>OZ035862.1:8016291-8136413 GCA_964034905.1 Itoplectis maculator
TTTGAACATTTCCGGGAGTGTGAGATTATCGCGCGTTGCGCCACCGCGGTGGGCAGTTGTTCTTGCATGAAAGCTGACAAATTTTTACGGACTCAGAGAGGAGTGGGCAACCTTTGGAACAATCGTCTTATCACGGATTACAATTTTCGTCTTGAAAAGTCTATTCGCTGTTTGCCTCTCTTTCTCTCTTCATCTCATATCTTTGCTGCTGAAGCGTGTGAATGCACTCGTGAGTTTAGGAATTATGTTTTGCTGGGATCTTTTGTGGAGGACAACGACACAGACCAGGCCTTTATTTATTTACAATAAAACAAAACTGACGTAGAATGAATAATTGAAGCACGTAGATTTCTATTTGTTCGGTCTCAAAACAAAAAACCGTGTCTCCATTTACGATTCATTTTATTGTCCACGCGAGGGATATAACTTGACGAACGTTCCGCGCAATCGAGAAAGTTGGCAGTAATTTGATTTTTTTAAACGACGAGAAAGACGGAAGAATGTTTCAGCCAATTTGTAAAGCAGGTCGAATTGTCTGAGATTATTCGGAATATCTTTTTCTCTCGATTTTACAATTTTACAAAAAAAGATTCGCGTTGAGGTAGCGAATGCCGGAATCATAGTTGTGCGGGCAATGACTTCTAAACTGAGAGGAAGGAGGTGAGGGGGTGAATTGTGTCACAGAGTACACAGTACGAACGACGCGTCCCAACGGTTCGTCATAGAGAAAAGAAAAAAATATCCGTGTTTTTTGTTTCTACTGTTTCTGTTGCTGGGGGCTCGATCACTTAGAATAGGCCAGAGACGTCAAAACTACTGACCAAAGTTTATCTTTTTTTTTTTCATTATCGGATAATGATAGTTTAGAGTCGATAAGATTATTGTAAAAAATTCAAAAACCGCCACGTCGAGCTTTTGCCGAAAAAAAAGATTAATTTTGCAATTTTGTTGTCCATTTTCGTTGGAGCTATCGCAAGTCGGTCCTTCATCGAGCGAACCATGAGGTGTTAATTAATGAGCACAGACATCTTTGAAGGCTGGCCATTATTGCTATCTTCCCTGAATCCGCCACGAACGGTGTAAAACAATTCCAGCAGTGTGGGCGAAGCTTCGCAAAACTTCTCCATCGTCCTATTTATTTTATTATTTATTTATTTTTCATTATTTTTATTTTTTTCTCTCTCCACTCGTGTGACAAACGGCGCGTGAAGCTTCACTTAACGAGCCATCGATTAACGACCACACAAACGAGAACGACAAAGACGACGACAACAAGAAAAAAAAACTCGGTGCATGGTGTTTTTCTAGTGAATATAGCAATAGCGAACGACCTTTAAAACATTCCTCTGTACGATGAATTCGGATATACGGAAATGACAAAAAAAAAAAAAAAAAAAAGAAAAAAAGAGAAAAAAAAGAGATTGCTTGGCGCAGCCACGACAACGGATGAACGTAAAATACCTGAAAAACTGTGGAAAATATTTGTTATTTTTGTTTTATCTCTTCATTTTGTGCGGAGTTTATTTATTTTCTCGATTTTTGTCGCCAATGTCAATAATCAGTTTCACGAAAAGATATTAGAAAGATGACGGAGTCATTGATGTAACGAGAGAATTTGTCGACACGAATAAATCTGATTCATTGTGTTTGTTAGACGCGGTTTACGTTCTACATCCGTAGTCCTGTTTGATTCGTTTATTTGATCGGCATTTGTTATTATTTATTTCGTAAGTTAACATTGAGACGCGAGGCTTACGTATGTTTTGTATGATTTTCCAAACTATAGCTGGGCTGACCGAGGTGATTATCTACAGCTCGCCCGACGACAAGAAGAAGAATAGGGGCTTCTGCTTTCTGGAGTACGAGTCTCACAAGTCAGCCTCGCTGGCTAAGCGAAGGCTCAGCACCGGTCGTATCAAGGTCTGGGGCTGTGATATCATAGTCGACTGGGCTGATCCCCAGGAGGAGCCTGATGAACAAACTATGGCCAAAGTGAGTTCTTTCTTTCTTTCCCTCGTACGTTTCTTTCTTTTTTTTTCTTTCTTTCTCGGATAACTCAATTAAGAGTTTGTAATTATAATTCTGTCCAGAGATATTAGCTGTTCGTTACTTCTAAAGACATACTTTTTTCAATTCATCCTGTAATTTGCTCGTTATTAAAAGTTTTCTCAATGTTTTGACTTTCATAGAAAATCCTTAAGAGACATTTTTGGCAATAAATTTCATGAAACAAATAATAAAAAGTATATGTAACGAGCGGAAATAACGATCGCTACTTTCGTTTTTTACATTTTTTATTCATAAAATTCAAGGCCGAAAATGTGTGTTTAAGGATTTTATGCGAAGTTCAAACATTGAGTTAAATAACGCGTAGGCCACCTTTGCTAAACTTTTAATAATAATAAAATAAAGGAAAGTGTGTGTGTGTGTGTTTGAAGTAACGACCAACTGACATCTCCGATTCCGTTCGTGTGAAAGCAGCGACTGATAAAATGTGTATTACTGTCTCGCACAGGTACGCGTGCTGTATGTTAGAAATTTGACGCAAGATTGCACGGAAGAGAAGCTCAAGGAGTGCTTCGAGATGTACGGCAAGATCGACAGGGTCAAGAAGATCAAGGACTACGCTTTTATACACTTTGAAGATAGGGACAACGCCGTGAAGGTACTTACACAACTAAACACACCGGGTCTATCACCCGTTTAATTCGAAATTTCGAATGCTAAGACGCGCGTTGTTTTGGTGTCGTCGTTACACCTATGTGAAATTGTCGCAGGCAATGCGAGAGCTGCACGGCAAGGAAATCAGCGGCTCCCACATACAGGTTGCCCTCGCGAAACCTCCGTTCGACAAGAAGAAGAAGGAGGACATGCTGCGCGCCCGAGAGCGCAGAATGATGCAGACGATGCAGGGTCGCAGCGGGTAAGTCAAATTGTCTTGGTTCTCCGTTGAAATCTCGCGATTGCCCACACCCCCCGAAACACCCCGAAACACCCCGACACATTCTAATGTCGATGGCTATACCCGAAAGGGGGCCGCCATTTGATTTCAGCGGATCCCCGTCGCATCCGAGCATGGGAGGACCCATGCCCGGTCGCGGCTCTGGACAGGGTCCTCGCGGTTCCGGCGCCGGTATGAGACCACCGATGGGCCGCGGCGATTATGGTAAGTCCTCCGCAACTAAAACACAATCGATTATCATTATTTACACCATTATCCGTACTTTTATTTCGACGTGTGACCTCTTAAAACTCGAATTTTATCCTATTTTTTTCTTAACAGACCCCGTTTTTTCTTCTTTTTTTTTTTTTTTAACATCATTTCGATTGTCCGCTAATTCGAGAGCTCGTTATTTTTTTTTATCTTTGCCGTCCGATCGTTGTGTCAACGTTCATTGTCGAGTTCAGATCGCTCTTTAATTGCCAAACAATTCAATCGGACAGCGAAAACGTCACCTTTCGAGACACTTTTGTCCTTTGATGCATTTTTTTGTTGTTATTTATCATTAATAACACAGACGTCCCGCATGCTTTTATTGGGAATTTCTTCACTATCTTACACTCACATAACCTTGGCTTACGCGCATGTCAGGCATTTTTTTTTATTTACAGTGTGAACATATTATTTACAGTATTATTTATTGTTTATTATCGTTATTACTATTATTATTATTATTTATTGCGAGGAAAGTGTAGTCAGAGGAACCATTTTATTTTGTTTTGTTGTTTTTTAAACCATATTTCCTTCATTCCTTCCGATGCTCCTCGTGTATAATATCAACTCAAATTTTCGTTTCTTGCACAACAAAATATTAGCTCATGCTCATTGTTTTATAATACAAAAAAATGTATATTCTGCCGAACATTCAGAAAATTATTTCCAAATCCTTTTGACGTTGCGATTCGAATTTGCAAAAAAAATAAATAAAAAATAATAACAGTGTGTTTGTACAACGTCTTTGTAACGAAAATCGGTGAATACGAACGAGCACAGCTGCTGAAGACCTTGCTAACCGTCATCAGCCCCGTTTCCTTCCCTTGCACATCGACTGTCCGAGCGAACCACGCGAAAAATCATTGCATGCGTATTGTTTGTCCTGTAACATTTCCTCCTCGTTGGTCCTCGTTACTTTATTTTATATACTTTTTTTCGTAGTAGCAATTATTCTAGAGTGAGGTTTACAGTCGGGTGCATAACGACGTTTTGATTTCCGACTTTCTCCTTTTGTGTTTATTTGATTTTTTTCTCTTCCCCTTTTCGTGTCTTCGTTTGACTCGTGAGAAAGAAATGTTGATTTTATTTTTGACAAACGTGTGTCACAGTAGTTTGACCTTTGTCTCTCTGCGTGTCATGAAAATTCAAAGAAATCTGTTTACAGCTCTCAAGGAAATAGGTAAGCTGCGTATATCGAATGACAAGAATGCAACACTGTAGAAAGTATATTAGATTTTTTTTCTCCTTGAATCTATGATTTCTTTTGACGTTTTTCTTTTTTCATTTTTTTTGTTTGTAATCGTTGCTTCTGAGTCTTAAATTGAGAAGTAAAGAAATGTTGCAACACTTCGTGACACCGTGAAACGTAGCGATATCGCGAAATCGAGTCTAACGAACGAACGAGTCGATGAAAAAGTCTGGAATTAGTTTAGAACAAAAGTTGGGAAGAAGTTCCGTACCGAAAGACGAAAGAAAAAAGACGAAGTATTGCGTTTCGAAGATCGTCTCTTAAATTCGCAAGGATCTCTACTCGGGCTTCTAATCGTTTGATATTCGCGCTGTGAGAAACCGATAATAAGTACACGCGATGTGTAACGGTGGTGTAGGGTAAATCGTTGCAAGATTTTCCAAAAATGCGATTTTTCGTTCAAAGACGACTGTCGTCGCAAATTGACAGCACCGAATCGGCTGTATCGCAATTTTGATTTTCTCTATTTTTTCCGTTTTTTCTACCGAAAAAAAAGCACACACACACACACACGGCGTTTGGTGACGCGTGTGCGAGCATTTGGCAAACATTTGGTTTTCTAAATTGGCATATTTCGAGGATTGCGTAAATTACGTTATCATATCTTTTCCCGGCATGCATTTTTTTGTATTCAACATATATTCTCTTCGAGGAAGAATAAAATGAATTTGAGTTGGAATTTTCGATGTTGTGACAATTGGATAAATCTATAAGTGGCTATAAACGAAAAGAAATTTGGGTCTATTTGTAATGTGTGTTTTTATAGATTATGATTACGACTATTACGGTTATGGGGATTATCGAGGTGGATACAGTGATCCATATTACGATGACTATTATCGATACGAAGATTACTATTTCGATTATGCGCCGCCTCCGCCACCTGCCAGAGGGAGAGGCAGGCAGCCTCAACCGGTGGGTCGCTTTTTTCATGGTTTTCAATTCTCGTTAATATCTTCCGTTTTTTTTTTATTTTCTAAATATTTTTATCTTCTATTTGAATCATATATACATAAACAATAGATATATATGAATTTTGAGATTGGCGGTAGTTTGATTGTGGCACAGTGTTCGCGGACTCCCATCATCTCTTTCTTGTGTCTGTCTGTCTGTCTGTCTGTAAATCGTGTTTACTAACTCGTGTACCGTTCCGTCCATATAACCCTCGTACGAAAACCATAGTCGACGACCCCTCAGAGCCCTAAATTGTGCAGCCTCTATACTCGGCGCTCTTTCTCACCCACATGGAAAAGAAGTATTTGCAAAAATATGTACACGGCTATAGAATTTGTTTTAAATAAGAGATACATCGACAAAAATATCCTTGCCTTTCTGTACATAACGTATATAAGTTGTTTATCCTCGTGTACACTTTATTTTCATGCGGGAAAATAGTCTTCTACTACCACTACTACTACTACTACTACTACCACTACTACTACTACTACTACTATTACTAGTCTCTTAACACATTGCCTAATCGATTTGTGCTCGCTTCGTATAAGCCACTAATTCACCACAAGGGATTGTGACTTTCCACTATTTTTCTTAAACATATATATACATTTTTATTTGGCATTGACGATCATTTCAACACACGCGATCATTTTTTTACCGAAGCACAAACTTGCACCAACTGCGGCACATCTGTAATTGCATTTTTTGTCTAACTTACCGTAAAACAGCATATGCCGTGCATTACGTTTGTTATTATTACACTCAAATTTGCATCGCATTTTTGCTCTATAAACACAAACCGGACAACCGAGTAATGTACATGCTGCGAGCATGACGCATAATGTTTCGTAGTCCGTTAGCACTGCCGTAGCTTTTTCTTCATTATTTAACGTTTTATTGCCTTGAGTATTCCGTACGTAACGTTCAAACTTTTTATTTCACTGAGAAAAGGCGAAAAATCATTATTAAATATGAGACTCTGACGTTGAGGGACTCGAGCTGAACGTGTGATACACATTGTAACATGCTGAGGGAGCGCTTTAAGGAGTTTCCAAGTCGCGGAAAATGGAGTTGGAGACGCGAGCGCAAATACATAAAAAAACAGTACAACAAATGTAAATTCAGAAACAACACACAAAGCACGGCTGTATGTTTATCATGGTGCATTACATGGTGTACAGTATCTCATTGTCCTTACAGTCTCACGTGAAGCATCGACTAATGCAAAGGAAAAAAAATTTTTTAAAATAAAAAATACACACGGCAGATACTAACTTTGAATAATAACTCCCTGAGCCCGCCAACACATTGCCACTATCAAATTGCTTGCGCGATCATATCTGAGCCATGGTAGACCCCATTCAAAATTCTATAATAAAAGTATTATAGAAAAAAAAAATTATTGCACAGCCAAAACAAAGCCGGGAAAAGTATTTACGATCTATCGATATTGATGTTTGTGTAGCGTCGAAAAAAAAAAATATATATATACAAAATATGTAAAAGAAAAGAGGAAAGAAGAGGGTAAAGAAGATTAACGAAAAGAGAGAATTTTCACGTAGGCGCCGCATTCGGCAAGCGGCGAATGTCTTGACGCGGAAAAAAAGCAGAAAAAGGAGAGAGAGAGAGAGAGAAAGAGAGAGAAAAAAACGGAGTATCGCGCTTGTTTCGCAGTGTTGCAGGCTTGCTGTATGTAAAAGTATCCCATGGCATTGCAGCATCACGAGTAACTCCCGACCCTCGCAAGCACAAGAAACTGACAAAACAGTCTAACGAAATTTGTACAAAGGCTTCAAATCCCATTAACATCTCGTGGTGTTCCGCCCGACCATATTTTTTGTATTCCCCCGTCACCCGAGGTTCGTGGTAGAACACTTTTGTCCTCCGTCTGTGAAGACGTAATAATGGGGGAAGAAGATAAAATAAAAATATGCAGAATAAAATAAACGACACCGTTGCCGTAGTATTCACGTAGAGCGACGTTTGCGTCTCGTGGCTCGGATATGATACACGTTGTGTAGTATTTTTTGTAATCTCAAGTTGCAGGCTTGTCCGATAGCGACAATGGGAGCAAAGTGGGCACCTTGCAAGCTGCGTTTACGGCACTGACAACAAATGTTTTTTTTTGTTTTTATTTTTTTTTTTCTTCAGCTTTTTGCGAGACACGGCGAATTTTTTCTCCCTGCGGGACACGTGGCGATATTTAATATCCTTAAGGGCATGTGAATCACGAGCCGCCGAAAATCTTCGAATGTGCGGTTTGTCGCGAATTATGAACGGATCGAAGCGAAAAGTGAAATACAGACGCCAGTAATGTGAATCTCGTGAATGAAGTAGTCCAAAAAAAAGATCGATGACCACCAGATTTTTTTTTTTTTAATATCAAAATTCTGATCAATTAATTCACAAGATTCACATTACTGGCATCTGTATTTCAATTTTTACCTCGATCCGTTCATAATTAGCGAAAAAAGCATATCCGAACTTTTGAGGTGAGCGTCGGTATTTCACATCGCCTTAATAAGCAATACACAATATTTTAGTGGATCTAGTGAATATTTGTTAAGCCGCACGCCGGAGGGAAAATTTGCCGTCGTCGAATTGTACAGCTTTTACGGATACTAACGGACGATAATGCCGCTCGGATGAGTGAAAATGTTTTTTCCTTGCAGTGGCCATTCGTCCCGGCGGAGTGTGTGACGATTATCCTGTGTAACATAAGTCATAAGTGTTTTAATACAGGTTTGAGTTTGGTCGCGTAGGTACAGCGGAAGGTCCATGGAATTAAAAAAGGGAGAGAGAGAGAGAGAGGGGAATGACGATGAGTTGGGAAAAAGAGAGAGAATGTTGAGGAGACGTTAATTAATAGTAATATGTTTGTCGCTTCGGAGCAGGTCGTTTTTTCGACGGGGGCCATGTCGATCAACGAGATAATAATCAATAATATACCTCATCGCACACATAATCGCTACGCTTATTTGAGCTGCTTTGGCTTGAACCGCAAAAAACCCGCACCCCACTTACTCACCCGCTTTATTAATGCACTGTTTACAAAAAACAAAAAAAAAAAAAAAGGAAACAAAAAGTGCAACGCTTATCACCGCCACGCCGCTTACATAATACCTCGATTGACTTTTGTTCTAGCTGCCAGTGCAGTAGGTTGTGTTGCTTAAGTTCCTTCGCCCACCAATAGAAATTCGCTTTTCACTATTACTACAATTGCTGGATAACCTCTGCTAACTCCCGCCGCTGTATGCAAACGTTTATCGCTGGTTAGTAAGATATTTGTGCTTATAGGTGAAGTCGACTACTCGTTTCTCTTCTTATTTTTTTTTTCTCTTCTCACATTCTACTCTATCGCATTTACCTCCCAGCGCCACCGCCGTCTGTTTCTTCATCGTAATGATAACTAATTTCGCTGGTTTTTTTGGCCGCACCAGCTCGATGATATATTTATATATATATATACACAAAACCTTCAAACCCCCGAAAATCACGTTGCTCGCCCGGCCCTCTAATAATTGTCCCCCGCCCCCACCCCCTACACACATGTTCGCGTGCTGTGATTCATCATGGTGTCTCACTATGTCACACTGTTACTGTTACCACTACTACTATTTTACGTTTATCATTCTATCGAAAGTTACGATAATTACCGTTTAATATTGTTGCAGGGTGGCGAGAGAGTTCGATTGATTTTTTGGACGAGAGTTTGTAATAATGATTGTTGCTTTTCGTACCTACGAAATTCGAAGCTTTCGTGGCTGTGACGTTTTTTTTTGCGTCATGTTGACAGAAATTTAGATCAATCAGAAATTGCGAGAATGTTTTGAAGACTTCGGTCTAGAAGCTAATAAAATCCAAAGAACTTTTCATCGTACTCAGCCGAAGAACTTTCTCGTCACCCCGGCCCAACCAACCAAGACGTTAATATAACATCAAGCGTAGACGAGTCCTTGAAGAATTTCAGCTTTTTTCGTTTATTTCCTTTGATCGTTGACACGTTTGTTTTCACACATGAAACAAAAATACTATACAACTGATGAATGAGAGAGAGAGCGAGAGAGAGAGAAAGTAGCAATTGGCGTGTTTGCGTCGATGTTCGCGATAACGAAATCGGATGACGAGGAGAAAGAAGTAAAGGAAAAAGGTCTGAAAGGAAAATAGGCGAAAGGGCGTTGTTGATAATAATGAAAGGAAAGAGGACTCAGTAAGAGGATGAGAGATGGGGTAACATTTGGGTGTGTGTTGTCTGGTTAGGCTGGTCGTGGCCGTGGAGCAGTGGCCCGTGGCCGAATAGTCGGTGGCCCCAAGGCCTCTGGGGTAATCAGGGGGGGTCGCCCGGCACCATCATCAGGGTTCCAAGAGCGTGGGGCTCGTGCGGGCGCCCGTGGACGGGTCCGCGCCAAGGGAAGTTTTTCAGGTGAGGATGGTCTGTATCTCCACAACGATTTTTATCCTTTTTTATTTTATTTTATTTTTTTTTATTTTATTTTATTTTATTTTTTTCATTATTTTTACTCTACTATTAATCTGAGTATCATTATTATTACTATTATTATTATTATTGCTCAGAGATGTCAGCACACTTTTCGTTGTTTATCCTATAATTTGCTTATTACTTAAAGTTTAGCAAAGGTGGCCTACGCGTTATGTAACTCAATGTCGTTAACTTTCCATAAAATCCTTAAACATATGTAAAAAGTAAATGTAACGAGTAACGAGTAACGATGAAAGTAGCGATCGTTACTTTTCTCGTCACGTATACCATTTTATTATTTTTTTCATGATATTTATTGCCGAAAAATGTCACTTAAGAATTTTCTATAAAGTAAAAACATTGAGTTATATAACGTATATGCCACCTTCACTAAACTTTTAGTAATAAGCAAATTATAGGATCAATTAAAAAAAGTATTTAGAAGTAACGAATAGCTGGCATCTCTGTTATTGCTATTATTGCTTTTATTATTATTATTATTATTATTGTTATTATTATTATTATTGTTGTTATTATTATTCGAATCGTTGCGAGAATTCACGTTCAATTCTGACAAGTTAAACCTCAGTGAAACAGGTTTAATTGACAAGCGAACTGTAAGATAAAAATAGTTTAAATTATTTCTCCTGATTTTTCGTCTCTATCAATTTGCGTTGACATTTAACAAGTTCGGTTGCCAATTAATGTCAAATGGCTTTTGTTTACTAACTGTGCTGCTAGAAATCTATGCTCCTCTCGCCTCACTATCCGCTCCATTTTTCTTCCCTGCCGTTGTTTCGTTTTTTTTTTTTTTATTTTTTTTTATACGTTTATTTTGACCTTCATTTCGTCTACTGAAACATACCACTGTCGTTACCGTCAATGTACAGCGCGCACCACTCGACATTGCGTTCGCTTTAATGCTGAGCTCTTAACACGTACCGCTCCACAAATTAGGCCCTCCTCCCGTCTTATCTCCGCTCCGATCCTCGGTTCCCGTCCGTCCGTCGTCGGCGAGAGACAGCGTAAAGAAGACGACGTCGTCGACGCCCCGCGAATTCTTCCCGATCACGAAAAGCGTTAAATCGCTCACGGAGAATGGCAAGACTTCGGCGCTTGTAATTATCATTGATCGAAACACGTTTTCTTTTTAACCTTTAAACATTTTGTTTATACTTTGCAAGATGGTCACAGTTTTAATGTGATGGTTAAATTTGGGTTCTCAAAGTCTTGGGTTTTTTTTTTATTAATCATGGGTTTTCAAACTCCTCTCTCTCTCTCTCTCCCTCGAATTCCCGTCAACATCCGACATTCACCTGACGTCAAAGCACAATCTAGTGGTACACATAGTCAACGAAAAGATGAATCACTCGAACAGTCGATTAAAATCCTTTTCATTTCACAGTCTCAATTTAGTTTCATTAAAATGACAGCCGAATGTTGAAAAAATCTGACATATTTTCTAATCTTTTATAGTTTTATGTGTTATTAGTGAAGCTTATGATTTGTGGAAGGGAAAAATAAAATGTAGTGCACATTCCTGACGAGAGAAACAAAAAAGAAAAAGTTATCAAAGTGAAAAGAGTTTCAACCGCCAATTAATGATAATTTGAACAGTTGAATCTAGTTGAAGATCACGAGGTAAATTCTCGTGCGGACTTTGCACGTGTGACATTTAACAATATAAAAAATAGTACTTTGTGATACAAGGGCGAGAAAGCGGCCGTTACGCGCGGAGGTTAGGAAGCGGCGCACTCGCCAAATCGAGTGCTACAACGACACGAGGCGAAGCCGAGTGTTGTTTGTAGCACGAGAGGAGGCGAGTGCACTGCTTCCTAACCTCCGCGGGACGGCCGCTTTGTCGCCCATGTATCACATATTACTTTTTGTAACGAATGTCAACGTGATGTCGCACATCTTCGTGCCTGCAAAGCGTGCGTGAGATCATCTTGTAGATAGTTTCACGCACGCCAATGTGTGCGTGAAGTAATGTAGATAACTTCACGCACCAGATGGCGTACGTGAAATTATCTACGTTGACATGAGCATAATACGCGATCTCACGCACGCTTTGCGGGCACGAAATGTGCGACATTACGTGCATGAGTTACAAAAAAGAAGTTAACTCAACATAAGCTGCAGAAAAATATTCCTCGTGACGTCGATGGGCACCATTCGAATAAAACAAATTTTAACGCCGAATCCAATTTCTCCTCAACGATGAACAATGATTTTCCAATTGCAGTCGTTGTTTCCGTAAAAGAAGTCCGTGAGCAAAAATTCAAATGAATTCGAATGGTGCGCCTCGGATGAAATAATGATATATTCGACGATAGCCGTAAGTCGCGCGAAGCCCGGAACGAGCTTAAATATTCTAACGAGATGCTTTGTGATTTTGCAGCAGGTAAGCGAAAGTTTGACGGGGGTCACCAGAACCAGGGGGAATCTAAACGTCGCTTCCAGAGCAGCTGGGGAAACCAGCCCCTCGCCCAACAACCATTGGGCAATGCGTACGGATTGGCGAGTGTGAACGGTGGCGGTGGCAGTGGTGGCGGCGGTGGCGGTGGTGGCGGCGGCGGCGGCGGCGGCGGCGGCGGCGGTGGGACCGGTGGTGTGGCCTTTGGCGACAGATTAACATCAGCCGGCGGCACGACGACAGGTGCAACTTCGACGGGCGACGAGCACGAGTGGTACCAAGACTCCTATCACTCGTGGAGCTAACTTCCCCGTGTCTCTGCTATCTGCGACTGAAGAGGAATATTTTCATCGATGCTCCGCTCCTCCGGCGGCGAGCCCAGCCGGCGGGTGTCCAGGAGGGCGTCGCGCGCCTCGAACGCGGGGCGAACGAGCGAAACGAGACAAACAAGAAAACAAGGAAAAAAAGAAAAAAAAAAAAAAATTAATAACCACCACGATGATGGGGAAGATTTCTTCGAGCAAGTGAGAGAGAAAGAAAGACATGGAGCCGATGTTGTACCAACGGCCAACCGCTGCTGCTATCTTATCCGATTAATAAGCAAATAATAATACGCGTGGAAACGAAGAGACGAAAAAAAAAAACACGCCCCACCACCATTGCCCGCAGTTGTTGTGATTTTTAATGTACAGTAAGATGTGCCACTGGGACGTTTACTACTACTATTTACATCCGGAGTGACCACACACCCACCCCGTACTATTATTATATTAATTATAATACTATCTCGTAAGTACCACTACTGCATTGTCACATTGTTTACTGCCATGCGAGCGAATAGAGTGTATGAGACATTTCACGGATAGCGAATAGAAAATGACTACGAGAAACGACGAGGACGAGAGAGAGAAAGAGGGGAAAAGATAGAAGACGGGACGAAAAAAAAAGTAGCGAGATTGGGCGACGTTTACTTTGTTTGGAAATGTGATCAAGGCGTATGTTGTTTAAGTTTTTGGGATGCGTGAACAATTAATATGAAAAATCTAGAACGTGATTAAGAGATAGAGAGAGAGAGAGAAGAGATAGCGATGTCGCGATGGAATCGCCGTTTTTATGCAAATATCGGACGAATCGGTAGAAAAAGGAAATGAAAAGAAACAAAAAAAAAAAACGTATAAAAAAGGGTAAAACACAAGCTAAAGGAATGATATCTCGTATGCGAGGCCGTACGAGGCGAGCGCCTTCTAGAATTTCGCGAGACGAGCGAGTGGGTGATTGCGTGAAAGTTGAAAAACAAAAAAAAAAAACAAAAAACGAGAGAATGAGATAGAAGGAATTTTGGAGTTTATCCTCTGCGTGTGTGTGGTGGTGTGTGGAGAATGCGCGCCGAGCGCCAAGCGCCAGACCTCCTATTGTTGGTCTATAATGTGTACAGTCAGTAAAACTATTATTATTATTATTAACATTATTATTATTAATATTATTATTATTATTAAGGGTCAGGCTAGCTGTTTTTGCGGTATGCGAAGAGACGCGCGCGCTTTAGGAAAAAAAAAAAAAAAAAAAGAAAAAAACACTAAGCGACGTCTCCGAGGTGTTTCCGAGGTTTGTTCGATCGCGCTCGTGACACGAACGAAGAGTTACTTTGGTTCGAAAAAACAAAGCATTGTATGACGATGACGAAAGACGCGAGAGGCACCGTTTGTCCCGCGCTAACGCGCGGTGAAGGGCGAAAGAGAGAGAGAGAGAGAGAGAAAGAAAGAGAAAACGAAAATCTAATCAACGTGTATAGTTCAAATTCTTCGACGATGATATCAAATATCGCGAAAGGTCTCTCGTCTAAATTATCCTGTATTTATTTGATGCTGCATTTTTTTACAAAATGCAGCCGGCAAAGTGATGGCAAAGAGAAACGGGAAAGAGGAAAAAAAAGTAATGAAGAAAGAGAAATGTTAATTACGCGTTCGGGGTTTTTAAGAAAAAAAGCAAAAAAAAAAAACAAAAATTAGTAGAAGTAGAAGGCGAATGTGATGGAGAAAAGACAGTTGTTTGATTTTTTGGCTTTAAGATGAGGAGAAGAGATAAGGAAAAAAAAGTACAGCATGACAGAACCCGGATTTTCGATAAAAATCAACCTTTTTGGAGACACACACACGCACTCTCGAGTCGTATAAGATACTTGCGCGCCGACAGATTATCTTTGAAATGACTGGCTACTGAGTCGATAATGATAGTTAAACAGAATGAAATAGAATTGCGAATTGTATGCAGTTGTGGATGAGGAAAAAAATGAAAGAAAACACACACACACACATACAGCACACGCTCTGAGTGTTGACTCGTTGTTATTGTTAGCCTGTTAGTTAATTAGTAAGGAGTTGTAAGTGCGGGCTGTAGTTGGTCCCTGTCCCTGGAGCCCAGACACCCCCCTGTTCTGGAGATTATTCGAGCGGAAGACGACGAAATTCGTGAAAACGCCTAAACAATGTTGATCGAAGAGAAAAAGAAAAACAAAACGCAAAAAGATCTATGAAAACCCGACAAAAGCGAAAAACAAACCCTGTATGCAAGAGGAAAAAAAAAAAAAAACAAAAAAAAAACAAAACACACAGAATACACACGCGCCCTTAAACGAGACGATGAATATGATGAAGAAACAACAAACCCAAAAATGAACAAAAAAAAAACGAAAAAAAAAAAAATAATAATAATAATATCAATAACCAATCCAGTAACAAAACATACAATTCACAGACTTAATGGAACACTACTGACAATCGAATAATTATGTTTTTATCGTACATTGACAAGGAACAAACAAACTAAATATCGCGGTCCTCCATTTGTACTGCATCGTCGAATATTAGTAAAACGCAAAGGGAGAAGAAAGTAACGAAGAAAAAAAAAGTTGATGAAAGCAGAAAAACAATCGGGAAGTAACCGGATATACAAACCCAATACATAGCCGAACACATTTATTGGCCATACGTTTAAAGTGAAAAACAAACCTATCGTTGATAAATAATCGATTCATGGATAACGACAAAATGATAGAGCTTGCATCTCATTGAGACACATAGACACAGATATGAGGGCTTTGATTGACACGCCTGGACAAACTATTATTGAGTAATGTTAAATGCGAGAGAAGGGAGACACGGAGAGAGGGAGAGAGAAATTGAGAGAAAGTGAGAGATTAAGAGAGAAAGAGAAAGTAGAACAATTCCGGGACGAAGTCTCGTGATAAATGTCTGGTAAAAAAAAAAAAAAATGTTGAACGAACATCAGGAACAAGCAAACGATCGATGGCTCGCAAACCCTCTTATTTATGAGCATTTTGTTATTTTTTATTCATGTTTTACTTAACTCTAATTTTTTTTTCATTCCTTCCCGCTGTCTTGTTGACACCGTGAAGGGGTACATTGCATCTAGTAGTAATGATTGATGACCCAGCCCCCGCCCCGTGCCCTGTTAACCTCCCCCCCCCCCCCGCCCCTCATTCCCTGTCCCGACGTATCCGTCGCAACAAACTCTCCGTACCCAAGACCCAAAAAATATCCGACTCCTCGCCCTGAAAAAAAAAAAAAAAAAAAAAAACATGTAATCTTGTACATCTCATGTAATGATTGTACATCTGTATTCGAAAATTTTTACGTTAATCAGTAGCCGTACTCTATCCCCCCGAACCCACACACACACAATTTTACCTATACCTACACCTACTTACGTACCGACCTATTTATAAAAGCATAATATCGAGGATATGATAATATTAATATTAACAATATGATAAGAATGCTATTGCTAATCATACTGAGTGGGTTTTTGTGACATGATAATATTTCCGTATAAAATGAAAAACAAAGTAAAAAAAAGGAGCGAGAGAAACGAGAAAAAATAAAATAAAATAAATACAAGTAATAATAACGATAACATAAACAGACAAACAAACAAAAATAAATAAAAACAAAAAAAAAAATACATTTCTATCTTTGTCGAAATCACCATTGAAGTAACGATGATAATAATAATTAAAAGTAATAAACAGCAGTACCGATGACACCGGAGTCGAAAAAAAAGGGACAACAAAAAAAAACAACAACGTAAATTGCCGATAGATATATACATATGTACTAAAGCAAAACAGCGAACGAAAAATAAAAATAAAAAAAATAACGATGGAGTCCGGCTTGCGGGGACAAGAAGGCACGAGTGGCAAAGGCGGAGGCAGTTCACGGTGACGAGACTGTAGACTGATCTAGTTTCTAGCGTTACGATATTTAAACCTGCCCCGATAAAAGGGCGCCCCAAAAGTATCACTCGCTGCTCACTGCACCTGCGCACACGCCCGCACCTCTTACTCACGCCAAACAACATTCTACACAAACCGTAAATTCACCCTCCAATACGCAACAACTCAAGACGTACAGTCCTCTATTTTTTCACTTTTTTTTCTCCAAAATTTGCTAAAAAACAGACTAATACTTTGCTACACGGTAGATGCACGGTAGATTCAAACACAAACAGAGCTGACATCACGTTTTTTTTTTCACCCACAAACAACAGATTCCTCGTTTTTCTTTTTTCTTTTTTATTTTGTTGTAAGATGTCAATGGTAGCAGCTGGGGTGCCTGGGGGTTCAAGGTCGCGTTTAGGATAATGCACCACTGTGGCTGGCGATGCTGTAGCTGCGCGCCCTTTTACCTTGGCCAATGCCCTAATTTGTGGCACACATCCCTCGCGGGGCGAAATATAAAAAAAAAAAAAAAAAAAAAAAACAAAACAAAAAAAACAAAAAAGGCAAAAAGGTTTAAGGAAAAAGAAGACTAGAATTTTCTTTCGTTGACCCGTGACACACGCGGATGTTGTGTGATTTTTGGGCCCCATGTAATTCATGTTAAGTGCGGCCCAAAGACGTGTTTAATATTTTTTTTAATTATATATAAAATATATTATATATATTATATTCCTGCGAATATGCATTTTGTGACGTGATGTTATTTAGCAGTAATCATGGAGACGACACGATTGCGATTACGGTGAATGATGATTGGTAAAAAAAAAAAAAAAAAAGAAATCGAGAAATATTTACACTGTTAACGCGGCTCGTTCGGCTCTGTCGCGCGCGCGCTCTCCGAGGTCCTTTGAACCGGACCAATTTCGCGCCGAACAACCGAAATTTTTCTCAACATGATTACGGATTGCGTTTACACAAATTTTGTCTATTCAGCTACCAATTGCTTCGCTTCTATTATTCTCTTCTTTTATTATCTTTTTTTAAACGATTTCCCGCAATTTTAAAAAGTTGCCCCCCTAATTTTAGTATGACGTAGTTAAAAGTAATGATTAATACAATGATGAATTTGAAAACAATGTTAAAATGGTTCCTTTTTTTCGGGCTAGGAGGCTTGATTTCAAGTGTCAAAGATTTTTGTGTATGACCAGATGTATTCTACATGTCTCAATAAACAGTTGTATGTGAATTACTTTTCTTAATAATCGTTACCGTTATTTCGTCGATCACTGTCCTTCTTCCTATGTCAATTTTTCACATTATCTGGTAAGAAATGCAGATAACTTTTTTTTCCATCGGTACGTGTACATTTTAGGCAATTAACCCATTAAGTCCTGAACGGACACTTTTTCATCCCATTTTTCAGCGGTTATTTCTTCCATGAAAGCCGCCTCGAAAAAAATCAGCAGTACTTGTATCAGATGTGAAATTTTGTCAGCTTTCCAAATCCGTGATCAGAATTTTTTAAAAATGTACTTTGACAATGTTCTATTTGTTTATTTAAAAAAAAAACGCTTTTTTTCGCTCCAATATTTTTTTTGACCAAAATTTTCTTATCGAAATTCGACCGGTACCCCTCCGGGGGGTCAATATAACGCGTCCATGGACCCTAATCTTCAAAACCCATACCTAATAATTATGGATTTCAAGATGGCGGTGTCCAATATGGCGGCTTGAAGCCGAAAATTATCTGGCATTTCCTACTTACGCGGTCACAACTAACTTGTTTGATGGAATTTGCATGATAAGCGGTATATAAGGGTTTTTGGGGTCGCTGATTACGAATCCGTTATCAGATTTACCGAATTCGAAATGGCGGATCCAATATGGCGGACAAATTTTCCAAACTCCGTATTTTTTCGTGAAAATTCGTAGGTATGGGTTTTCGAGGGCGCTGATTACGAATCCGTTATCAGATTTGCCGAATTCAAAATGGTGGATCCAATATGGCGGTCAAGTTTCCGAAGTCCGTATTTTTCCGTGAAAATTCGTAAGTAGGGGTTTTCGAGGGCGCTGATTACGAATCCGTTATCAGATTTGCCAATTTAAAAATGGCGGATCGAATATGGCGGACAAAAACTTCCGAATTCCGTATTTTTTTGTGAAAATTTGTAGGTAGGGGTTTTCGAGGGCGCTGATTACGAATCCGTTATCAGATTTGCCGAATTCAAAATGGCGGATCCAATCTCACGAAAAAATACTGAATTCGGAAGATTTGTCCGTCATATTGGATCCGCCATTTTGAATTCGTCAAATCTAATAACGGATTCGTAATCAGCGCCCTCGAAAACCCCTACTTACAAATTTTCACGAAAAAATACGGAATTTGGAAGTTTTTGTCGGCCATATTGGATCCGCCATTTTGAATTTGGCAAATCTGATAACGGATTCGTAATCAGCGCCCTCGAAAACGCCTACATACGAATTTTCACGGAAAAATACGGAGTTCGGAAACTTGACCTCCATATTGGATCCGCCATTTTGAATTCGGCAAATCTGATAACGGATTCGTAATCATCGCCCTCGAAAACCCATAACTACGAATTTTCACGAAAAAATACGGAGTTCGGAAATTTTGTCCGCCATATTGGATCCGCCATTTCGAATTCGGTAAATCCGATAACGGATTCGTAATCAGCGACCCCAAAAACCCTTATATACCGCTTATCATGCAAATTCCATCAAACAAGTTAGTTGTGACCGCGTAAGTAGGAAATGCCAGATAATTTTCGGCTTCAAGCCGCCATATTGGACACCGCCATCTTGAAATCCATAATTATTAGGTATGGGTTTTGAAGATTAGGGTCCATGGACGCGTTATATTGACCCCCCGGAGGGGTACCGGTCGAATTTCGATAAGAAAATGTTGGTCAAAAAAAATATTGGAGCGAAAAAAAGCGTTTTTTTTTTAAATAAACAAATAGAACATTGTCAAAGTACATTTTTTGAAAATTCTGATCACGGATTTGGAAAGCTGACAAAATTTTACATCTGATACAAGTACTGCTGATTTTTTTCGAGGCGGCTTTCATGTAAGAAATGACCGCTGAAAAATGGGACGAAAAAGTGTCCGTTCAGGACTTAATGGGTTAAGGGAATAATGAAGTTTACACAGCAATTTAATTCCAGCTTAAGGGGTCTCTCTACTTTGAAATTTTGTTTAAAATCAAATTTTTTCAATGCATTTTTCGAAAGTTTATATATTTAAAAGTATTCTCTGAAAATTTTAGCAAGATCAGAGCATTCCAAAGGTATTTTCCATACGTTGAACGCTACCTGAGCGCGCTTATATATATATCGTATATTGCTAAAACTTTAAACGCCTTTTTCTCGAAACAACTTTTTCGAACCGCTTGTTGAAAAAATCTTAGGAACTACTGATCGGATTCTTATGAAATGTTAACCACATATTCTGTTAACCACATATACCACTTATCGCTATATCCCCTACCAGAATTATTGCAAAATTAGAATTTTTACTTTTTTTTTGGGCAAAATACATGCAAAAAAAAAAGCAAAATGCAAAATACATGTTATTTTCGCCTATACATGAATAATTCTGGTAGGGGATATAGCCACTGATATACTGAACCTAAAACCATTGAATTTTTTTGATTCGGATCGGCCGTTGCTGAGATTTTTTTCAACAGCGCGCACCTACCTACTTTTTGCGGACTCCTGTTTACCTGGCATTTTCACACTAAAAAGTGACTAAAATCAATTTTTTTTTGTAATTTACGAATGCCTTTGTTAAGCCGAACACGTTTTATATCGCTAAACATAACAGTATTCTAAAAAAAAAAAATGGATAAAAATAGCGTTTTTTCCATGTATCCAAAGAAGAGAGACCCGTTAAGAGGAGAAATATCTCTAGGAGCGTGAAAAATAGGTATTATTCGGGAAATTTTATTAGAGGAGATAAAATAATCCGATCATTTTCAAATTTGGACATAACTGTCAAGTTAAAAGAAAAAGTTTTTTTTTTATTGCTTTGGGATGACCAACAAAATGGCGGCGTCGACATCGAAAAGTGCTGCAGTTGTCACTATTTTTCTGTTGATCTCAAAAAGATTTAATAAGTGTCATACGTTTACTAATATATTAAGGGGCTGCTGGAGTAGATTTTTTTACCGAGTGGTCGGTAAAAAAGTACGGTTTCGTAGTTTACGGTATACGTCGTTATTGTATTGCAAAAATGTCTCAAATTGTACAGAATTATAATATCAACATAGGCGCATCGGCGTAGACTCGAATTTTGGGTGAAAACGCTTGAAAAACAAAGAAAATCGTAAATTTGTAAGCCTATCGAAAACCAATATGGCCGCTAGAACTGTCAACTGCCACCTTTTTCGTATTATATAAACATTTCCAGGAATCCTATACGAAAAACGAGAATCTACGCCGATGCGCCTACATTGATATAATAATCCTGTGCAATTTGAGACATTTTTGTAATTCAATAACGACGTATACCGTAAATTACGAAACCGTACTTTTTTACCGACCAGTCGGTAAAACTAGAATTCCGCAATTTACGCTTCACGTCGTTATAACGCTACAGATATACTTCAAATTTGACAGAGCTGTTATATGAACAACAACGGTTCGGCGTAGATTCGATTTGTGGTCGAAAACTAACAAGAAATAGAAAAATCGTATATTTTGAGCCGATAGACATCTTCTTTATCGGCTGAAAGTTTAACCAAAAACACGTGCACGCAGTTTACGCTTTACGTGGATTCAGTTTCTATAATCGACATTTCGCCAGTTCTGAAATATTCAGAAAACATCAAAGAATTGGCGTAGATACGGATTTGGCACGTTTGAGTTCCTTAAACGATTATATCTTGCAACAAATGCGTTGTTGACATTTCAAACGGCCATATTGGTTTTCGGAGATTTACAAATATACAATTTTTCCTATTTCTTGTTAGTTTTCGACTGAAAATCGCATCTACGCCGAACCGTTGTTGTTCATATAACATCTCTGTCAAATTAGAAGTATATCTGTAGCGTTATAACGACGTAAAGCGTAAATTGCGGAATTCAAATTTTACCGACCAATGTCGGTAAAAAAATCTACTCCAGCAGCCCCTTAAGGGCATGTAAAACAGTGAGCGCCGAAAATCTCCGGATGTGCGGTTTGTCGCGAATTATGAACGGATCGAAGTGAAAATTGAAACACAGATGCCAGTAATGAAAATCTCCGGAATGAATTAGTCAGAATTTTGATTTTAGAAAAAAAAAATTACAGATCGGTTACCGACATCAATTTTTTTTTATTAAAATCAATATTCTGACTAATTCATTCCCGAGATGCACATTACTGGCGCCTGTATTTCAATTCTCACTTCGATCCGTTCATAATTCGCGAAAAAAAGCGTATCCGCGTTTTCGAGGTGAGGGTCGGTATTTCACATCGCCTTAACGGGAAGGATAAACCTAAAAAAAGATAAAAAAGTGCAAAATTGAACATTTGGCAGCCTTTTTATTCCAAAGTTCGAAGTTTTGACCATTTTTTCGACATATTTGACTCCAAAAAAATTATTTATTTACACGCTGCCTTTCAAACTTGAGGTATATCCTTCCGATAATATTACTGAGTGTAACCTCCCAAAATTTCAACCAAATCGGTCGATAACGTTTTTGAGCTACAACACGAGCAGTTTTTGAAAAAGTAGTTTTGAGATAATCAAGATAAGGAGTCTATCTACTTTGGATGCATGGAAAAAACGCTATTTTTATGCTTTTTTTTTTTAGAATACTGTTAAGATTAGCGATATAAAACGTGTTGGGCTCAAATTACAAAAAAAAAACGGAATTGATTTTAGTCACTTTTTTAGTGTGAAAATGCCAGGTAAACAGGAGTCCGCAAAAAGTAGGTAGGTTGCGCTGTTGAAAAAATCTCAACAACGGCCGATCCGAATAAAAAAAATTAAATGGTTTTAGGTTTAGTGTATATCAATGGCTATATCCCCTACCAGAATTATTAATTTATATGCAAAAATAACAAAATGGCGGACAACAGAAGAAACATTTTTGAAAAAACGTGTTTTTTGTATGTTTTTGCCAAAAAAAAAAATAACGTAGGGGATATAGCAATAAGTGTGCAGAGTATGTGGTTACAATTTCATAAGGATCCGATCAGCAATTCCTGAAATTTTTTCAACAAGCGGTTCGAAAACGTTGTTTCGAGAGAAAAAGGCGTTTAAAGTTTTAGCGATATACGGTGAACAAGCGCGCTCGGGTAGCGTTCAACGTATTGAAAATACCTTTTTAGAATGCTCTGATCTTTCTAAAATTTTCAGAGAATACTTTTTAATATATAAACTTTCGAAAAATGAACGAAAAAAAAAAAAAATCATTTTTTAAACAATTTCGAAGTAGAGAGACCCCTTAAAGTTTCGACATATCTTCGCGCTTGTTGTCTCCGCGCTCTAGACTATATGCGATAACACCGCAAATATTCAATATTTCGAGTTTTCCTCTGGCCTGTATATTCTTTGGGTATCATACTTTCGAAACATGTAAAAAAAAAACATCGATTTTTTGTAATTCTTAAGGTATTTCTCTTCTTAAAACTGAAATCTTACCCTCTGCGTAGTGGATCAATGAAGGGCGGTAACAATTTATATTATCGCCAGAAATCAAATCGGCGAAAAATAGCTGTTACCTTACCTGCAGTCGGTGCTCCTGTAAACGCGAGGTCGCGAGTCGTAATGCTGTTGATACGAAAAGTCGCGCAGAAATGTTGGCTTACCACATGACGGGAAAATATGCCTCAGACTCTGCGATTGGCAGATGTGCAACCATCGACCTGTGTCGTGTCGGGAAAAAGAAAAAGAAAAAAAAAAAAAATTAAAAAGCCAAAGCGTCTCGACTCCCATGAGCCGAGAGCGCCCTACATTTCGCCCCTATATCCATGCGCATATCCACCCTTAGATTTTCGGCTGTGCGCCAAGTAGCATGGACGCTTTTTCCCCCTCCACTCGTGCGCCACTCGCGCGCCCCCACCCTACCCACCCGACGCGCCATCTCGCGGCGCCACGGCGCAATCGAACTAGGGGCGTGTGTGGGCTGCGCCGAGGGTGGAATCCACGGTAACGCCGACTCCGTGTACGCGTCGCCCACCTACCGATGCGAAGTCCAGTTTGTCACGGTCATGCGACCGTCACAAGACCGTCAAATGATCGTCAAATAGCGCGTACAAAAATGACCAATTTGTTTGTGACCGATTATTTTAAATTGCCGCCTATTGCGCGTGTTTTTGGTTTGAGTCCGAATGGTCGATAGCTGCATAAAAAATGCAGGAAATCATCGAAAAATTGTCTAAACACTCGTTAAATGTTATATATCAGCTAATCTACGTTAAAAGTCACGATTTTCAATGTTCACCTTCAATATTGACTTACATATTTGAATTCAACGTTAAATATTTGTGACCAAATTTGTGACAAAAAAAAATAAAAGACCGTCATTTCGCAACTGGATAGGTGTTTCGGTCACGTTTTGAAGCGTCACAAGACGCTTGTCGAAATGACCGTTATTTTTACTTCGTCCAAATGGGCAACAAAAAAATGACGTCACAAGACCGTCAAATGACGGTCATTTGTTGGTCCTTTGACGGATTCGAAAAATGACCGTAATTTCGCATGTCTGCTTGCGGCGGCGCCGCCGCGGCGCCACGGCGCCACGGCGCAATCGAACTAGGGGCGTGTGTGGGCTGCGCCGAGGGTGGAATCCACGGTAACGCCGACTCCGTGTGTACGCGTCCCGCACCCCATCCCCCCGCGCTTGGAGGGGATCGCGAGGAGAGATGAGAAGCGGAGAGGCGAGTCGGGTCGGGTCGAGTCGAGTCGAGTCGAGTCGCGCGCACGCGGGGAGAGTGAGAGCGAGAGCGGCCGCCCCGCAGCCTCGTAAAGCAGTTCGGGGTAAGTCGGTGGGCGCAGCGCCGGTGATGTGTCGGGGGCCGCGAGAGGCCACGGGTCATAGTACGTCGCCGCGTTAGCTCTCGCAAACTCCTCAAACTTTCGCTACTGCGAAAAAACACACACACACACAAAACCCTCCTCGATACGCGAAATCCCTCGACAAACGAAAAACCGAGCGAAGCGAAATAACGAAAAAAAAACGAAATTAAAAAAAAAAAAAAAAAAAAAACAACGGAAAGTAATCGCGGGTGCGTCGCGGGTGGCGTTGGACACCCGGCGATCTCGCTCGGCTATGGTGTACGTCGGCGCGGTGAATCCGCGAGCAGCAGAGGACGAAGCAGCAGCAGCAGCAGCAGCAACCGCGGCGACGACGTACGACGGACAGCGAGCCACAGCCCGAAGCGGCGGGAGCAGCAGCGTCAGCGAAGATGACGACGGGGCAGCAGCAGCAGCATCAGCAGCAGCAGCATCAGCAGCAGCAGCATCAGCAGCAGCAGCAGCAGCAGCAGCAGCCTCGTGTTGTTGCGCGCCGCGCGCGCGTTAATCCTCCGCGTAGGATGCTCTAGTTAGCAGGGTGACACCGAGGCGGCGGCTCGCTGCTAACTGCTCGTCTCGCGGCGGCGGCGGTGGCGGTGGCGGCGGCGGCGTCGTCAGAGCAGGGACGGCGGAGGGAGGAACGACGGAGAGCACGAGCGAGCGGAAAAACCGAGGAACGATAGAGGGAAAGCGGATAGACGCGCGAACGGACGAAGCCAGCGGGCAGCGCGTGCTTTGTCGTTGGTTATTTCGCCGAAGCGGCCACGCCAAAGGCCCGATCGAGCCGAGGGACTCGGGGAGGAATAAAAAGAGACAAAAAAACACACACACACACGCTGCGGCTCTCGGACTGCGCCGCGCCTGTGCGATTAATCGCGTGTGCGCCGTGTGTGTGTGTGTGTGTGTGTGTGTCTGTGTGTGCGCGCGCGTGTGTGTGTGTTATGTGCGCGCGTGCTACGAGCTTCGGGAGATAATAAAAATAAGAAGAAATATAGTAATAATAATAATAATAATAGTAATAGTAATAATAATATGCCGCTGTGAAGTGCGCGAGCCGAGGAGCGTCACGGGCCTTTTTATTACTCTCGGCGATCTCGCCGAAGCGACGAAGCCACTTGTCTCCCTCTCCCCCTGCTCCCGCCCCCACTCACGACTCTCCTCGCGCGTCTTTTGTTCTCGATATTTATTGAAAAAAAAAAACTAACTAAAAAGACTAACTCTCTCTCTCTCCCTCCGTCATTCTCTGTTCTATCCGTCCCCCGCGACTTTCCCATCTGTCCTCTGTTTTCCACTGTCGCACCCGCTTACCCCACCCTCCTTTTTCCCGTCCTGTCTCTCTCTCACTTTCCGTCTCTCTCTCCCCTCCATATTTACCCCGTGTGGTCCTTCTCTCTCGCTCTCGCGACTTCCCGAAAATCTCGACACCGACGCCCCTTTCCCGCTGCGAATATCTCTCTTGCTCCCTTCTCGCTATACCCCTCCCCCCTCCCCTTCCCCCGTCCGCCCGCCCCTCCCCACCCACCTAACCCCTCGTGCCGCTGTGTGTGTTTTCCACTTTAGTGCGGCGATATCCTCGCCCCTCGTCGTCGTCGTCGTCGCCGCTCGTTCGTTCGTTCGTTCGTTCGTTCGTTCGTTCCAGGGACCATGCACCAAAGTCTTCGACGGTAGGTCACTGTTATCACGCCCTGTGTTCCGTGCCGTGTGTGTCTCTCTTTCTCTACGTGTGTGTGTGTGTGCGTGTGTGTGCAGTGCATACGCGCGTCTCCTGCGACTTCCCGTGTGTTTCGCGCGCACGGCTTCCGGTTCCGCCTGCCACTCGACCTCGTACGTTTTTTGTTTGTAAATACAAGTTCTGGGAAACGAAGTGATGTTTTGTTTTCGAGGGAATTTGCGTTTTTCGGAGTTCGTGCGCCGCGGAGCGATCGCTGTCTCTGTCGGCTTTTGACCGCATTGGCTCGACCGACGTACGACCTCGTCGGTATCATCGGTTACCTCTCTCGCGCAGACACACGCCCCGACTCCTCTGCGTTACGTACGTCTGATTAGATCGAATCTTTGTTACCGTGCGCGCGCTTTCGCATGGAGGTTAACGCTCTCCCTCTCTCTCTCTCTCCCTCTCTCATCCTGTCACTCTCTTTCTCCGTCTCTCTTTCCCTCGTGTTCTCTTTCTCCGTCGCTCTTTCCCTCGCGTTCTCTTTTTTTTTCTCTTTCCCTCTGCCTCTTCCACCCTCTCTCTCTCTCCCCGCCCCCTCCCATTTTCCTCTCCTCTCGTCGCTCTTTATCCTCACGGGAAAACTCGAACCTCCCCAACACGCAGTATCCGGCGTGTCCGAGAAGTCACATATCTCTCTCTCTCCCTCCTCGACGTCGTGTCCTTGTCACTTCCGTCGCGCGCTCGGTTTCATCTCGTAAGTTCGATTGGCCCACGCTAACCGCGAGTTACGCGCGCCGAGCCTCGCGCCGCCGCCGCCGCCTCCGCCGCCGCCGTCACCGCCGCGCCGACATAACCCCCGCGATAATGGCTGCGCCGAGGTGTTTAACCCACTTATCAGTCTCGCGAGAACCCAAAGTGCAGTCTCTCGGGCGACGGGCGTAACGACGAGCCGGAAGTGACTATAAACAATCGTGTCCAATCGCGTCCGCAACCGAGACGCGACGAACAAAAGAATTCGCGTCGTCTCGGGGATTTTCGCGAAACAACCGAACAGTCCATGTGCGGATTCTTCGGAATAGACGGGGAGAGAGAGACAGAGATAGAGAGAGAGAGAGAGGGAAAGGGAGAGAGAGAGAGAGAGCCAAAGCGATAACACGTTTTGTGCGTCCATCGTCCCGCTTCTTCGGGGACAAAGAAAATTTGCGTCTCGGCTTTCCTCGTTTTCTTTGTTTTTTTTTTTTTTTTTTCTTTTTTTCTAACGTTCGCGCTGCCGGCGTGTAATTCGATATATCTCGAAGGAGTCCCCCCCCCTCCCTCCTCGCGAAGAGCCGCCGACGCCGCTGCCGCTGCTCTGTGTGTGCTCGCGAGAACTATTGACCATCCCGAGCGAGCGAGGGATCCTTGCTGCTTTGCCGAGCGCATGGGCGCGGTTCTCGCTTCTTCCTTCGCCCTCTTCCCGATCCTCGCCTCGCCGCTCTCGCTCTCTCTCTCTCTCTCTCGCGCACTCTACCCTCCCGCTGCCTATCGCGATGCCTCGACGACGCTTCGATACTATTAACGCGGTTCACTAGCGTCACAGAAAATATATATGAGGCATTCCACGATACCTCAGCCACCAAAATTTTCAGAATTTTATCATCACCGTGAAATTGGGCAAAGTGAAATACTAACGCGTTAAAAAAATTCTCACGGCGTTTAGGGCCCCTACTAGTTTCCGATTTCGAAAAAAGCCAAAATTTCAGTTTTTCGTTGATTTGACGATAACTTTGTGAGGATTTATCGGAAAAACATTTATCAAAAACGAACATTTTCAGTTTTTCATTGTCTTTACAAAAAAAATATATATATATATAATTCTAATCTACCACGGACGATATATATATATTTTTTTTCATTTTTTTTCATTTTTTAAAGATTTGTTTTACTCATAAAAAAGGAAAACGCACTCCGTGTTTTGCTCGGGAATTTTTTTCAAGTTAGTCAAGTTGAATACTTATTTCAGCCAAAGGACAGGATGGCACATTGAAAGGATCTCGAGATATGAATTTTTTACGTTTTTACCGCATCCTGTTTATTCTTGAAAAGACCATAAAAAATGCGTATTTTTTAACGCGTTAGTATTTCATTCACACGCATTTTCACGGCGATGATAAAAATTTGAAAATTTTGGTGGCTGAATTTTGGTGGAATGCCTCATACATATATATTTTTTAATTTTTCATCTCTTACCCTTTCTCTATCCGCGTAGCAGCGTCGGGCGAACGCATCGGCGAAATGTGTGAAAAGCATTAAAGCTTTCGTAAACACGAAGCGACGATAATTCAAAGTGCGACAGGTATGATTGGACTTTGTGAAATCAATCTTTATTGATCAATTGGTTGTAGCTGAAGAAAATGTCTTCTGTTAAAAAAAGTTGAGACGAAAGGAAAAAAAAAATTGAGACAATCAATAGGGGAACAAAAGTTGAAAATTAGAGAAAAAATTGAATAAAAAATAAATATATAATGGATTAATATCATGTTTTTGGGTGTTGAAGGGATTTTAGAAATGTAAATTTGCAGGAGTCGATTATTCGGTGAGAAACAGTCGCGGCTGGCTTTTCCGGTGTCCCCGCCGCCCCGGTGGGGGTTGGGGAGGGGGGGGGGGGGGGACAACGCGTTTTCCTCCCCGCTACGAGAGCGTGGCGAGTGGGGCGTGGCTGAGTTAATAAACCCGTTGATATCGCCGTCGTCGTCGTCGTCGTCGTCGTCGTCGTCGTCGTTCTCCGCGTTTCTCGCGTTGTCGCCCCCCCCCCCCCCCCCCCCCCGCGACGCCGCTTCGCCCGTCTGCTCAGCGCGAAAACAGTTTGCGCTTTTAATGCCGCCCGATAATGTGGGTCGAAACGCACGTCCAGCTGATTTGCGCCTGTTTACGCGATGTAAATAATGTAGTGGGAGGGTTCACAAATGCGCGTGCAGGGTAAAAGAACTTGAGTTTTATTAAACAAAATTATTTCGAAGTACAAAGAAATGTGACGCAACTCGATTTGGTCTTAGGCTTCGGAGCGATGTGCCCAGTGTCGAGTCTCGAGAAGAACTGAACTTAAAAGGAAAATCTTAGGAGTATCTTACCACTAATTCGTATTTCTATTCCCTTACTCATAAGGGATATTTCGGAGTGGGGGCCCAGTGCGGAGGGCACGTTATCGCTAGGTCCGTCGTCCGCGACGACGGCTTGGGTCCACTTGAAATTCGAGCGCTACGTTTTATGACGGTTTTCCGGCGTAGCGGTTCAGAGCTTAGTTACTATTTGTATAAACTAGAGAAATTCTGTATACAGATGGAAAAGGGACAAGGGTCGCCTGTGCGCTTACAAAGATTAAAGTTTTAAGAATTTGGGGTCTCCGCCTCGTTATCTCGAGAACCGTTTATTTATTGCTTGCAGCTGTGGTTCTCGAATGACGAAGGAACGTTTGGTTACTATAAAATTGTTTATCGCTAGAGACTGCAACTCGAAGATTACGGAGGGTGGTCAAAGGAGCGTGGGAGACTTTGGTGGGTTGCTGGGACATTACACCTCCCCCCTTAGATTAAAGATATATGATAATTGATATATCTTTATACGAAACAGGTTAATATTTAGGTATAAGGTGAACAAGGTTATCGGTACTTAAGGTAAATACATTGAGATTATCGCTACGAGTACATCGTTTTACAATCGTTCTTAGCTTCTAGTAAATCTTTCTTTTTTTTTTTTATATAACACACAGAGGGTAACATATTGGCTTACAATTTAATTTCTTACAGATAGTTGTTTAAGAATATCGTCCTTAGTATCTATCCCTAAGGCTACTACCGGCGTTAGGACTACAAGCACGAGTGGATTTTGTGATTACCGTCGGCCTATTAATCGGAATGTCCTCGCTTTCGTCTGATCCGGTTTCCGTTTCGGAATCTTTTATTATTTTCTTCGGAGTCATCTCCACTGTAACTGGTAGTTCCCTTCGAGGAGTTTGATGACGACGGGTTCGCGGTGACTGACTTCTTCGATCTCTGTTATTGACTCTGAACGTTAGGCAATTAATGATTTTGGAACAACCGCTCGAACCGTCGTCATGATCGTGATGAGGTCTTCTAGTCGATCGACAGCGTTTACAACATTTGAAAATTACGTAGAGGAATAGTGTGATGCAGAAGGCAACACCTATATAAGTGAAAACAGAGATTTTGCGGTGGACTTCTTTTCGCTCGGACATTTCGTCAAGGATGTTTGATATCGTATTCAACTTATGGCTAGCTACATCTAGATTTTCCATGTTTACATTTGCGAGTGGAATTTGTCGCAAGCTAGGAACGATGCTTTCGTTGCTTTTTGCGTTAATACAACAGTCGTCGTCGGAGATATTAAACTTAGGTACGATCGATGAGATATTGCTCACGTAGGAGCTCTGTGCGATTAGGATCGTGGACGCGGTGTAGGCTTTGCATTGGGCTGACAATTCGAATATTCCAGAACCTGATAACTTGATGTCGAAAGGTTGACGTTCGCTTTTGCAATTTATAGTTATATCGCCTACTCGGGGCAAAACGTAAGCCCATTGGTTCTTGTCTAACAGCTTATGCCAGATATCGTGGTTCATTTGGATCGAACGCGTGTCGCATGATTTCGGAATTTTCGTGTTCGTGAACAGGAGTTCGGTCTCGCAAATGGTCTTTACGTGAGTAGCGTACAGTGGTTTCGTCAGTTTGCAAATATACGATTTTTCAAAAGATTGTTTACAGTCGCTCAAAGAGTCGAGAGTCGTATACTGTGATTTTGTCTTTGACATTACAAGAAACTTTGCAGTCGGTTGAATGAATAAATAGGTGTTATTATGCTGCACGACTGGCAATGGAATGGTCTGATACAGATTATATGTTGTCTCAGAAACAAGAGGAGTTTCGATTACGAAGATTAGCTTGTTGTCCATATAGTATGCGCAGAGTTTTATGAGATTCAATAGTTCATGAGCGTTAGAGTGATCTAAAATGTAGGGATAATTCAAGCCTGATGGTAGGAATTGAATCGTTTTCTTGAGTTCGTCTACATACTGGACAGGAGTAATAATGCGTGGGTGCAGCGCGTTTTGTTTAGCGAATAAGATGCTGTTTGTGAGTGTTGATAACTCTCTATCGACTTCGTTAGTGAGCAGTGTTAAAAATGCCAAGTGATGTTTTGCGTTCTCTTCGACTTCGATGTGATTTACTCTCAGTCGTAACTCTTTGTTATAGTCGTCTAAGGCTTTGAAATTTTCATTGAGAATCTTTTCACTGTGATGCAGGTTTGTGATCGTCTCGTTGAAGTTCGTTATTGTCGTTTGGACTACCTGTACCTGTGATTTCAGTAGGTCGGATAGTTCTTGTTCGTTCGTATTTATTCTGTCGATTGCGTCATTATAGAATTCGGCGTCGTCATTATCTAGATTGCCTGTGATCGTCTTGAATACCGTTCCGAGCGCGTTGATCCAGCCTCTCTTAACGCGTCGGTGCCCGATCAAGTCTTTTAGGTCGCGTTCTCTTGTTTTTAATTCGGGAATCGTTCGGCTTAGAATTTGCATCGGAACGTCGCATAATTTCAATTCTCTATAAACGGCGATGTCACTACAATATACGCGAGTTTTGACAAAACTGTTTTCAATCAATCGGATTTTCTCGTCTATATGGCTCAAGTCGTAATATGTCACGAGGTTCCACGTGGCGTCGTAGAATCGTAGTTCCTGGATGCTGTTGTAATAAATTCCTGGTGAATGATTTAGTGGGACGTCTCTGTACAGTTCGGCATAGGCGAAGATTGGAAGCCTGTAATGATTTTATAGATCAGTTTCTTTGTTTATGCGTTACGTAGTGTCGTGTGAGATTTCTTTAATCGGTTGGTGTGGACTATTACGAATCTTTTCTTTATTTGAATAGTGACATTGACTGGTGAATTGATTGCCGTAATTTTATATGGACCGACATAATTTGGCGTTAATTTCTTTGCGCCAGTTATCTTTTCGTTTTTCAAATAGACCATTTCTCCTACTTCGTATTCAGTGTTGTTAGTTCGTTTGTCATAATAATGTTTATTTTTGCTTTTTGCTTCGATTAAATGATTCCGTGCAATCTCGCGAGTCTTTTGGAATTTAAGTTTGATGTCGTCTACTAGATTGTCGTACGTGTATTTGAATTCGCAGTTTCTTTTTAGTGCTGTCGGGATTTCGGGTTTTTCTCCGAACACGAGCTCGTATGGAGTGAAATTTGTGGAAGTGTGTACTGTTGTGTTGTAGGAGTACATTGCGGTAGGAAGCCATTCGTCCCAGTCTGATTGGTCATTCTTTATAAAATGTTTTAGATAGTCAGCTAATGTAGCGTGACTTCTTTCGAGTGCACCGTTCGTTTGTGGGTGGTAAGCGGTTGTCTGAATTTGCTTGATTTTGAACAGTTTTGCGACTTCTTTGAGGAGATTCGATGTGAAATCACGACCTTGATCTGTCAATATTGATTCTGGGATTCTATATTTGCAAATAAATTCTTTATGCAATATCTTCGCGACGGTGATTGCTTCGTGATTTGGAATCGCGTAGGCCTGAGAAAATTTTGTCAAATCGTCCTGAATCGTGAGAATATATTTATTTCCGTTTTCCGTGAGTGGCAATGGTCCGACAATGTCTAGAGCAACCCGTTCAAAAGCTTTTGTTGAAGTCGTCGTTATTTGCATGGGTGCATGATTCTTTTTCCGAACGAGCTTATTAGACTGACATGATTCGCATGTCTTGATGTATTCCGCGATATCGTTTTTCATAGAAGGCCATTTGTAATACGCCTTAATTCGTTTATGTGTTCGATGGAATCCGGAGTGTCCTGCAGTTGGAGAACCGCGGTATTCGCGCAGGATTTCGGGGATTTGATCAGGAGGAGGCTCATGGAGCGTGTTCAGGTAGACGTTTACCGTTATGTTGGTTCCCTTGAAAATATATCTCAACATAGATCGTATCTTCTCCCACCTGAATCGTTCGTAACCTGTCCCGAGATTTGGGAGGCTGATCGAATCGATCTTTTCTTTTTGAAGAAGATCTTTGAGTATTAACAGAACCGTAAAAACGTCTTCGTAGCCGGCTTTATCCCAGTAATTTTCCTTTAAAACCATGTAGAAGACACGTTTGTTTTCCGAGGTTTCAAAAGAGATTACTTCATGAAGATTCGGCTTTTGTTGCTTCAGTTGCACGCCGTGGTCAAAGCGTTTATTAAACTCAGATAAGAGATTTCCGTTCCCTTCAATGTCCTTTGAGATGCAGACGGCGTAATTATCATTCGAAGAAAAGAGAGATTCGGCGTGCTCGTTGATTTTATTGTAATTAATCATTGTTGTTGCAAGCTTGGCTAAGAAGTCAGCATATGAATTCGTTACTTCGGAATTGACTGTGTTAATCGTTGCCTCGTTTTCACTTCCCGTTTCAATTTCTGGATTAATTCTGCTTAAGGCATCTGCGTTTGAATTTATCTTTCCCGGCTTGTACTCGATTTTGTACTGGTATTCTTCCAGCTTTAATCTCCACCGTATGAGTCTAGAGCCTGGCTCCTTGAGACTAAAAAGCCATGTAAGTGGTCGGTGATCCGTAATGATTTTAAATTCTCGACCGAAGAGATACGAGCGGAAGTGTTTTGTTGCCCAAACGATGGCTAAAAGCTCCCGTTCGATTGTCGAGTAATTAGTCTCGGCTTTGTTTAACGTTCGACTTGCATATGCGATAGGCAAATCCTGTTTTCCATGAACTTGAGATAGCACGGCCCCGATTGCGTAATTACTTGCGTCTGTCGTGAGGATAAATTCTCTGGTGAAGTCGGGATACTGGAGGATCGGTTCTTCAATGAGTTTGGATTTTAGCGTTTCGAAAGCTTCCTGTTGACTACTAGTCCAAGCAAAAGGGACATCTTTCTTCAATAATGCTGTGAGTGGATTCGAGATTTTACTGAAGTTTTCAATAAACCTTCGGTAGTAACTAGCAAGTCCAAGAAATGCTCTAATGTCCTTGGCTGATTTCGGAACCGGGTATTGCCTTACTGCTGCGACTTTTGCAGGATCGGGTTTTACTCCATCTTCCGTAATTTTGTGGCCCAGGTACATAACTTCTCTACGGAGAAATTCGCACTTGTCAAGTTGTATCTTCAGGTTGTGTTCAGACAACCTTTGGAAGATTTCTCTCAACTTCTTGTTGTGGCTAGTCAATGAATCGGCATAAATGACAATATCATCGAGATATACGAGACATCGGATTCCTTGTATACCAGCAAGGACCGAGTTCATAAGTCTTTGAAATGTCGCCGGTGCATTTTTCAATCCGAACGGCATACGAGTATACTCATAGTGGCCTGTAGGAGTTGAAAACGCGGTTTTCTCAGCATCCTTCTCGTGCATCGGGATTTGATGAAACCCTGAAGCCAAGTCTAGTGTCGTGAAATATTTCGAGTGGCCTAATTGGTCGAGGATTTCTGCGATATTCGGCAAAGGATAAGCGTCTCCTATCGTTATGTCATTGAGTTTTCGATAGTCAATTACCACTCGCCATTTCGTTTTACCGGACGCGTCGCGTTTCTTTGGCACTACCCAAAGGGGTGCGTTCCACGGCGATCTGGACGGTTTAATTACACCGTCGTCTAGCATTTTATTGATCTGTCTGTTGACTTCGTCTTTGTGGCATTCGGGATATCTGTAAGTCTTTACGTTTGTCGGTATTTCGGTTGTCGTTTCGATTTGGTGAGTGACTGCGTCCGTGTGCGTCAGTTTGTCTCCCTCTAAATACGCGATGTGATTAAAGTCAACGCAAATATCCAGAATGCTATTTCTTTCTTCTTCATTTAGATCATCGAGCCTGAGATTGCTCTTTAATTTTTCGATTCTGTCGGCTCTACTGTCAATTTGTCTCGGATCGGGTGATGAAGGTGTTTCAGTTTCGAGATTGAGGATACGTAGAGTGTCTTCTTCAAAAACCTCGATATCAACTTTCGGTATTTCTATTGAAATGTCGTCGTTCGTCGTATTAATTACCGATGTAGTCGCGTTAGAATTTTCATCGATTTTTACTAGACTTTGACAAAGATACAGTCCATCGTGAATTTCTATTGAGTTGATTATCCCTTCCTTGACATTGAATGGATTGTTTATCTGGATTTGTATTAACGTTTCTGAACGTGCGGCTACTTTAATTCTTCGTATCAACGGTTCTGTGGGAATTTGGGTTTCTTGTGTGTCATTGTCACAATTGTTGTCTTCATTTATACTGTCTTGTGCTGTTTCCGTCGTAAGTACGTTTTTCATTGGTTTTTCAATGTAGATTAACGGAATTGATGCGCGAGGAAATTTTAAAATTCCGTTTTTGTTATCCAACGTTAATTTTAGCCCGACTTGGAGATCGTTTCCAAGAATTCCTGGGTAATTCAGGGGAAAGTCGTCTCTTACGATATGGAACGCGGTTTTATAGGACGTGTTTGCTACGTCAATTGTTGCCAAACAATAGCCAAGTGTGTAAAATGGATCTGGAGTTAGTCCTTGTATTTTGACTTTAACATCCTCGTAGCAGAGTACATCTCCTTGCAAATTTGAAAGTTTTATAATGGAGATGTCAGCTCCTGAATCGACGAGCATTCGGGTATTTCGATCGACTGATTCGCGTAATGGCAAGTCGACGAAGGTGGATACTCCGCGGTAAGGATTTATTGTGACGTTCAAGACTCTTAGTGATCTGCCTGGAGTACTCGGACGGTCCTCGGCGCGGCAGTCGCCGGGACTTGATTGGAGTTTAAATGCTCCGAATTCTGTCTATTCTGCGCATGCGAATCGTTCTGTCTGGGGAACGTTGGCTGGGAATTTGGATTCCGGAAATTTGAGTTTCGTTGGGATGTGGAGGCGTTTGTGTGTCCCTGGTTTCCGTATTGCGACTGTTGGCGCAGATTATTATTAAATTTGCGTTTACGACAATCTTCGATCAAATGTCCCGTGTTTTTGCAATACCGACAAAATACCTGGTGCGCTTGTTCACTTTGCCCCGGGGTCGGTTGCGGATTCGTCTGAACGTACCGTACGTTTCGCTGATTAGGTCGTCGACTAGCGTTGAAGAAACAACGTTGAGTGACGTGACCCGGAATATTGCAAATTTCGCAATATCTTGTTTCTCTCAAGCTGAGGTTCTGGAATTTCGCGATTTCTAACTGCGATTTTTGAGAGCTCTCTTCTGCCAGCGCAATTTGAGTGGCTTCTTCGAGAGTGCTCGGTCTGAGGGATTTTACTATTAGGGCGATATCTTTTGTCAGGCCCATTACAAAAACGTCTAGCGCTTGTCTGCGCAAAAGTTTCACGCATGCGGCTCTCTCGACCGCGCTTAAATCATTATCTAAGCTGTTTGTGAGACGGATGAGGCAATTTTCGACTTTTTGAGAATAGGTGAGAACTCCTTCACCTGGAGCTTGTTTGCATGATGACAATTCTAGTTGCCATTGACCGTGTGATCGCGATTCCGAGTAAATATCTAATAAGTGGCTTTTGAGCGCCGGCCAATTTGCAAAATTTCTATTTCTAATTAATGATCGCGCGTTTCCTGTTATCCGAGTTTCGATTATCGCAAAGAGGATAATTTTGTTAGCTTCGCTTACGAGTGACATCGCTTTGTCACAGTTATCGCAAAATTCATGTAGACGCGATTTGTCTCCGTCATACGAGATGACCATCTTCTCCGCGAGAGTGATTGGCAGGTCCGCCATTTTGACTTATTTGTCGATAATTATTTTATGAATACGGTTCTTCAAAAAAAAGAATAATTTACAGCGTATCGTGGCTTACAGTATGGTGAGCAGACCGATGAGCATCGTGGCGCTGGGACGGTGATGATTCGTCGCGACGGTGATGATGAGCTGACGCGGTGTTGTAACGGTGGTAGTGAGCTGCGGCGATGCTGCGACGGTGGTGGTGAGCTGCGTCGATGCTGCGACGGTGGTGGTGAGCTGCGGCGATGCTGCGACGGTGGCAGGGGCTGCGGCGATGCTGCGATGCCCCGGGCTTCTTATCTGTTGTTCCGATGAGTCCCCACGACACGTTTTTTTTTTTATTATTTTTTTTTATTTTATTTTATTTTTCACAAGATTTATTAGTTCACGACTTTGAATTTCACTTGATACAGTTTCTCACGATTTAATAATTTTTCACAGTTTCGAATTTTCGTTACAATTTCTCTCGATTTAGGATTTTTCGGCTTAGAAATTTTTATTATTATTATTATATTTTTTTTTTAGAATGTTTGACACAAAGTATTTCCACGACTTAGAACTTCCGACATAGAATTTTTTTATGATTTAGAATTATTCCTTCGACACAGAGTTCCTTTTTTTTTTTTTTTTTTTTTTTTTCACGACTTAGAATTTTTTTTTTTTTTATCGACACAGAGTTTATTTTCTTCACGATTTAGAATTTTCTTCGACACAGAGTTTCTTCTTCACGACTTAGAATTTTTCACGATTTAGAATATTTCGACACAGAGTTTATTTTCTTCACGATTTAGAATTTTCTTCGACACAGAGTTTCTTTCTTTTTTTTTTTCTTCGACACAGAGGTTTTTGTTGATTTCGAATTTTTCGACACAGAGATTTTTATTTTTAATTATTTCGAGTTCTTCTCACTGACACAGAGTTGTTTCACTTGATTTATTTATTTCGTTGGATTGGAAACGAAGGTCCGATCGAGTGCGGCGATGTACTTCGAATTTTGTTCTCAAAGTTCTCCTGGCGCGTGAACTTTCTCCCGTTTTTGGATCCTTACCAAATTCAAAGGTCTAGCGACCACCGTTGAGGCAAATAAAATTCTCAATGAATTTTCCTTCAACGTTGCTTGGTGGAATCCCACTTCTGACACCAATTTGTAGTGGGAGGGTTCACAAATGCGCGTGCAGGGTAAAAGAACTTGAGTTTTATTAAACAAAATTATTTCGAAGTACAAAGAAATGTGACGCAACTCGATTTGGTCTTAGGCTTCGGAGCGATGTGCCCAGTGTCGAGTCTCGAGAAGAACTGAACTTAAAAGGAAAATCTTAGGAGTATCTTACCACTAATTCGTATTTCTATTCCCTTACTCATAAGGGATATTTCGGAGTGGGGGCCCAGTGCGGAGGGCACGTTATCGCTAGGTCCGTCGTCCGCGACGACGGCTTGGGTCCACTTGAAATTCGAGCGCTACGTTTTATGACGGTTTTCCGGCGTAGCGGTTCAGAGCTTAGTTACTATTTGTATAAACTAGAGAAATTCTGTATACAGATGGAAAAGGGACAAGGGTCGCCTGTGCGCTTACAAAGATTAAAGTTTTAAGAATTTGGGGTCTCCGCCTCGTTATCTCGAGAACCGTTTATTTATTGCTTGCAGCTGTGGTTCTCGAATGACGAAGGAACGTTTGGTTACTATAAAATTGTTTATCGCTAGAGACTGCAACTCGAAGATTACGGAGGGTGGTCAAAGGAGCGTGGGAGACTTTGGTGGGTTGCTGGGACATTACAATAACCCAATTACCGAAAAACCCCCGTAAAATTCCTGTTACAATATTATTTCATTTGCGCATAAGCGAAGCGGTTTTCACTCCATGGCTGCACCCAATAATATCCCCGTGATAACATCCCGTGAAAAATACCCCCACCAAAAATATCCCTTTAAAAAATATTCCGTCGTAAAAATAGCCCCTCACTAAAATATATCCGCATAAAAATATCTTCTTGAAAAAATATCCCACCCTGAAAATATCCCCTCAGAAATAATCCCACAGGTTCCATTGCTCAATAACACAACGTTAATTCAACGCGTAATTTCAACACAGAAAATTCAACACACACACACACACTCTCAACCCATGTCAATCCAACATGCTCAAGCCCAAAATACTGAGTGCATCCACATTCATTTTTTTTTTTTTAATTCAGCACTTGTAACCATTCATTTACATCACTCGGTGCGAAAAAGGGGGTTTTACGCACGCTTCGCGTGCGTGTAACCTCGTTTTCGCGCCTTGTGAAGCAAAATTGTGTACGAAACTCGTGCGAGAAACTTTTTCTCAACTCGTGTGATTGCAACACTCGTGAGAAAAAGTTTCGTCGCACTCGTATCGTAATATACTATTTTACCATACTAAAGCGGACATTTTAGTATAAATATGTAATACTTCCACTACTGAAGCGGAAATAAAGTAAAGTATACTGTATAGACGAGATTTTGACTTCGTTTTGAATTAAAATCATTTGGAAAAATACAGGCTGTGCCCATTGACATTCGTTTTTTTTTGTAACACTTGTAACTATTTATTTTTATCATACTGAAGCGGAAATTTTAGAACCAAAGAAAAAGAGAGCAGAAGATGATAAATAATCACCGAAATAAATATATTGACGTTGATAGATATTTTTTCACGGGATATTTATGCTATGGGATTTTTTTTTCCTGGGATCATTTCTGGGAATATTTTCACCCGGGATATTACGACGGAAGATATTTTGGCGTGCTACCTGACTCGATTTTTTTCGCGATTTCACTGATTCGCTTATTTAGTTAAGGGGAGAAATACATAGAAACGACGACAAATTTCGGGATTTTTTTCCCACGAAACTACTCGACCAATTGTTTTGACATTTTTAGGATATTTTATTGTACATTTGAAGGTATGAAAAGGCATCAGAGACTGATTTTTTTCACCCAAAATTTGAAACGCTACGTACCCAAAACTACATTTTTGAAATTGGCGGGCGCGATAAAAAAACTATTCATCCGATTCATATAAACCAAAGGTTTTTAGATACATAATTCGTAATAAAAAAAAAAATACAATAATTTTTTGCATAAATGCATAAAACGCAAACAATTAAAAAAAATGAAAACACGCAAAAAAATGATTGTAACGATTTTTTTTAATTGAATTAGCAGGTTCATCGACGAGGGTTTGCAATAATGTATGTAAAAACTTTTGGTTTATATGAATCGAATGCATAGTTTTTTTTTATCACGCCCACCAGCTTCGAAAATGTAGTTTTGAGTACGTCGTGTTTCAAGTCTTGGGTAAAGAAAAATCAAAGTCTCTGGTGCCTTTTCATACATTCTGAGTAGTTTCGTTCGAAAAAATCGCGGAATTTGTCGTCATTTCTATGTATTTTCCCCCTTAATTATTTGACCGAGTTTTTACCGACCAGTCGGTAAAAAAATCTACTCCAGCTTCCCCTCAAGGTAGTCGCCTCGCTAGGGCATGTATTAGATAAATGTGAAAATTTTGGTTTTTCTATTAAAGTATGATGTCAGATGTACATCAGATTTTTTTACGCAGCTTCTTACCGACTCTCTTCGCTAGAAATTTGATTCCGAAAATTGCTAATTTTGTACACTGACTTTTGTGAAATCATCTCAATCGCAGTTTCAATCACATAAGTTTCACACTTTTCGATTAGGTGACGAGGAAAAAAACATCGCTTTTTGTAGAGTAAAATCCACAGAATCCAATGGAAGCATAAAATATATACGTTATCGGGGATTTCATCGTGAATTTATCAGTTCCTTTCGTGAAAATGTAGTAGCCGAGCAGACACTTTTATTACGGGATTGGGCTTAGTTAGACTCGGCAATGATGCTGGTTAATGACTATTATGCAATGCGGTTTTTTTTAGCGATTGAAGAAAGTGGTTGTCAGTTCTGCATTTCGGAACTTTGCGGAATATTTAGTTGAAAAAGAAATCGAAATTGAAAATGTGATGGGTGAGGGTTATGAGGTCGTATGATAGCAGATCGAAAATGAGTCAAATGAAAAATATAAACGGATGTTTTCTTTTGCCCTTGAGAACAATACACCTAAATTAATAAAATAATTTGTGAAATAGCTAAAATTCTTCCAAATTTCTATGTGTGGGTCACAATGTCTAAGCATTAATTTGCGACTAGCACGTAGCGAGGCGAGACTGCCTTAACGCGACGCCCGAATTTCCGACGGTATTTTCGACTAATCAGTTTACACGTACTCCAGAGTTCTCTAGACCACTCGGCAGGAGACGAAGCGAGAGTGTTTTGCTTTAGCCCCCGGTCGAGGGGGCGTCGAGAACCCTCCGTTCTCCGTTGTTGGATGTAAAAAATGTGCAAGTTGAAAAAGCCTTCGAGACTCCGCGGATTTGTCGGGGTCTTTTTTGTTTTATAAACGGTCCCAGGGGACATTTCTCGTTGCAGGAATTTTCGGTGGGCCGAACGCACAGAAAACAAATTAATCCTACAAACAGAGTCAGACTATGCATTTATTCGTTTCAACTCCTCCTCCGATATTTTACCAAAAACAAAAAAAAACACCCTTCGACACTCGACTTTACAGTATCGCCGAAAAAAAAAAAAAAAAAAAAAAAAAAAAAAAAAAAAAAAAAAAAAAAAAAAAAAAAAAAAAAAAAAAAAAATGCTCTGTATCCATTTTACATGGTTAAAAACACGCTTTTTAAAGCGGCAGTAACGCCGATGAAAAATATTGTCGCTTCTTTTTATGTGGCAACTCGAAGCCCTTAAAACGTCGACCAAAATTACAGGCATTTTAATGTAATACAGGGACCGAGACTTATTCAATAATCATTGGCATGCAGTATCGTTATTTTTTATTTTTTTTTTATCCGGTCCCTGGCTCGGATTTTGTCCGGCGTCATTCTCGCGTGGTGTCGGGGGGAGGGGCATAAAGACGCGGGTAAAGAGCCATTACTTTCGACGAGTAGCTTCTTTTTACTTCCTTCCTACGTCCGTCCGTTCCGTCGAATCTCCCGGTGCGGTCCGCGTGCGCGGGAGGGGGGACCGCACGAGCAGATCAAAGCCTCTTATCACTTACAGCGGATACTCCCGTGTAGATTCAGCCGAGCGTGCGCGCCCCGTTTAGCGACCGTTACTACTTGTCTGACCGGCGCTGCTCAATTTCACTGCGCCGACTACGGATCCGCGGCTCTCGGCCTGACTTCGATCAAACCACCGCCTGTCGTTCCTCATATTTTTACATTTTATTGCAAACTATTTTTTCTACATTGCACTCACGATTTTTTGTAAATGTAATAATTTTTAGATGGACATTTTTTTGTTTCCGGTTTTACGAAGTTTAAAAGCCCTGCCCGATGGGAAATTTCTCGCCGATTCCAAAAGTCACCGGTGTTTGCCCGAAAACTCGAACAATTCGAGGAGAAAAACGCGAAAAATGATTTTTCACGTTTTTTTTTTTCAATTTTGGCACTTCACTAAAATTAATGTAATCTTATTTTGGTTCGATGGAATCTGGATTTTCTTTTTGCATTCGAAAGAAGAGTCTTCAACGAAGAGAATTCCGGAAAGCGGAACGCGATATCTCGATTTTTCAATTTTATTTCGATTTTACGAAGTTTAAAAGCCCTATCCGGTGTCAAATTTCTCGCTGATTCCAAAAATCACGGGGGTTCGCCCGAAAATTCGAGATAAACGCACAAATCGATTAATAAAAAAAATTACCTGGTTTGATCCTAACGATTTAAATATACTTTTCAGATGATCGACCGGATCAGTCTTCCTCGTTCTTCCTGGGCCTGGAATAGACACTGACGATATGGTAAGTTCTCCAGAAAAAAATAATTAAAAGAGAAAAAAAAAAAAAAACGTCGCCAACGAGCGTGAAAAGCTCAGCGTGAAGTTTCAACCCGACGATGCACTCCCTGACACGGCTGAGGTGGGCTTGTCCGCAGCGTCGCGGGGGGGGGTTTGATAAAGAGCTAAGGCGAAATGAAGATAAAGAGGGTGGTGAAAAAAAAAAAAAAAAAAAAGAAAAAGAAAAAGAAAAAGAAAGAGATCAAGGTCCGAGTGCCGGAGGCTTCTAAAGGGAAAAAATCTGTTTGCAGGACACAGTATGGCTTCAGTACTTTGGCATGCCTCTGGGAGTAGTTTCGTTTCACCTGCCTTCATATTCCTCCTGCTGCTCTGTCCACGTGCTACTACAGGTAAGTACCGACGTTATTAACAACGATAATTGTTTTTTTTTTTCTCGCTCTGTTTCATTATTTTACATTAACGCGACGAAATAGCAACCAGACAATCGCTTAACGTGATCAGAGATGTCAGATGTTCGTTACTTCTAAAAACATACTTTTTTAATTGATCCTATAATTTGGTTATTATTAAAAGTTTAGTAAAGATGGCATATACGTTATATAACTCAATGTTTTGACTTTAATAGAAAATCCTTAAGAGACATTTTTGGCAATAAATTTCATGAAAAAAATTATAAAAAGTATATGTAACGAGCAAAAGTAACTATCGCTACTTTCGTCGTTTACTATTACATATTCTTTCATTAAATTCAAGGCCAAAAATGTGTTTTAAGGGTTTTATGCGAAGTTAAAACATTGAATTACGTAACGCTTAGGCCACCTTTGCTAAACTTTTAATAATAATAAAATAAAGAAAAGTGTGTGTTTTGAAGTAACGACCAATTGACAGATGTTAGATCTCTGAACGTGATTAATAAAAGCTAAAAAAATCATCTGTAGTCGGTATTAGCTTGTCACTAGACTAAAGAAAAAAATCTTGGTAGACCAGACTATTTTTCCGGCTATGGCAATTATTTCATAATAATAATAACTGCGACTAGAAATAAATAGTCGCCGTTCGCAGTTGGCAATGGCAGATTTTTCGTTCGTTCTCTGAATGTACAGACCGCTTGGGAATTCATAGCGCTCGCTCTCGCGAAGATAACGCGAGTGCGCCGCGTGCGCGTCGCGTCCGCCCGTAGTCGACTCGTTGTTGATCTGTGTACTAAAAGCGTATGATTAATGTGGTGTGGTGTGTTCCCGGTGGCGGTGGACCTCTTGTTCGGGATACTTTTAATCGGCTGATCTCTCCTTCCCGACCCCCCTTCGGCAAAACAGCCCGCGAGGTAATCGATGTGCCACTGCCACAGCAAGACTACGTGTCAACCCTGCCACCACCACCACCACCACCACCGGGACCCATCACCACTGCCAAAACACCAAGTACGTTTTACTCTTTTTCCCTTTCTCTTTCTCACTCTCTCTCTCTCTCTCACTCTCTAGAGGACCTGATGGTCCTAGTGCAATAAACTCTATCTATCTATCTATCTATCTCTCTGTCTCTCCCTCTCTCTCTCTCTCTCTTTCTCACTTCCTTTATCATTTATTTTCTCTCGTTTGTTTAAGGGGGGGGGGGGTAGGTAGGGTTAATTCGTGCAAAAAAGGCACGTTTTTGTGAATTTTTTTTTGACGACACCATTAAAATCTATTCAATAAGACCAATTGTACATCAAAGTATAACATTTGAAGAATATTGTGTAATTTTTTCATGAAGAAATATTAAAAAATACAGCAATGGCGGCATTTACTCGAAAGCGTTTCGGAAAAAAGTAGAATTGCGGTGCCCATCAGAACTCGGTAATGGATCATCCGAAATTAAAAAACCAAAGTTCATTCATTAGGTAATCGTTTTCCCCAGGTAACGCGGAAGAGTTTTTTTCGAAATTTTGATTTTTCAATTTTTGGGAACACTTTAAAGGGAAAAACGCGATTTTTCGGAAAAAATCGGCTATTTTGCTATTGTAAAATAAAAAATATTAATAAATTCGAAAAAAACTCTTCCGCGTTACCTCGTAAAACATGTACAGAACAAGTATGCAAAAATTCAAAAGGATCGGTGCAGTAGTTTTGACGGTACGATGGGCACCGACGTTGAAAACGTGAGTTGTGGGAAAAACGCTTTAAAGTCGCGCTCGGGCAGCGAAGATACAGCAATCCGCGAGTATAAAAATATTCATAACGTCGTCGATTTTGCTCCGATTGACTTGAAAATTTGACACAATATTCTTGAGGTATTATGCATTCAGTAAAAAATATAAAATAAAAATGCCAAAAAAAAAATTTTAATACCCTACCCTCCTCCCCTTAAGGGCAGACTTTTTACCTTTAGGAGCGTGAAAAGTAGGTATTTTTCGGGCATTTTTTTTGAGGGGATAAAATAATCTGATCATTTTCAAATTTAGACATGAGTTTATTATAACTGTCAAGTTTAAAGAAGAATTCTTTTTTTTTGGGATGACCAACAAAATGGCGGTGTTATTAAGGGTCTTCGGACACCTGTTTTCCGCGAAATCGAAAAGTGCTGCAGTTGTCACTCTTTTTCTGTTGATCGGAAAAAGATATAGTAAGTGTCATTTGATTACTGACATATTAAGGGAAAGGATGTACCTAAAAAAAAAATGAAAAAGTGCAGAATTGAAAATTTGGTAGCCTTTTTACTGCAAAGTTCCAATTTTCGACCATTTTTCGGCATATTTGACGACAAAAATTATTTATTTACACGCTTCCATTCAAAATGTAGGTATATCCTTCCGATAATATTACTGAGAGTAACTTCCCAAAATTTCATACAAATCGGTTGAGCTACAACACGAGCAGTTTTTGAAAAACTCGTTTCGAGATAATCGCGTTTAAGTTTCAACATATCTATATACGATATAACTCCGCAAATATTCAATATTTCGAGTTTTCCTTTGGTCAGTATATTCTTTGGGTATCATACTTTCGAAACATGTAAAAAAAAAAAACGATTTTTTGAAAATTCTAATAGTACTTTGTGATACAAGGGCGAGAAAGCGGCCATTACGCGCGGAGGTTAGGAAGCGGCGCACTCGCCAAATCGAGTGCTACAACGACACGAGGCGAAGCCGAGTGTTGTTTGTAGCACGAGAGGAGGCGAGTGCACTGCTTCCTAACCTCCGCGGGACGGCCGCTTTGTCGCCCATGTATCACATATTACTTTTTGTAACGAATGTCAACGTGATGTCGCACATCTTCGTGCCTGCAAAGCGTGCGTGAGATCATCTTGTAGATAGTTTCACGCACGCTAATGTGTGCGTGAAGTAATGTAGATAACTTCACGCACCAGATGGCGTACGTGAAATTATCTACGTTGACATGAGCATAATACGCGATCTCACGCACGCTTTGCGGGCACGAAATGTGCGACATTACGTGCATGAGTTACAAAAATACCTTTTTTGTTACAAAAAGGTATTTTTGTAACCTCCTCTCGTGCTACAAACAACACTCGGCTTCGCCTCGTGTCGTTGTAGCACTCGATTTGGCGAGTGCGCCGCTTCCTAACCTCCGCGGGTAACGCTCCGCTTTCTCGCACTAGTATCACAAAGTACTATTCTCCCCTTAAGGACCTTTAATACCGATAGGCGTGTTTGTAGAAAGTCGAGAAGACGAGTGACAACAACAGAGTCTTCGTTTGCATCGCATCCGCGAGACTCGTTTCCCCACGCAGATTTTCCACTGCGAACCGACGGAACAGCGGAACGACCCGGGCGCCCATACAGGCGGCGATGCTCTTACCGCTGAACTTTCGTAATCGCATCAGATTACTCGACTAAGAGCTCTTCGAGTCCGGGAGAAAAAAGAAACGAGCCTCGCGAGCCGCGCGGCGCCGCGCCCTCTTACCCACCGGCCCGGCTCATTTTTCTTCCTCGACATCCTCGGCTCCGAATATCCGCGGCGAAGATGTTTTTTCAGTCGCGCGATAGTCACTCGGGATTTTGGTTACACTGTCGAAAAATTCTCTATGAAAATTAATATCCCGGTATCGGAAGTTTTTATGCATAAACCGCGTCTATTAAATTTAATAACGTTTTCGCTCTTCAAATTCATAGTCACTGCACTTGAAAACAAAAAAAAATCACTTTATCGTAATATTGCAATTATTACGTATTATGATTCAAGTGTACAACAATTACTATGTATTTAACATTTTATTTTTAATTACGTTGTATATAAAAAATTGCGCAAATTGTAGCATTGCGCGCTGGGCTGCTTAGCTCGATGTCAGATACTGATGATTTATTCCTCATTATCATCGCATCGAACTTAAAAGAAACATATATTTTCCACCAACTCGGGCACTTTTTTCTCGGCCCTCTCGGATCCGAGATCAATCCATACGTGGTGTTCGTACATTTTATTTATACTTGCATGGTAAATTCTTTAAGATTTTTTACAGTATTTCCAAGACCAGCTCGTTGTGTTATTTTTTCAGCACCTCAACTTAGTTTATGACGAACATGAATCGCACTTTTACCGTGAAAAAGTATATTAAAATTCAAAACGGGCTTGATCTCTACGAATCTGCGAAGTGTTTTTCATATGCAAGTCTATTAATCATGATAATAATATGCACGTGTTGTACATTTGAAGCGTAATCGAGTAAATTTTGTACAAGATTGCTAGATTTACAACACGCTGCATATTAGTCTTCATTTTATACACTGACTTGTGTATTTTCCAACATTTTTCATAGTGTATCAGGCTCCTCGAATGGCAGAGTTATTTTTAGGAAATCACGCCTGCGAATGCGAACGAACGAACGATCGATATTTCAACGACATCGTTTTCACCTTTTATTCACTTTTATTTTGTTATTATTTTGCACAGAGTGTGACCAGAGATTCGTCAGCATTCCGGATGGCCCGCAGAACGGAACGTTCCACGCGCCGTCTTTGATCAATCCCGAGGGCGAGTCACAGCAGTGCGTCTACACGTTCCTTGCAGGGCCGGAACAGCGAGTGGAGCTCGTCTTCACCTCCTTCGGCCTCCGCGGAACTCCACCAGAGTCAGTTCAATTCCACGATCCCGCATTATATTTCTCCTTTTAGTCGCTTTCGAACCAACGGTTCACATTTATCATCTTGAAGTTTGCATCGTTAAAATGCAACAACAAAAAAAAAACAGAAAAAAATCAAATGTTATTATAACGATTAATCGTCATAATAACTTTTTACAATCGTTAGAATAATTATGTTTGTAAATTTTCGTTGCATTCCAACGATGCAACACTGTTAAAAATGTTTGCGAATTTGCATTGCCGGACATTTTATTCGTCAACTGACATATTAAATTGAACACACTTGTGTAGTAAATTTCGAAATTTTTGTACTGAATTTCTGAACCTTCATATTTAATTCCCTAATTTTTATAGAATTTAGCGGGAAATACTGTAATTTAACATTTCACTGCTTGTATGGCAAATCCAATATACCAGTTTATGTAAACAGGTTTCCTTTACCGGCAATGGAAGCTTATGCGAAATATTTTTAACAGTGAAACTTCAACGTCATTCACATTTGCCAATGCGAATCGTCGTTTTGTGTCACAAAATCACGTGTGCCGTTACTGTTGTTTGCCGCTTGGGATTCTAGTGGATCCGCTGTCGGAGAATTGCCTGCGTAAGTATCACGAGCGACTGCAAAAAAAATCGACGATAAAACGCAAAATCCACGAAAAAAAGAGTCAGATTTTTCGGATATTCGATTCGACTGGAAACCGTTGTGCGCTGTGTGTTGATATTTTGCGTTTGTTTGTTTCTATTTTTGTCGGTATTTGTGTGAGCACGATTTTCGGTGCACGAATGACGAGAAAAATGACACAATTTCGGAATTACAATTTTCGCCAATGTGAAAAAAAAAAAAAAAAAAAAAACAATAGATTGAATGAGAAAAATTGGTTTTGATGTACGGAATGTTGAGATAATAATGTGGTTTTCAGATGTGTTCACGAGTACATGGATGTGTACACGGAGATACGATCGGAGAATACGACAGAGCTGATAGAGACACCGTTCGGCGGTCGGTACTGCGGTCCCATTCCGCCCCGAAGACGCGTCTCCCTTTACCAGGGTGTTGCCCTCAGTTTCTACACCGACAAGAATATCACCCAGCCCGAACTTTTCAGCGGTCGTTACACTTTTATCAATGCCTGTGAGTACGCGACTAAAAAATATTTCTCTCGCTCGCTGCTCTCGCAATTCGTCCGCAGCTTGCGACCAACTAAATTACTACTAGTATAGTCATATATTTCGATGCATACCCTTGCGGGTTTTTACATTTATCCCATCCCTTACATCGATCCCCTCCTTAATACATATTTACATTTCCTTTTTTCCACATACACACGTACACTCTTTCTTTTCCATTCCTTCATATCGCATCCTCTACGCTAATATGGGATTGTCCGCCCTTAAGGTAGTCCTTGCGTCTAGTATTCATTTCACATAAATTCGAGAAAATTGACAAGAAATTGCAACCACTTCACGATAATATAAAAATCTGAAAAAAATCATGTATTTTCTAAACGTTGGAAACATTAATTTTGCATAATAAAAATTCCAAAATGTTATTAACAATTTGATGAAAAATAAAATTGTTCAACAAATCCTTCGATAACTTAATTTTTTTGTTTCAATGAAAATAATGCGTTCATTTTTCTAAATATGTATGAATTTTTTCAATTTTTTTAATTCACTTTGAATTTTGCGTTTTTTAGCATGGGGAAAATCACAAAATTCAAAGTGAATATTAAAATTTGAAAAAATTCATGCATATTCAGAAAATAGAACGGATCATTTTCATTGAAACAAAAAAATTAGGTTGTCGAAATATTTGTTGAACAATTTTATTTTTCATCAATTTGTTAATAACATTTTAGAGTTTTTATTATGCAAAATTGATCTTTTCAACGTCTTTAACATGCATGATTTTTTCAGATTTTTATATTATCGAGATGTGGTTACAATTTCCTCTCAATTTTCGAAAACTTATGCGAACTCGACACCAGGCGCAAGGACTACCTTAAGGTAGCGCGTAAGCGCGAAACGGTGCTCAATCTCTGAAAAAGTGAAAAGTAAGATCGCATTTCGGACACTTCTTGTTGGATAAAAGTATGCAAAAAATCAAGTATAATAATGCTTCCAAAATGTTATTAACAAATTGCTCCGTTTACCAAACTTTCTTTTTTTTTGTTTTCATATGAAAATGACTTGTTAATTTTGTTGCATGCGTATGAAATCTCTCCGAATTTTTGTTGTAACTTTTGACAATTGGTAAATTTCCCTTTTCCTACACCGATGCGCCTTGCATAATAGTTCGAAGCGTCAGTTTTATTCCAATCCAGCTGTATTTCTTGATCCCTCCTAATCTTTATACCTCTTTCTATCTTCCCATCGAATCCCTCCGATATTTCCCGTTCTCCAATTCCCTCCATAGCCAACTTGAGCTTCTTCCCCCGGATTTTGACGGGTTCCCATTTATAATTCCTCCGATTTCCTCGTTCAAGCAAATTTTTGGCCATCTAGCCATTCGTTGATGTCGCTGCGAGCAACAAAATGATTCGTTGCTTCGTTGTTTTGTTTTTCGCAGCCGAATACGCAGTCGGGACTCCGGCGCCAAGGACCCCGTGCTCGTTCACCGTAGACTCGACGATAAAAAAGACGGGAAACATCCTGTCGCCGACTTACCCGGGCACTTATCCGAAGGATCTCGCGTGCAACTACACATTCATCGGGAGAGCTGGTCAGAGAGTGCGCCTCGAATTTCGCGACTTTGATTTATTCTTCGGCGGGCCGCAGTACGTATCTTCGTCGTGAGAACGCGCGACGAAAGAAAGAAAGAAAATAAATAGTTTAACGCTCGACGTTTTTCCAGTTGTCCATTCGACTATGTGAAGGTGTTCGACGGAATGAACAGTTCGTACCCGGTGATCGGTACTTATTGCGGTCAGCAGCGAAACTTGGTGCTATATTCCTCGCAAGCCAATCTCACGGTTCTATTCGTAACCCTCGAGCGTACGGCTAATACGCAAAATCGTGGCTTCAAGGGCATTTTTGAATTTTCCGAGAGTTTCGTTAAACTAGGTGAGTATATTTTGTTGAGTAACGCTCGCTCGACGCTATTTCCGCAACGATAACATTCACGCAACGAGCAATGTTGTATCGACAGATTTCATAAGTAATTACGGCGGTATGCACATACGAGGCTCGGAGTGCGACCAAAAGATTTTAAGTCAGAAGAAGTCGTCGGGTTACGTGGTCAGCCCGAACTATCCGTTCCCGTACATACCGAAAGTCGTGTGCCGTTACTTTATTTACGGCATGCAGGATTCGCAGCATTTGGAGCGCGTACGACTCGAGTTCCTGTCGTTCGAGATCACGATGGGCGAGGCCAAGGGAGAGTGAGTACTTCTTCTCGCGTGTTCGTCAATCGACACTTTTATTTTACACATATTTTCGAGTTCACTCGAACCGTTCGCGGCGTTGATTAACGACGAAATTTCCGTGTCAATTCGCCGAACCACAGCTCCGCGTGTACCGACGGTTACCTCAAGCTCTATCTGAAGGGACAGGAAGCGACGGACTCGTACGACAAATTCGATTACGAGCTCTGCGGTGCCGAGAGCAATCCGAGCCACGTAGTTAGCGACGGTCCACGTCTCGTCATGGTGTTCAGCAGCGGTGAAATGAAGCAGGGCAGAGGTTTCAAAGCAAAGTGAGTCGCCTGCACTTCATTCCCTAATTGCGAGGAAAAAAAACCACATGTTTTCAACTCTCACGAGTCAATGATGAATAAGTGAGAAAAAAAAAACATTGCTTCCTCATTAATTCACATTTTTCGCAAAGCCTCCATGAGGACGTTCCTTTATTATTTTTGACTTCCTCGTAGAGATAAAAATTAGAGAGGAGGCAATGTGCCAAGTTTTACTTTGCATCCTTATTTCTATCAAGTACAAAGTTTTGTCTCACATTATTAAATTTTGCTGATGCTGGAGGGAAAATCGAAATTTTTTGAAAATTTCAAAATGCCGTAAAATCCGAACCACTTTACCACCGATCATCGTTAAACTTGGTACGCGGCAGAGCTGCATATTTCTTTTCGTCTGTTAAACATTTCAGTTCAACTCGTGAAATTCGACGTGTTTTAAAAATTTGTTTCTTTTTTTCTGAATCGCTTCACCGATTTCGCCCAAATGCATACCAAACAATATTGAACGTATCTTCATTTATGAACAACTATTGAGCAAAATCGTCTAAATTTTAGGAAAGTTACAGCGACCACGCCCTTTTTTCAAATAATAAAAAATGACGTAAAATCAAAATGGTTGATTTTTTTCCTCTCAAAAATGTCTACATTCAAAGCGGGGCAACTACGCCACTTGCGTACCAAATTTGAGCCCGATCACTCGAACGGTTACATTTTTTCTAAACGACGTGTTTTTTCGACGTTTTGGACTGAATTCTAAGAATACCGGCATGAAACACATCTCAAAAGATTTTCATTTTCATGAAAACAAAGCTTCGTATATGAGCAAGGAAGGAAAGAAAGAGGTACATGTTTTGTCTTTTTGACAGATACAACTTCGAAACGGAATACAGAATACCGGGGACAGCGGCACCGGACGGCACCTGCTCATTCACGTATCGCAGTTCCTCGCGGAAAAAAGGCGAGTTCAATTCGCCACGCTATCCTAGCAATTATCCGAGCGACACGAATTGCACTTACCTGTTTCTGGCCACGCCCAACGAGCAAGTCACCCTCGTTTTCGATCACTTCAAAGTCAGAACGAGAAACTCCAACTTGACTGTCGGCCATTACGGGTGAGACGCCGAATTTTTTTGATTGTCTTTTAGTTTTTATAAAAAAGCGAAATATTTGTTCCGTTTGAAGTTGATGATTGAATTGAAATGGTTTGCACAGGGCCGAGCTGTGTCAGGACGATTGGGTCGAGATATACAACATGTATCGCGACGACACCGAGAAATTGATAGGGCGATTTTGCTGGATGACCTCGCCGGGTCCGGTGGAATCGAATCTCGGAGCGCTCGGCCTTAAGGTCATTCTTCACTCAGACTCCGAGCTCGTCTACAGCGGCTTCAAGGCGCGCTACACTTTCGAAGTCGCCAAATCCATATTCGGAGGTACATTTTCGTCGCGAAATCTATTACTCCTACCATCGACGCCGTTATTAATAAATTCACCGACGTTCGCCGTTTGTCCACAGATTGCGGCTCAAACATAAGCAGTCTCGATTATGGCGTCATCACTAGTCCAAATTTTCCAAACGACTACGACGGTCCGGCGCGAAATCTCGCGAGCAAAACCTGCAACTGGTTCATCAACGTCAGACCGAATCATCGGATACTTCTCAATTTCGAACTGTTTTCCGTTGAGGGCGAACAATCCGGTATGGCCTTTTTTTCTGGGGTTTTGGAAAAATTATAAAAAAAAAATAAAAAAAAAAAACTAATTAGAAAAGTAGAAAATAAAAATGGAGTTGAATTTGCTAATTAGAATCAGTGAAGCCGATCGCGTTGATTGCTCCGCGAATCGTAGATTATTTATTGCCGGAGATCTCTCGTGGTCTCTGACACGTTTCTTTTCGTATCGGATATCCCAGGCGAAACAGGTTTCTAGGTCAACGAATCGTTAATTTGTCTATTGCATCGGGCGTTTCAGCGCGCGGCTGTCCTGCGGCCGTATTACGGATGTGGCACTCGATATCAGCGCCGCCGCTCGAGTTGTGCGGGGTCAAGAGTCCGGAGTCCCAGTGGAGCTACCTCTCCGAGGACAACAACATGCGCCTCAGGTACTTCACTTTTCCTTGTCGTTGCTTCAATTCGCCACTTTACAATTTCAGCACGACTCTTACAATTTTACAATTCACCTCTTTTAATATTTTCATCAAATTTCGGAAGAATCCCAACGAACCAGACGATGAATTTTTGCGTTCACTCAATTAAATTAAATTAATTTGTCTTTGAGTAAATATTTGTTTCTTCGAAGATGTTGCAATGAATTTAATTATTTCTCTCTCTCTCTCTCGCCGCGAAGCTTCATTTCCGCGGACAAAGCGGTGGGCCAGCGCGGTTTTCGTGCCGTGTGGACCGAAGTGTCGACGGCAAACGACTGCGAGTTCGGTCAGTTTCGCTGCAATCGCAACGTCCTCTACTGCATCGCGGAGACGCTGCGCTGCAACAAGATCGACAATTGCGGCCCGGGCGACACGTCGGATGAGGAAAACTGTAAGTCCTTTCACTGACGACTCAGACGCGACCAGTCTTATATCGTTTACGAATATTTTCTTGGTTTATTTCGAATCTCTTATCTATCACTGCGATCCCGATCGATGTTCATTCTGCTACCACCTTTTCAAATGTCGATACGTTTTCATTCACTTGTACGTATTTTTGATTACTACTACTACTTTACTACCACTATTGCTGTACTCGAGCTGTTTTCTCAAAATACCATTTCTACTACTCGATACTGCCATCGTTTATACTTTGGTCTCTTTGGCACACGCTATTGTCACTTTAAAGTCTATCCTCTTCTTCGTAAAACACGGTCTAATTGTAATATATATTATATATATATACATATATATAGTATATGTCTTGCAATCTATCTATTGTACAATACACGCGGATGAGCCTCTATAACTCGGCCTTCGCTGTGATTATCTACTGTAATAACTTATCAACACCGTAGCATCATATATGATACACCTGTCGTAATCTGGATGTTTTTCAATTAACGTATATCTACTATCTCGTAGCATGCTCCAAATGTGTCGATTAAATAAATATGCTGACAAGTCGGTATACAACATAAAAACTACGAACAAAGAGATCCGGACACGTATACCTTGACACTTACACGCATACAGCGAGAGCAATCCTCTTGTTTGACTGTAGGCTGCGCTATTGGCTCGACTAACCAGCAACCAGCATTCGATCATTTCATTCAATTGGTCAATCAGCCTTAAACACCATCGCGTGCCAATTAATCGAGCTATTATTTCGAGAGATTACGATTAATCCATATTTTTTTCAAAGCTTCGTCGCGACGAACTCGTCGTTGGCCGACTGGGAGACCACGCGTAGATCAACACTTCGTGACGATAAACTCGCTTTTCTCGAATCTTCATTTTTAAAGATACGCATAAACCGTCGGAGGGGACTGCACCCAATAATATCCCCGTGATAATACCCCCAACAAAAATATCCCGTCGTAAAAATATCCCCTCAAAAAGAATCCCACAGGTTCCATTCTTCAATAACACAACGTTAATATAACGCGTAATTTCAACACTAAGAATTCAACACACACACACACACACACACACTATCCATGTCATTCACATTTGTTTTTTTTATAACACTTGTAACTATTTATTTTTATCATACTAAAGCGGAAATTTTAGAACCAAAGTAAAAGAGAGCAGAAGATGGCAAATAATCACCGAAATAAATATATTGACATTGATAGATATTGTTACACGGGATATTTTTTTCTGGGATCATTTCTGGGAATATTTTCACCCGGGATATTATTAGGATAGTAAGGAGGGATTTAAAAAAAAAACGTATTTTTTAATTAAACAGATACGCAGCTAAATAATGTTTGTCAAATCCTCGATAACGTTGGCCCGATGTCACACGAAAATAAAATAGCTGCCGCGTGCAAAAGACTGCAGTGTCACCAGCATGTCTTGATATTCCGTCACGCTTGATCCTTCCGCGGAGATATTTCAAATACAAGCTCTGCAAATTGATCCACGTAAGATCCAGAAAGGGTGACTTGCATCAGGAATGCTGCGTTGAATTTCCATGTTCCTTTCGCACGGAACTTCGAGTCAGCACCAGAATTTCAATAATCGACGTTTTTTTTCATGAATTTTATCGCTGTAAGCGGGGAAAAGAAAAACGTTTTTTACGATGACATCTGTGAAAAGAAGTTACGATGAGCGACAGTGAAAATGGTCGACATAAGGTTGTAGATAACAGTTTGGATGTGGGAGAATTCGTGCTGACGCTGAGGATATTTGTGCCAAAATTTGCGCGAGCATTTTGGCCGACTGGGCCGAACAAGTTGGTCAATAAGCGAGCGGCGAGTAAATTCATCGCTCGAAGCCAGAAAGACTGCATTTTTCTATTTCATCTTCCCACACGGAATATCCCAATTCAAATTTCAAACGAAACTCAAACTAGTTTTGGCACAATTGTCCGCGAGGGGAGGCTCAGCACCCTCTCTCCACGTTTGTCCTTTTCACTCCGGCATTCGCGTCTAGAACGACCAGACATTTTTTTCTTCAATATAGTCTATTTTATTTTTCCAAAGAGATATCAAACAGATATTTAACGTCTTCGTCACCTTGTTTCTATATTACAAAAGAATCGTATAATGTACAAGTTTTATTGAGTTGTATAAAAATATGATTATTCAACCTTTCTCATGGATTTTTCATTGTAAGAAATGTACAAAATGTTATTGGATCAGTGGCTGGTACACAACAATAGTGGATTGATTTCGATAGCTTTATTAAAAACTGATTCACTTCGATGCTAACTTTTCTTGCTAAAGAATCTGACGAAATTTCTGAGAAAAAATAAAATGACCGTCGGTGTCGCGAACTATATAGTCGTTTGACCATATTTCTGACGGCTATTCGCGCCACTCCCTCGATACGTTTTCTCTCCGCGTAAACGTCGAGGGTATTGAGCCTCTGGCCTCGAACTATAACCCCGGTGGGAAACTAGGGACTGGCGGCTAAAGGCAAGATAAACTTGCGGGTAAGTATCGAGTGGGTTCAAAAGGGATACACGGAAGGACGTCGGAAAGTGAGGCAGAAGGGTTGGTGGCCGGGCGGTGGAGTGTAGATGAGAGTAGGTGGCGGGTGAGGTTCCGGGTAGGTGGTGGGTGAATGGTGTTGTTGTATGGTGTCACAGGTGCAGCATCAGCCCCGCTGCCACCAGCACTCGCCGGACTCTCTGCCATGCTTCTTCGTCTATCTCTGTGCTTCTCTGTGTTCGCGACCATCTGAGGCCTTCCCGCGCGAGGCTTCGGAAGATCCGGCATGTATGAGCTCCCTTATCACGTGAGTTCACTCACAATTCTTCTCGTTGCACATGCTGGTTACACTGTCACCCCCCTCCAGCGTTTTATTTTCCTCCCCGACCCATTTTCTTATTCATCATCATTTTTGCCATCCCCGAGGATAAATAAATACGCTAAATAAATAAATACATTTTTCCGTTCCGGCGAATCTGGCGTCAAATATATTTGAGCGAGAAAGTTGGCCGGGTTCGTTGGTTGAATTTGGCGCCAGATTCGTTGGAAATGGGACTCAATGTTTTCGAGTAAATTGTTTAATGAAAAATAACAATAAATTCGGGCCAGCCCAGGCTTATCGTTTATTCTCTTGAAACAACATGACGATCAACACTGGCGATACTCATCACAATATTCAATCAATCGTATATACGTATATATGATTATGGCATGGCTCTATATTCGCAAATCTATAATAGCACTATGATTGCATTTTTTTAACTGTACGATGTGTTTGTGTGAAGCTTGTGGACGCTTTTCCAACCTCTCTTTGGCTCTCATATGTCGCCCCTCATTCATTTTTTTTTTTTTTTTTTTTTTTTTTCATTGTCTCTGGAGATTGTGTGTGTCTAATAAATAATCATACTAGTCGTCTGTGCAGTATCATCACGTTGTATTGTTGATCAGGAGGAAAATAGAAGATCCGCTGTTGGAGACGAAGAGTTTCTTCGTGTGTATGCCCCACAAAAAATGTTGAGCAATATTCCAAATTTTTTTTTTCATTTTTTTTTTTTGGCAAATGGCTAAAATAGCGCATTTAGAAATAATGATCGTCTGAATCTAGAAAAACCATCATTATAAAATTTACTATTTCAGCTATTCGCTATTTTAATCATTCGCTATTACAACTGCATTTTTATAAAATAGGGGGTCAAGATAACGAATGGCTTAAATAGCGAATTTCGTAATGATGACCATTCTAGATTCAGACGTTCATTATTTTTTAATTCGCTATTTTAGCGGGTGGGGGTCAAACTATTGAATGGCAAAAATAGCGAAATTAAAAATAATGAACGTCTGAATTTGGAAAGCCAATCATTATTTTGATCATTCACTATTTCGACCCCCCATTTTATCAAAATGCCGTTATAATAGCGAATGATTAAAATAGCGGATAGCTAAAATAGCAAATTTCATAATGATAGCTATTCAAAAGTCACTATTTTCGCCGTTTTGACCCTACACCCATTTTTCTCACTAATTGATTTCCTGTCGTCCCAACAGCGTCGTCTCTGATCGGGATAGCGAGAAAAAAAAAAAAAAAAAAAAAAAAAAAAAAAAAAAAAAAAAAAAATCTGTCTAACTGGTCTCGTGGAACGATTTGCAGGTGCTATAGCGGTACCACCGGACAGCTACGCGGTGCCGGCGGCGAGCGCCGCGGCCGCGATCTTCATAGCCCTCGTGCTGTGTCTTCTCTGTCACCGCAAGCTCAAGAGACGCGTCCAAGAGGTTCACATCGACGATCTGCAGCAGCGCGTCGACGACGGACGTCACTGTTACTACCATCATCACAGCCTCCTGCATCATCCGCAGAGCCACAGCCACACTCACAGCCATAGTTATAACCAGTATCAGCTGGAGCAGCCGAGCCCGCCGAGCGAAAGCAGCGACCGCGGCGACGAGGAGCACGTTTGCGCCGAGGAGCCGAGCAGCCCGGACAGCGTGTGACCGTCGTCCCCAAGGGCCTGGTCCTCGAAGCAGCCCCCCCACCACCACCACCACCACCACCACCCCCTTCACTTCCGCCTTCTTCGTCTTCCTCCGCTTTCGCCTCCACGACTGCCTCCACGGCAACCGCGACGACGTCGTCGCAACAATCATCGCCTCCTCATCGTTCCTCCCCGAACTCTTTTCAAAGTCTAACCCGTTTTTCGCGTTGTTTATTATCGCCTGCCGCTGCCGCTGCTGCTGCCGCTGCCGCTACCGCTGCTGCTGCTACCGCTGCCGCCGCCGTCGCCGCCGCCGCCGCTGCTGCTGCTCGGTTGAGAGAAAAATGATTAAAAACGGTGCCTGATTACTTCAGCAACGACAAAACACGATCGATCACGCCGTACTCGCTAAATAATACCGCACTCGATCAACGCGCCGCGCGCCCCGATTATACTCTTTATTATTAAAACTGCATTAGTGTGTAACGTAACGAAACTATATTTAAAGAAAAGTAAAAAAAGAAGAAAAAAAAAAAAAAAACTAAGAGCGAGAGGAAAAAGCGAATGAGGACGTCATCCACACCATTAGTCGCCGCGTTAAATTCGAATGACATTGACTATTATTATTCGTGCTAATGTATAATGTTATTACGTACGCCCCTCGAGGTGTAAGCGACACGGACACGGAAACATGTACACGGCGTGACGCGCAGGATCCTTTAATCGTGGCTGTTAAATTTCCTTGCGGATTGCTTTTTTCTCGTGTAGATTTTGTTTCGCGTTGGGTCTTCGCGCCGAATGCTGCGCCATTCGAGGCCCGCGTCGAATGGCGGGCCTCGATGTTTCGTGCAACGTTGCAGCGTATTGCGTGCGGCTTGTCAAGTTGCAACGCGTGTATTACGCGAGGTGTTTCATATCTGTACAACGGACCGATCCGCACGAAAGCTTCGGCAGACTTGGCCACTGTCCAGCGTCGTTTCCCCCCCCCCCCCCCCCCCCGTCTTGTGTTTTCAATAACCGCGACATTTTTCTCGAGTCAACAAAGCGGGTCAGCGCTTTTGCCACTCGTGGTCGAAGTCACCAGAAGTGATTCGCAAATACGGACACAAAATTCGCTCGTTGACCTTCGACCTTGTATCTCGCAGTTCCGTCGCTCTGCGAATTTCGATAATTTGACACTGAACCAGGGAGAGCGCAACGCAAAATAACAGACAATTCGTTTGCAATAATTATCGCAAGAGAACAAATGCTCAGACAAAAAGTGCCCAAGTCAATTTGAGAATAGCGAGAGTCTCGAGGAATTAAAAACAACGCACGATAGCTATAGTTGACGCGTATTAGCCGGAAGATATTCGATTAACGGATGCTGCGTGTGACGATGCACGCATACACATGCTGATTGTATGTATACGCGCCATACACATTTGTACATACGCGCATGAATATATCGATATAAATAAGCGACACTGTAGATATTCGGAAAAATAATAATAATAATAATAATAATAATAATAAAATAAAAAAAATAGTTTATAGACCACTCTGATTTTACGTCGAAGCTCGACGGAGGGTAGAGTTAATTAGGAATGTGATTAGCAAGTGTTGCGTCAAGTCTGAGACGACGCGGGAATCTCGCAGCGTTTCGCGCTCGACTCGGTAGAACCACCAGTTGTTATCTACGAAAAACAAAAAGAAAAATAAATGCAAGAAGTAATATAATAATACAAATAATAATATTATTAACATTAATGATAACAATATGTAGGCTGGTACCTACGGAATCATAGGAAACACTTTGATTTTCTAATCGTTTTATATACCATTGTAGCGAGAACGCTGAACGCGAACGGCGATGACGTTCGAACGCATCTCCAGCAGTCTGGAACGTGCACTGGACTAAATCAATGCGTTCAAGTAGCGTCGATCGAGGGATTTTGCTTCCGCCTTGCCAGAAAAATAAAATGCACTCTTTATCATCCAAACAAAACAAAGAATATGGTCCGATTCCTTCACACATACACACGAATACGCGCCCGAGATTGGGAGTATCCTCGGAGGAGCATCGAATCTTCATTGCGAGTGAGATAAATAAAAAATAAAAAAAAAAGTAACATATACGAGAGAAGCGAAAGAGAAAATAAAAATTGTACTATAAATAGTAATTCGGGGGGGATTACGAGGAGCGAGCGACATGTCGATCGACGTACGTAGAATCAGAGTAACATAAAGTTTAAGATGTAAACATTGTATGTTGGTTTAACGTTAAGGGTCTCGGCGCGGCGAGGATGTGGCTTCACCGGGGAAGATAAATATTGCGATTAACGGCTAAATAATAAGTGTACACACCTAGTAAGACGTATATGTATACCGTACGTATATCGATTATTGTATCGCGGTAAAAAAAAAAAAAACAAAAAAAACAAAAAAAAGTAACACGATGATCTCAGTCGGTATCGGAAGTGAAGCGAGAGAACCGATCGAGACCGCAATCGAGCGCGAGGGAAAAGCGACTTCCCAATCGGTTATCGCGCGCGAATTGCGGCGTGTTACGACGCGGCGACCGTGAAGAAGGGAGAAGAAAAAAATAAAAATAAAAAAACGGGCGGGTCGATAGAGGCGACAACGGTCCCGGTAACCCACGTGCTCTGTTCGTCGCATAGGTCATGCAGGGTCCATTCTTAGGACCTCATCGTTCTAGAATCCACATTAAGTTTATACATATAAATATATAAATATATATCGAGTCCACGCGGGTCCCTTACCAAAGATATTATCGCGAGAAAGAGGGAAAAGAAACAAGAAATAATAAAAATTTGCATCCGACGAGACCCCAACGAGCTCACTCGGTCGTAGCAATTTATAGAGTCCTGTTGATAAAAGACAAAACCGTTTTTCCCCATTTTTCTAAATAGGTATCGTATACAGAATTAGAGGGAGCGAGAGAGTGAGAGAGAAAGTGAGAGCGAGAGAGAGAGAGAGAGTGAACAAGAAAAAATAAATACACACAAAAATAATTAACGAATCGAAAAGCTGCAATACTAAGATCGCTCGAAAAAAAAAAAAAAAAAGAAATGATAAAAAAAAGTTGTACGTTGTACGCACATCTCCATATTTTGTACACGCAGATACCGCTTTTTTACTCAATGTCATCGGCAAGCAAGGGGTACTAGTTGTCATGCGATAGAGATCGAGCTGAACCAAATGGAACGATACTTCCGTTTTTTCGTCTCACTTTATTTGGCTTTTAGTTCGAAACTCGGGTATGTCGAGGATGAAACTGCGTCGCCTGCTCCGGATAGACACCAAACGACACCGAAATATCGTGGAATATTAAAAAAAAACGTAAATAAAAGAAAACATCACCGTAACGCAACGATTGTTTCGCCTTGAGGATGTATGGACCAAAATAAACATGTTTAATTGACAAATGAAACAATGTCTCGTATGGGTCTTTCAATTCACGAATTGGTTAGTGTATCTCGTACGCACCGGAATCGAGTATTAGCGGACGAATTTGCGATCAATCTATCGATGAGACTGATGGTAAACGTGCCACGTGTCTTCCCGATTTATTTGTCACTGTGAGTTCGTTGCCCGTCGAAATCGTCGTCGCGAATCCTCCCTCGCAGTCCATGCATCCTCGGAATTATTTGCCTTTTGTTCCAGTGTCGATTTACTCGAGGAATTATAATCGGTTAACTTTTATCTTGTCCTTCAATTGCCTTCTGCCCGCTAAAATCCTTTGCAATTTTTGACACAACTGCCATTTGGTTGTTCGGTTCGTCGGAAACGTGCATTTCAATTGGGATACGAGGACAGAGACGCGTTGCATTGATAAACAAACAAACAAGCAAACAAACAAACAAACAAACAACAACAACAACAACAACAACAAAAGGTATCGATTGCCAATCTTCTAAATTCTAAAGAAAAAAAAAGAACACAGTAATGTAATAAATAAATGAATAAATAAATAATATTAATAATACCGGTAAGATAAAAAATAATAATAATAATAATAATAACACTAATAATACTAATGAATGAATAACGATAATAGTATACACACGAGTATATGTATATTTCACATTAATCGCTGCCATTGGAGCTATACCAAAGTATATTCTAAACTATAATAAATAAATCGTACCGTACGTTATGCACTGGATATAAAGAAGACGAAGGAGATGATAAAAAAAGAAAAAACGCAGCAAACGCAAAACAACTGGAATATTGTGGTATAAATAGGCGTACGGAAAAATGTTAGTACGCAGCCGACTCGTTCGATTGAGAGAAAAAAAATGTAAAAAAAAAACAACAGCGACAAACGCTAAAACGGAAGAAAAAAAGCGCGAAAAAATCAGAAGGAAAACGAAGAATAACGACTGACTCAAGATTCCTCGGCAAAAAAAGAACAAAGAAAAGAATAAATAAATAAAACGAACCCATGCTCATTGCAGTAAACATTTTTCTTAAGTGCGAATTTTCACATTTTATAGTGTACAACGTGGCGAGCCCGACGGAGACAGAACTGGGGCGGCGCGCGAGGCTCGTAGGACGACAAAAAGAAACGAAGAAAAAAACAATTGAAATAGCTGAAAGCAACAAAAAAAATAATGTCAGTGTAAGACTTATATATCGAACCGTTGTGTTCAATTAATTTCAAGGAACGCGAGAAGATAAAAAGATAAAGAAAAAAGAAACTATCCACGATGTGATACTCGTACCCAGTAAAAAAAAAAGGACAAACCGTTTTACGCGATCGCGGAATCTCGAATGACCGTCGTCGATGTACGTTTATTCCAATTTGATGCTGCTGCGAGCGATAATGACGACACTGGTGCTGCTGGTTCGCCCGGCGAACGTATTTCTTTCCTAATATCGCACAAAGGACAGGAAAAGGCGAAGAATAAACAAAAAGATGATCACTTAAAAGACAAAACGAAGAATATAAAAGAAGAGATCGCTCGCTTCTTCTCGTGTCCGAGAGCTACGTTAAAAAATAGTAATAACAAATAAAAAAGATACAACAATTTATTGACACTCAACTTCCCCGTTTGAACAGCGCAGATCATTTAATTCTATTGCGTGCGTTCGGTTTAGTGTACATACATACATATTATATTATATTTCATTATTGTTACTCGATTGTAAAAACTCATCGGTCTTGTGACGTATTTGGTTCTCTTGTGAAATGCTGGGCGGACGGTACTAGATATAATAAGAGACACTGTAAGTCGAAACTGAGAAGCGGGGCGAGAATGCGAGCGTTGTAGTATTAAAGTTAAAAAAACAAAAAAAAAACAAAAAAAACAAGCAACGCTATGTAGCCGGTGAATTCGACGACTATTGTAACGTAAAAAAAACATACGTACCTATATTGCCAATGGGTAGAGTACGAAAAATAGATTTTAACATCAAAGGTCCGCGGACGTTTCTTTCGTTGTCGATTTTTCAAGCGGGAGGCGTTTCGAATCGATCATTCGCGACGTTTGAGGTGCCGGGTGCGTTTTGGATCCTCGACGCGACGTCTCGTCGACGGATTCTCAGTATTATTATAATTATTGTAACGCATTGTTGTAATTACGTCGAAGCGAGGATGAGAGGGAAAAACAAATGTGCGGCGATTGTTTCCGGTGAACGGAAGTGGCGATAATTGGCGGCGAGAAGTATGAGATCGGCGCTCGGCTCGGCTAACGAGGAAATGTTGAGGTGCGAGAAAATATTCCGACGTCCGTCCGCGGTTGGCGAACGAATAGGCGACAAATTGATCGTTCTGTGTACATAAACGATGTGGCGTGTCATGTGTAATTAGTTAATTGAACGGTGAACAGCGAAGCGTCGGGCGTTGTCGTTCGGTCCACGTGAAAATGATGCTGCGACGTTGTAAGAGGCGATTGTATATTTCGCGGGCTTCGCGAGAGTGGGGTGTGTGTTTTTTTTTTTTTTTTTTTTTTTTTTTTTCTCTTAATTACCCATTAACTGGAATATGCGTCGAAAAATGTGAGACGCGATGATTTCACGAGACGATGCGTAAATAGCGAAGTCAAGTGCGAGACGGTTAACGCGATATTAACGGGAAAACGTCCGACTAGCAAATACGAGCGTCTGTACTATTATTGTCCATAGTCGTCCACCGTTTTGTCTGCTGTGACACGATTGACACGATTGACACGATTGACACGAGGGTCGCGTAGGATTCATGTATTTTTCACACGAATGTTTTTTAAAGCGCTGCCAGCTGCCTGAAAAGAACAATGTAGTCGCAATGGAACGAAGTCGCTGATGATTTCGAAATCGATTCTCAAATTGTAGATCAATTGACTGGCTCGTCTGGTTGGAAACTGGCAAGCGACTCGAGTCAAGTGAATTCGCGTGAACGTCGCTGTCCGCCGATTGTGTAATTTTTACGCGTATTTCATAGTAATTCTGCTCACGGTAAACACTAAAAGTGTTTAATTAAATGGACGGACAGTCGTTCAGATTAATCAACGCGACTCGAGGTGACCCAGCAATTTGTCATCAAGATTCGTGTGCAGACGTTTTTTTTTTTTTCAATTGCAAAGCGATAGCGTAATTTTTATTGGACCGAGCGAGCGTTGCGAGAACTGCGAAGAAGCTGGAATATGCGTATACGGATTTGTGTAAAAAAAACATATATATACGCAGCCTTCGATCGAATGAGAACGAGCGAGGAGAGTGGAAAGGAAAAAAAACGAATTCGTCGCTATTCTGCGATTACTTTGTTAATGATCTGTGCTTCCCTGCGCGACGTGAGATTCGCCGTGCAAGCGGCAGCAGCGTTGGGATTGTGAAATGTTCACAAACCACCAAAATCCGCGACGCTGCGATTTTGCAATCGTGGATCTAACGTGACTCGCGCCCAATTAATACTATGTATTCAACTCAGACACTGCACAGCAAAGAGAATAGAAAATAAAACAAAACATAACAACAGCCACAACATAAACAAAACGAAACATTCGACGAAAAGAAAAAAAAAAAAAAAGGCCGAGAGAAACGAATAAATTGCGATTTTAATGCATTATAAATAAGGTACATGCGATATAACAATCCGTGCATGTAAAATCTGATAATTTCGATCCCACCGATCATTGTCACGATTACTTATAAATTACCGTATTATTCCTACATTCTAACAGCCGGTGAACGTGATACCGAGTCGTACTAACAATTCAGTAATTGCTAGGATCTCGTTTAGAAATACGAAAAAAAAAGAAAAGAATAAAAATAAATAAATAAATAAAAAGAGGGAAAGAACGAGAGAGCGATAGAGAAAGAGAGAGAGAGAGAGAGAGAGAGAGAGAGAGAGAGAGAGAGAGAGAGAGAGAGAGAGAGAGAGAGAGCGGGAGAGGATGATTCGTAATCCTCGGTTGCACGTTGAGAGAAAAAAAAAAGCAACTTACGTCGTGGTTCGAGCGTCTCGACTAATCAAATGCGCCGTGTGGAGAATTATTATTCGGTAAATGTTTAAAAGAGGATACGGAAAGACGAGTGAGAGCGAGGGACAGAGTGAAAGGTACGACGAATATATAGCCCTGGACTGATAATCCAAGGACCATTTTTTAAATAAAACTTTCGAAAAAGAACAATCGTGCTGCTATTTAATCTTCTTGCCAGTGGTATTAACATACTTGCGTATACAGAGGAGAGCCAATATTTCCAGCTTCGTCCTCCCAATATTCCCGATTATCGAATGCCAAAAGACACATTCGTTATATTCTTTCGCGTAAATCAAACGTCAAACGCAATGTTTTAGTTTTAATAATGCATCTGTTTTATTTCTCAATACTAAAAGCAAACTGTCGTCTTGTTTTTTCTTCGTATAAAAAAGCCGCGTACCGAGATACATGCGTATAAAAATTCATAATTCTATCTATCGCCGCATCCTCGATGCTGGCCGGACACGATCGTCTCGCTTATTCTCGATACACCTATTCGTACGTATATCGATATAATATATTTGTGTGAATATATATATAGTAATATATAAAGAGTCTATTAACAAAATATGCTGTTCTGTACATACGCGTGTTACAGTTAAACTTATTTTATAGTAGTTTCGTTTTTATCTTCGTCGGCTCGTGCGTTATCGCTTTCGTTACGCGGCTATGTACATTATTCCCACGAATTCGTGTTCATTCTCTTCGACTGTGTCTCGCAATTCAGTCCTGTTTGGCTCCAGACCGATTGGGTCTTAAATAAAAAATAAAAAAAAGAAAAAAAAAATTTTTTCAACGAAAAAGACGCAGTGATACTAAAACGCGAGGCATTCTCGTCGAATCGGCGAGCAAACGACCCACGGATCACGATGTAATTCTTCGGAGTAGTCCAAGATACGTGAAACTGGTGGTGCGTACCGCGTTGCAGGTACACAAAGCCGGATGGAATGCGTGAAGATTAATAAATAGGTTTAATAAAAGCGTAATAAAAATAATTTAACGTCATCAGTCGATCTAACAGTTATTCTCAACTCGTTAAGGAGTTTGGAGCGCTACGCACTAGTAAAATGAGTGTTCATTTTTAAAAAATCGTTTACACAAGTTTTGTGAATCAATTGCCTATAGTTTATGGTGATTTGTATAAAAACATATATTTTCTTGACCAGGGAAAAATGTAATTGTAACGGATTTGCATAAATATTAACCGATTTACGAAAACTTTTAAAAAGGTAATTTTCATTCAGTTTTCTCAAAGAATAAACCGTGTTTTTTGTAATCAATTTTTATTTGTCGCGGCTCATTCTCTTCCTTGAGAGATGCTTTACATATTCACCGTATAGATATTTGGTAGTATTCACCGTTTAAACAATTAGTCTTTTGTTTGCCCATCGACGACATTTCGTCGTAAATAACCATCTGTAATTTTTAAACGGTAAATACTGTCGAATATCTAGACAGTGAATACGTAAAGCATCTCTCAAGGAAGAGAATGAGTCGCGATGAATCAAAATCGAACAAAAAACACGATTTTTTTCTTTGAAAAAAACTGAAAAAAAAATGACAAATTACATTAAATACCTATCAATACGAATCACCGTAAAAAAGAATCAACAGATGCTCAAAACTGTGTATAGATTATTTTTAAAAATCACCACTCATTTGACTAGTGCGGAGCTGTGTAACATCCTTAAAGAGTGTAGCTTGTATTTACACTTGACGCGTTGTGCGCTATTGCTCGATATACCATATCGCTATTATTCGTAAACGGTTTTTTTCGTTCTATCGTTATTCCCGTGTACGTCGGAGAGTCAACGAGAGGGAAGGAATAACACCGGTCACGGTTAAACCTGCACGTATTGCTCGTCGTCGGTGTCGCCGCTGTCGTTGTGTAGAAGCTGCTCCGAATGCGCCAGATCAATCCTCTCGTAATTCGGATCGAGCGCCGTTTCGTTGCACTTGCCCTTCTCGTAGCCCGCGTGGTCGTCGCTGCGCTGCTGCTGCTGCTGCTGCTGCGGCGGCGGCTGCGTCTGGTGCGCGCAACTGTTGACCCTCTCGTAGGGCGGCTCGCTGTTTCGCGCGACGCTCATGTACCTCACGCTCTCGTAGTTCGGATCGCCGTGAAGCACCGACTCGTAATTGGGATCGGTGTCGCTGTCCGCACCCGCTCGACAGACGGACGCGTAATTCGGCTCGCCCGCGTCGTGCGGCATCGACTCGTAATTCGGCTCCGAGTCCGTGTCGTGATCGTGATCGACGCGTCGCCGCAGTCGTACGCGCTCGTACCCCGGATCTTCGCTCGAGGCGTTGCTCACCTGGCGCTGCTGCTGCTGCTGCTGCTCCTGCTGCTGCTGCTGCTGCTGCTGCTGCTGCTGCTGCTGCTGCTGCTGCTGCTGCTGCTGCTGCTTGAACGGCAGCGAGTAGATCGCCAGGACGTCGATCCCGTTCTTCGCCGCCGGTTTCGCCGTCGACGCTCCGCTCGCGTACTGCTGCTGCTGCTGCTGCTGCTGCTGCTGCTGCTGCTGCTGCTGCTGATGCTGCTGCTGCTGCGGTCGCAGCATCTCGTAGTTGGGATCGCTGCCGGCCGAGGAATTTAGCGCGGTTATCGGCTGATGGGATTTCCTCGCGAGAGGCTCGTAGCCGTTGTCGTCGGATTCGGAGTCCGGGCGTACGGGCGACACCCCGAGCTCGTACGTCCTCGCGATCTTCGCGAACTCAATGTCCATGTCGGCGTTGAACGCGTCCGCGGAGTTGTTCTGGGATTTCGTGCGGTACGCCTCGGGCTCGCGCTTCTGAATCTCCACGGAGTCGTGACTCGACCACGAGGCTCGGCTTATCTCCGCGAGACTGAGCTTTCGGTTGCCCTGAAGTGACGACGCTGCTGCTGCTGCTGCTGCTGCCGCTTCCGCGGGATACAGCGTCCCCGCCGGGTGACCGTCGAACGGATGACCGTCCTCGACGTCGCGCTTCTTCTTCATCACCTGTAAGGTGAACAAATAACTCGAGTTGAAATATCGCGCGAAAAGGGTTCAGCGAGCCTGTAACACGTGACATGTTTGCCAAGAAGGTACACTGAAAAAAAATTACTTGAAATTTAATGTACATGTACTGGAAGTTTTTATTCAAAAACTGGTATACTAAATTTGCTATACAAGTGCGAGGTCAAATTTACTTTGCTACAGTAATTTGAATATCTTGCTTTAATTTTACTGTAAAAGTACTTTCATTTTTTTCATTTGCTTTAATTTTATTGCGTAAAAGGTACGGTAATTTTTAATCACAATTGTACGTTAAATTCAATTGACCAGTTTATGGATACACATTTCCAGTCTTTTCTGACAGTGTAAGAGAGTGGGGAGAGAAACGACGAGCCTGAAAATCTCGTAAATTCGGCCTCTTTCGCTCTGGGGACGACGAGGCGACAACGAGCCAACGCAACGCTGCTCCGAAGACCGAGGGGTATCTACCTCGAGACCAACGAGGATTACCGCGTGTGTCGAACGTGTCTCGATCGCGCTTGGCCAGTCGATACTTTCTATCGATATCTGGACATTCGACTATCTTCCGGAGGTCTGCGAGCCCCAGAGCACACGAAAGAGCCAACGAGGGATTTCTGCCGTCGACAATACAAAAGACGAGTACTCTTAAAAAATGGTTATCTTGTCGAAAATGTGTCTAAAAATGAAAGATTTTACTCTTCGAAACTCTGGGAGAAGTAATTATTAAAATTGTTATAAAATTCTTGAATGCACGAATGAACAAAAGTATGAAAAGTACGTTGTGGAATATTGGAAAAATATGACAGCGAACAAATACGATGATGTATGAATCCTGCGATATAAATGAAATAATAAGTGTGAAATATTGAAAAAGGTTTATAGAATCGAATATGAGATATGAGAAGAGGGACGATAGAATTTGACTCGAAACGAATATGTGGTACCTATTTTGCGAAGAGACATACATATTTGTATGTTTGATTATTTTTATTTGTTCTCCGAAAGAATTGTAAAATTGACACACCTTCGCGTACATGTCCTCCAGTGACTTGCCCGACGAGACGCTGGAACGCGCGCGATCCTCGCCCTTTCCTCGCTTGTCGACCGACGCGTAGACGTCGTCGCCGTCGCCACCGCTGCCGCTACCGCCGGCCTCCGTGGGCGCCGGAGGCGGCGGCGGCGGCGGCGGCAGCGGCGAATTCGCCTGACGCTTCTCCGGCTTCGGCGAGCCGGGATTCGCCACTGAACTCGTCGCGCTCGATGACGAAGCTTTGGGAAAAACGAAAGAAGAATTAGAGCGAGTCCTCGAATTTCGTGGGAAAACCAAACGTGAATCTCGCGAGACACGCTCATGGCTCGTTAATTAAACCAGAGACGTCAAAGAGGTCGTTACTTTTAAAGTTTAAAAGTAATGACCAACTGACGTGAAGGTGGCCTACGCGTTATGTAACTCAATGTTTTAACTTTCGCATAAAATGGTTAAAACGCATTGTTGGCCATGAATTTAATGAAAAAATATGTAAAAAGTAAATGTATCGCGTAACGAGTAACGATAAAAGTAGCGATCGTTACTTTTCCTCGTTACATATACGTTTTTATTTATTTATTTATTTTTTTTTTTTTTCATGAAATTTATTGCCAAAAATGTCTCTTAAGGGGGGGGGGGGGGGGGTAGGGTATTAATATTTTTTTTGGCATTTTTGTTTTATATTTTTTACTGAATGCATAATACCTCAAGAATATTGTGTCAAATTTTCAAGTCAATCGGAGCAAAATTGACGACGTTATGAATATTTTTATACTCGCGGATTGCTGTACCTACGCGGCCCGAGCGCGACTTTAAAGCGTTCTCCTGAAAATCATCATTTTGAAAGTCGGTGCACACGATTACTCAAAAACTAATTGGCCGATCGTTCTGAAATTTGGCACAGTGCTTCTCCATATAATTCGTCAGGTAACGCCGAAGGCGTTTTTCGATTTTTATTAAAATTATCAATTTTACAATAACAAATAGGCTGATTTTTCCAGCAAAAATCGCGTTTTTGACTTCAAAGTGATGCCAAAAATTCAAAAATAGTAAAAAAAAAAAAAAAAACTCTTCGGCGTTACCTCGAGAAACATCTCCTCTAATGAATGCCGTTTGAATTTTTGGATTCGGGCAATCCTACTTCGAGAAATCGTGTGCACCGCAAATCAACTTTTTTCGAGACGCCTCCGGAGATTCTCTGCCAATCACTTGATTATTTATTTTTTTCCATAAAACTTTGACAGAATATTCTTGAAATGTGCCACTATTATGTGGAAAAAGATTTAATTGATTATCACTATTTATATCGCCACAAAAAATTCTCAAATTTATGCCTTTTTTTCGCTGAAAATACCCTACCCCCCCCCCCCCCCCCCCCCCCTTAAGGATTTTCTATAAAGTAAAAACGTTGAGTTATATAACGTATATGCCACCTTTACTAAACTTTTAATAATAAGCACATTAATGGATCAGTTTCAAAAAGTGTGTGTGTGTGTGCGTGCGTGCGTGCGTGCGTGCGTGTGTGCGTGCGTGCGCGCGCGCGCGCGCGCGCGTGTGTGTACGTGTGTGTGCGTGTGCGTGTGTGTGTGTGTGTGTGTTCGAAGTATCGAACAGCTGACATCTTTGAATTAATCAAAAAAGATAGCAGATGAATTCTCGACGAAATAATTGAATGTCTGGTTGATGAAAAATGTACCTTGTCTTGAGTGCGCGTGCGCCACGTGCCTCAAGCTATCGACACTGGGCGGCTGCGGCGCCGACGAAGCGTTGGGATCGTCCACGGCGCTTCGAGACAATATTTGACTCGGGGTCTGCTGCTCCGTCTGCATTATTCTACTAATTTCGTTCACCATCGGCTGAATCTGGGCGTAGGTCTCGCTGCCGCTCGTGTAGACTTTGTCCTGCTCGTCGATCGCGGCGTACATCTCGTCTGGAACATTTTCCAACATTTTTTCCGGCGATTAATATTCTGAAGCTTTGGAGCTGTAGAAGGGAAAAGTGATTTATAAACGTAAATTAATCCACAGCTGTTAATTTGGCTTCCGAGAAAAAATCTGCCGAAACTCCGACAGAGAATATTGATTAGTTTTTGCGGTGCAATCGCGAGTACCGGTTTTCACTTTCTCTCGGGCGAAGCGTGGAAAAAAGAAAAAAAAAAATCGAGACGAGGGAACGAAGTCGAGATCGATCACTTAACCTTATTGTTAGTTGGATGAAGTTGTGGATGCGCTTTCTAGCTTCGGCCATGTAGATTACCGTACCTGAATCGTCCGAAACGGTTGCGTAATGAGGATCAGTCAGAGGCCGAGATCCTTGCCGATTGTGATGCGCCGCTTTCGTTTGTGCAATTATATTGGCTAACGGCTCGCGTACACTTATACTCGTGTATCCCTCTGGAAAAAAAAAAAAAAAAAAAAAAAAAAAAAAAAAAAAAAAAAAATCGTTTCACCATTTGATGCAATTGAGCAGGAGCATCGGGAAAAAGTAAAAGGGGTGTAAAAATACGCACTCGAATCCTGGGAGTCTCCGCTGAAATGTTGATGCGGATTGTTGTGCTGGGTTTGCGGAGGCCGCGGCAGAGGCATCAAAATCGGTGGCGTCATGTACGGCAAATCCTGATTGGCCTGTACGCCGCCGGTTATTGCGTTTGCCGCTTGGATGTCGCACGTCGTCTCGACACTGAGAAGAGAATTGTGCGACGAGGAACGTCGGCTTCGCGGCGGTGCCACGGGATTTCCAGCTCCTGGGGCCTGACACGACGACGTCGATGGCTGGCTCTTACCATCCGTAAATTGACTAATATTGTTTCTGCAACATAAACGATGCGTCACTCTTAGTCACGTTTTCTTGACGTAAAATTATGAAGAACCAGTAAAGAGTGCAACGTAGTGTTTATAATGTTGTAGCTGTTTGCATCGTTGGAATGCAACGAAAACAATTGTTTTAATTATATCAACGTTATAATAACTTTTTATATCCAATAGTATCCTTTGGGTTCATTGGAATAATTGTTTCGTTTTTCATTTTCGTTGCTTTCCAACGATGCAAACTTCAACATAATTAGCTAATAATTACCTATTCTGTTGACTATGTTCGGCTTTTTGTATAGTTTGAACTTGGGCATAGGGGTGTTCGTCTGTGAACGAAGACATTAATTTTCATTGGATTGTTTGATTTCAGTAATTGGTCATTGTAGCTGTTCGAAAGCGGAGCAATACGAACCATTATTAGACTCTAAAGTGTTCAGTCTTGCATACGGGTAGACACTATCGTCTGGAATCGACGATGTCTCTTGGCTGTTGCTTCGTACATCCCGGGGGTGGTCGGGCTCTCTATTTTTGTCAACTGTGGGTGTGTAATATGTATATATATATATATATGTTTAGTTTTGTATTAAAATGAAAAATAATCGATGCACGGAGATTAGAGAATGAAAATGACCATTTTTGTCTTGGACAGTCGCGTAGAGATCCGACGGATCTCCCAAGGGTTCGGTCACTTCGTAAATAACGTCCTGCGGCACCGATTCGGTTTCTCCATCCCTGCCGACGTTTTTGTCCTTCGGAATGTCCGGCAAACTCCTGTTAGCCCCGCTCGCTCTGCGCACATAAGAAAAACCCGAGTGTTCCATTACTCCCCGTTTTCGACGCGTCGATTTTCCGACATCTTTACTGTCTGTCGTTCTATTTTTCCAGAGTCAATGCAAGTGTCAGTCAGCTACGATAAGTTTTTATTGGGAAATTTCGGAAATATTTTTTTCAGCTACTTATTACAGCACCATTCCCAAATAATATGAAGAATTATTATTATTAGTCGATCAATCGAGGGGAGTGGTCGAATCGAAATCTAGCGCGAGAGATAATGAGTACGAAAAAAATGTGGCATCCCAAAAATTGATACCAATTGAACCAATTGCAATCGTCTTGCACAGCCTATTAATTGCCGGAGCCTCCAGTATTCTCGTTAAACTTACAATCAAGTCCGGACTAAATTTTTCCCACAAAAATGAAGAACGAGGCCGGACAAATCGGTATCCCAGAAATTGAGAAAAACCGCTGCCTATGAATTATTTAGACATTCGAATTCATCCAAATTGGTTGACAAAACGAAATAACGAAGTTGATACAAAAGTATCAGAATTTGATAAGAGAGATTCCAGATTCGTAGAGGACAGCTGTAAGGAAAAATGAATTTGCAATCGATGCAGTTATGCCTGTTGCAGGTGTAAAATTTGTTAGTACAGTACAGGCGAAGAGAAAATTACGTAAATCAAATATGCCAAGACACTTATTTGGTATTATTGTTGAAATAAAAAAGTCTCACAGTCATATATAGAGCCATATGGTTGAGTTCTGGACTTAACGATTTTCTTTTTTTTTTTTTCCTGGTTTGTACAGCTTCTGTATATATCGATGAGACGTTTTGACTAAGGTTTTGGTTAACGGAGGTTTGCTTAGGCGAATATATAAGTAATCATGCGAATCATGCCAGGTCTGTGCTTGAAACCTTTTTCCACCATCCACAGTATCCTGTGTAAGAATTTGGGAGATTTCCGTCATCGGCGGCCTGTCGAAACCTTCACTCTCGGTGTGATTGGTGATTGTTACCATACCCGCAAGCCCCAGAAACTCGCTCCTGTTGTCACAGAGGTATCGTTGTCAAGCGGAAAACCCATATCTCTGCTTTGCCTTACATATATCTTTGAACATGACTTTGTAACAGCCAAAACATACAACAACAAATCCTGCAGCAGGATATCAACGAGTATATATATATTTTTTTTTGTCACAGACTAACAATTTTGTTCACACCTGATCCAAAACATAGCAATCTTTCTCAGTTACAAAAAAAAAAAAAAAAGTCGAAAATGTCCTCACTTGTTCTCGTGTCGTCGGCAGCTGCAGATGCAGGCAACAAGGAAAGCCACAAAGGAGAAGAACGCCGCTACGGTAATGACCCAGTAACACCAGGCTTCGTCCTCCGTATAAGTGCTAATCATGTTATTGGTTAGAGACAGAGCCAGTCCGTCGTTGAGCCTGAAAATGACGAATCGTACAAATGAATTAATCATTCGGACATAATTTCACGAAATCACTATTGTATCTCTCATAATTTAAGAATGACATAAATGCTGATCAACCGCGTAACATTAACATAAACATTTCTCCCCCAACTTTATATATATATATATTTTTTTTTTCTCACTTCAATTATGTAGAGTCAACATTAACATAAACCTCCATAAACCACGTAAACATTGCCAAACTTTATTTTCAATTCCCTCACGATTTTTTTGTTTTTTTTTGTTGTTTTTGCTTTTTCCCACTCTAATAATGTGGAGTCTATTTACCCACACTAAAAATCGACATTCGTCCGCGTTCTGTTGCGCCTCTATCAAGTGATCCTCTCGTAGTTCCTCATGAAGGACTGGTCGTCGCCTCTCGCCTGGCGCACGGGCGCGTAACCTTCATCCTGCTCCCGGGCGGAGTCTTGGCTCGTGCGACAAGCGATGGTGATTCCCGTCGTGCGATCCGGCGAACTATGTGCCATAACCCGCGTCGCGGTCGACCCTCGTCTATCCGGGGGACGCGCGCGTTTCGCCGTCAGCAGTGGTCAGCAGTCGCAGACGTCGTCGCGCAGTCACTCGCTCACTCGTGTCGCTCGTGTCTCGCGTCCGCCGCAGCTTCCTCACCGTTCGCGCAGTCCGTTATCATTGAGAAGACACCCGACTAGCGTAACGCGCGACGATGAGTAGTACAACTACCACCACCACCACCACCACCACCACCGCCGCCAGCGACTCGCGTGTTATTTACATCGAGCAAACGTTGCGCCATAACAACACGAGCCGTCGCGTCGTCGTCCACCGCTAACATATCGCAAGTCCTTTGGTTCCGACCGGATGTACCGGAACGATCGACGATCGGATGTACCGGAACCACCGCCGCGAGATTTTTAGCGAAAAATCCCCCCCTGCGTCCAATGAGCTCTCGACTTTCCCGCACGCTCCGATCCGATATTTGATATTTCCCAATGCTCGGGCGGTACACGCAACCTGCATTCACACTTACACGCCTAGGTGCGGATATGGCAGACCGCACTTCTGGAGGAAGGGATCTGCACCGACATTTACCGACATTTTTAGCTCAGACAAGAACCACTTAGTTCAGACTGAAACCCGAGTGGCGGATGGTTGGACGCCCCGTCGAGGGTTTAGTTCTTTAGCTCTTGGCGGCCCGAATGCATTACGGGTAAGGTAAACGTACCAATGGCGGGACGTTTAAGACAATGTCTGTTTTGTATGTCAATTTTCGTCCGCTTATATTGATTATTTTAGGAAATAGCGGTAGCGAATCGCAAGGTTGGAGTTTCTTGTTCCCGAAAACCATAGAATAAACATGTTTCGGATGTTTTTAAATATATTTATTGAATAAAATGCTGAAAAGTGCACATGTACCCGTGTCGGGACAGCTATTTTTGTGCATGTCCCGATGGCGGGACATCAAACGTACGTACCGCTAGAAATATGTGAATTTGAATTCATCTGCCTGGGGACAATTGCTGAAACATGTTTTATATGTATGGTGACGGTTTATAAATTATCGCGGAAACCTTGCGATATTCTTACGCTCTCGTTATCCAAGTAGCTGCCACATAACCCAACATCCTTATCAAGATGACAGTCTCGTCCCAGTTTGTGGACACATATTGGCGTGGGCGCAAAAATACTTTTGATGCAAATATTCAATTGACGATGAAAAATGTGAAACTTTTTTATGTGCGTCAATGATATATAACAGATGCTATTGTAAGAGTTACATTTTATATTTTGTTCATCAAACTCTTATTATTTAGAAATATCTTCTTAGTGTCCCGCAACTGGGCAACCTGTCCCGCCATTGGTACGTTTACTTTACAAGGCGAAAGTCTGACGCCGTCAATCAACGAATGAGGAACTGTCGCTCAGCGCCATCTGCCGGCAGGAGCGATCGGCAAAGCGCAGCAGCGACCGCGATGGACACACCAGAGGTCGCTGATTGTGTTTAACGTCGTTCGGCGGGTCGGTTTGAATGTATTTACAGGAGAAATGCAGCGGAAAAGCCGTTTACCGTAAACGGCGATGGATCGATGGAATGGAATGTCGCGCAATCACTGCGACTAACTTTGGCATTATTCGAACTAGCTATCTTAACGGAAAGTTCTTTTTTTTTGCAAGAAATTATCTTAGATTTGTATAGTTTCGAGTGTCCAATTCGAATGTTTCAACGGCCGTGGAAATTGCGATGGTGGCGCCACCGCTCGTACCCTAGAATATTCCGGCTAGCAGTGTTTTCTGCTTGAAAATCTTGTGATTTATGTTTAACGAAAAAACATCGCCGGTCTTCGTCGTTGTCGATTCAAACGAAAACATTTCAACTTTGTTGTTGAAAAAAATAACGTAAGTCGACGCAACTTGCAGCAGCGTCCAGTTTCATCTTCGTCGTCGTTTGTTGGTTAATTACGATTCGACTACGTTCGGAGCAACAAACGGCGCAACGTGTGCGGACAACGCGACGTTGATTATTCTTTTAATTGGAGTTTATTGTTTTTGGTGTTTGGACGTGACTCGTGTCTCTCGGATTTTTGTCGACGGTTCATCGCAAGGAGATTTTTCCGTTTCAGAGACGAAAATCGTAAATCATGGTTACCGAGGAACAAGAGTCGAACGCTGGATTAGCGTCGGAGTGTATTCCGGTGCCGCAGGTGCAGAACTCGCTGCAGAGGCCGTGCGAGCAGATGCTCAAACAGGAGGGCAACGTGTCTCGGGGGAAACCGCGACTCAGAAAGAAAGCTCTGCACGCTCTGATTCTCAAGCAAATGGAATTTTACTTCAGTGACGCGAATCTCAGCAAAGACAGATTTTTGGGGACACTCATCAAGGCAGATCCGTGTAAGATTTTCCAGGAATTTCGAGACCGACTATTGCCATTAATTAACCATCTTGTACAGCTCCGCACTAGTCAAATAAGTGCTGATTTTTAAAAACGACGATTTATACATAGTTTTGAGCATCTTTTGATTATTTTTCACTGTGATTTGTATTGTCAGATATGTTCTTGACCTGGGCAAAACTTAATTGCAATTGATTTGCAAAAATATTAACTGATTTACGCGAACTTTCGCAAAAGATACTTTTCGTTCCGTTTTTCCAAAGAATAAACCGTGTTTTTTTGCTCATTTTGGTTGTTTCACAGCTCGTTGTCTTCCTTAGAAGATGCTTTGCGAATTTGCCTCATAAACAATTTGTAACAATTTCTGTAGAAAAATTATAGCTGTTAGTTTACAAAATATTTTTGTAGATGGGTAAACAAAAGGTTGTCATTTTTAAACAGAGAATGTTATAAATTATTTGCGAGGCAAATTCATAAATCATCTTTCAAGAAAGACAATGAGACATAAAACATCCAAATCAAACAAAAAAACGCGATCTATTCTTAAAAAAAAACTGACTGAAAATTACCTTTTCAAAAGTTTGCATAAATCTGTTAATATTTATACAAATCCGTTGCAATTAAATTTTTCCCAGGTCAAGAACATACTTGGTAATACAAATCACCATTACAAATAATCAACAGATGCTTCAAACTATGTATAAATTATTTAAGAAAATCAGCACTCATTTGAAAAGTGTGGAGCTGATAACATCCTTAAACGTTTTTTTACTTATTGGAAACGGAAAAAAACAATCAGAATTTAAACTTATTTGTTTATTAATTTCCGTTTTATTTTCCAGATGTTGATCTGAACGTCTTTTTGCGCTTCAACAAAATACGGGTGTTGACGGACGACGTGCACAGAGTCGCTAAGGCGGTCAAGAGCTCGACGATTCTCTCGCTGTCGGAGGACGGGACGAAAGTGTGCAGAACCACGCCGATAAATCCGCGAGAGGATTGCGAGGCGTGCACGGTTTACGTGCAGGGTTTGCCGCCGGACGCGAATCATGAGTGGCTGAGCAATTTGTTCACGGAGTACGGACCGATCGCTTACGTATCCGTTCCCCGCTACAAGAGCAATCGAAAAATAAAGGGCTTCGCCTTCATAGAGTTTGACACGGTGGGAGGTGCCAACAAATGTTTGGAGGTACAGATTTTTTGGTTTTCTTCAGTATCCGTAACGTGGATTCTGCCAATAACCAATTTTTTTTTTTTTTTTTTTTTTTTTTCCTCCAAAAAATACTTGAAAAAAGAGAAGACACGTATTTTTTTTGTTAGAGCATCTAACAATATTTGCGATTCTACGATTTTTTTTTTGGATAAATGAATTTTTGATGATCTTTATTCTTTCAAACCTGCATATCTCGGAAATTCCGAACTACATCGAAAAATGGTTCAGACGAAATTTGTGCGGTTTCAAACGAGTTGAATTATGTATATTTTTCCAAAAAATTGTGCACAGTGCAAAGTACTCTAAAATCGTTTTATACAAATAAAAATCGGAATAATCGTTTTTTCGTTAACTTCGCCATTTTAGATGTTAAAACAATTGTTTTTTTTTTTGTTTAATTGGATGCAAAATTACGAAGTCTTGAAGCATTTCACGAATGAAATTCAATTTTTTCAAAATGGTCAACCCATAAAAAATACGATGTTTCTATGGGTTTGCCACGCGTCCGACGGTGAAGCCCATGTATCAACCTATCAACTCGATTTTCAGGCGTTCCAGGAGAAAAATTGTACATTACCATCGCACACGGCGCCCCACGAACTCCTGAGCATCACGACCTTCGCCGAGGACGAACCGTCGAGCGAAATGCTGACGAATTCCGAGCCCGTGGGACAAAGCAGCGACACGGGCGTCCCGCTGAAGCGCAAAGCTGATGACAACGGCAGCGCCAACGACTCTCGCGACGTCGATGCGTCGAGATCGAAAAAAGTGCGCGTCGACGACGACGACGACGACGATGACGAAAAAGACGCAAACCCTAAGAGCGACTCGAAGAAATCGTCGAGCGAGAGCGCCAGAGTCGCGGCGGCCGAGGTATCGCAGGACGAGGAGGAGGACGCGTGCAAGGGAGAAACGAGCGCCGCCGCGGACGGTGGAACGAAGAAAAAACGAAAGCGAAAGCGTCGGGGAAGGAGCGAACGCGCGGACGCGACGGATCTTGGGCTCCAGATAATGGCGAAGAGGGACTGGAAGCAATTGCGCAACAAGTATCTGCAGCTCCAGCGAAACAAGATGAAGCAACTGAAGCAGCATCTGCGAAAAGCGCGGTGGAATCAGTGGGCCAGCAATTACGATCGAAAGGAGAGAATGGAGACCGAGGAGCTCGAGAAGAAGGACCTCAAGGCCGAGAATTCGACACCGAAATTTTCATACACTCCCGGGGTTATCGTGAAAATGGAATTGGACGAGCCATGCTCGAATCCCAAAGGCTTCAAGGTTCGTATCTTACCGCGATACGAAAAAAATCCCTCTTTTCAAAAGTTCATGAGTGACGGAAAGCATTGCTAGCAAACTATTCGAGCTGTGATTGGCTGAAACTCTCAGACCGAGTCCAACTTCATTTGTCCTTGATAACTTTGACAGTTCTGTCAAATATCGTATTTTTTTACATCGCTCGGTGCGCCTTGTGAAGCAAAATTGTGTACGAAACTCGTGCGAGAAACTTTTTCTTAACTCGTGTGATTGCAACACTCGCCTTCGGCTCGTGCTTCAAACTCACACTCGTGAGAAAAAGTTTTGTCGCACTCGTATCGTAATCTCTCTATATTATAAAAAGATCCCTCCGCCGCCGCCGCCGCTGTGTAGGACACGTCGAAAGGCCATGACCAACTCGAAACCACTCGCTCGAAATTCCATGGCCAACTCTAAACCACCCCCCCCCCCCCCCCAAAATTTTCAAAATTTACAAAATGTTCAAAATTTACAAATTTTTCAAAATTTTCAAAATTTACAAAATTTTCAAAATTTACAAAATTTTCAAAATTTACAAAATTTACAAAATTTTCAAAGACAAAAGGGGGAAGAAGTGCACAAAGCGCGAGGGTGTCTTCTTTACGTGTCAATCTCCCGGGTGTAGGCCCGCGAAGAGAGAGGAGCGGGGGCGCAAAACGCGGGGGAGAGGGGGGGGCGAAGCCCACCCAGGGGTTGGCGCGCGAAGCGCGCAGGGGGGCGGGGCCCCCCTAGTATGTTAAATCACTAAAAAAGGTTGATAGCAGTTTTTTTAAGGGTAGAATATGCGATTGAGAACGATGATATAGGCTAAAAGTCGATATTTCGAAAAAAATACATTTTGTGACCCCGATTTGGGCGGTTTTTGGCCCGGCGGCTAGATCTACGATTTCTGACAAAAACCAGGAGTTGGCGCGCGAAGCGCACAGGGGGGGGGGGGGGGGGGCGGAGCCCCCCTAGTATATTAAATCACTAAAAAAGGTTGATAGCAGTTTTTTTAAGGGTAGAATATGCGATTGAGAACGATGATATAGGCTAAAAGTCGATATTTCGAAAAAAATACATTTCGTGACCCCGATTTGGGCGGTTTTTGGCCCGGCGGCCAGATCTACGATTTTTAACAAAAACAAAACGACCAATTTTTTTTTTTTTTTTTTTTTTCGAAATCAACTAAAAAAGGGTTTTTAGTTGCGATTCACGCTTTTAAAGCTTTATAAGAGCGCAGCAGCAAAAGTATCTTCAGGCACGTGCGGCAGCGCGTGTGATTAGCCTAGTATACTAAATGATAGCTTGATTTTAATTTTCACATTTTTTTTTAATGATTCAGCTTACGCTCCGAGGTGACACGGCGGTCAAGTACATCGACGTGCACGAAGGCTCAAGCGTGGCTTACGTGCGCTGCGACAGCGCCGAGGCTGCGAAAACCTTTGCGGAAAAACGCTCGGCGTCGGAAAATCTGCACATACTGGAGGGGCCCGAGGAAACGTCGTATTGGGACAAAATTTCGCAGGACCGCGAGGAGAAACTGAGCAAGAAGGATCGCGTTAAGCAGCGGGGTCGTGACAAGCTGCTGAAGAAAGCGGAGAAGGAGCTGGGAAAACACATCAAGTTCGACGAGGTGTAGAGTTAACGTTACGAGCTGTAAAAAAAACCGGTTGAAAATAAGGAACCAAAAACGGCGTTTGTGAAAAAAAAAAAACGAAGATTTATTGCATAATAAAGTATGCCAAAGTTATCGTGCCATACTTGATCGAATAATACGTCCGTCTCTGTTACCCACATACAAACCATCTTGTAAATAGGGGAATGAATGCGAGGGGCATTGTACATCGATCTGTCTGTCCTTCGTAGTTGTATCGCTACGGTATTGTTGGCAGACTCGCTGCGGCGACTCGTTCGTTCGTAAGTTTGAGTCTTTCGGTAAAAATTTATTGGCTCTGTACATATGAAGATGGATCTATCTACCAACGTCCGCGACCGCCGCCGCCGCCGCCGCCGCCACCGCCTCGACCTCGACCACCGCCGCGACTGAATCCGTTGCCGCCGCCTCTGCCGCCGAAACCTCCGCCACGTCCACCGCCGCCTCCACGGCCACCGAATCCGCCTCTTCCGCCTCCTCTGCCGCCGAAACCGCCTCGTCCACCGCCTCCTCTGCCGCCACCGCCGCGACCTCGGCCGCGTCCTCGCTCCGAACCCGGCGCCTTCGGCAAAAACCTCTGGAGCGGCAGAAGCTTCGCGGGATCAATGTACAGCTGAAATTGTTACAACATATGGGTGATCATTTCTATTTTATTTATTCATTATTACTCGCCTACAGATCAGAGATGTCTGCTGTTCGTTACTTCTAAAAACATACTTTTTTCAAATTGATCCTATAATTTGGTTATTATTCAAAGTTTAGTAAAGGCGGCATATACGTTATATAACTCAATGTTTTGACTTTAATAGAAAATCCTTAAGAGACATTTTTGGCAATAAATTTCATGAAGAAATAACAAAAAGACGTATATGTAACGAGCAAACGTAACGATCGTTACTTTCGTCGTTACTCGTTACTCGTTACATTTGCTTTTTACATATAAATTTTCATTAAGTTCAAGGCCAAAAATGTGTTTTAAGGACTTTATGTGAAGTTAAAACATTGAGTTACATAACGCATAGGCCATTTTTGTTAAACTTCTAATAATGAGTCAAATTATAGGATAAATAAAAAAAGTGTGTGTGTTTAAAATAACGATCCTAAAACTCACCTTGGCGTCCTTCTCGAAACCCGAGGCTTTGATGTTCTCCGAAAGTTTAATCGACACGTAGTAGTCGCGTATGTTGCCGAATATCTCGTCGATCTTGCCGATCTGCTGTTTGTTCTCCGTGTAGATCGGAGCGTTGAAAAAGGGCACGTCCTCTATGTCGACTTTGGCTACCAGATCGTTTTGTACCGTCCACTCAAAGTGGCACAGCTGGATCACAGATTCCGGAGGACCTTGATCGAATCTGGAAGCATAAGCACGGCGATCGCATCCATTCTTGTCTATCATTATGGTAAAAATGTGTGATTGCGCAAACATTCCGACTTACCCTCTGCGATCGCCACCTCCGCCTCGTCCTCCTCTGAATCCTCCGCCGCCTCTGCCTCTGCCGAATCCTCCACCTCCGCCTCCTCTACCAAATCCGCCTCCGCCGCCGCCGCCACCACGACCACGGAATGACATTTCTAATCGTTGCGGATGAGGCAAAGCTGCAAATAACACATTATTAACACAAATAATAATTAATACAAATAGCTTTAAGAATAAAGTAGATATATATTTTTCTACGTGAAGGGCAATTTGAAGCAGATGTTACAAGTGTAAACTTACTTTCTGTAAATAAATAAATAAAATAATAATAATAGTAATAATAATAAACTTAGTGACAAGACATTTTTTTTTCTATAGTATTCATGACACGATTCACGAAACCCGGTCCTTTTTGAGGTTATGTCGCAATTTCGCAGGCAAAACAAAAACACTGAAAAGCCGAGAAGAACTCGGCGGTATTTTCGCGGGATTTGACGTATTTTGTCACTGATAATCAAGTTATCGAGTTTTGATTATGAGATTATGTGGCGAATACGTGGAAAAAAAAATTGGAGCTTAAGGCCGCGTGTCTAACCTACGAGCGACGCGCACGTGTAACGAGGTGTCGGCCGCACGTTGTTATGAATCGGAAATGGCAGTCCGCGGGTTCGTGTCGCGCGTTTAATTTGTCGACGAAAATCCGATTACTTACGCGAAATTTGCCGTGTGCTTTAATTCCCGCAACGATATTAACGTTATTTGATGTGTGACGGAGTGTTTTCCGCCAAAAGCAACACGCTGCTTGAAAAATGGTACGGCTGGGGGGCGGGGGAGACGACAGAGCGTAACAAGCGTAAGACTCGATCCACATGTAGCGATTTTCGCAGCTATTTGGATTACAGTTTCTGTTACCGACCGAGTTGACTCGGTCGGTAACATACGCTATTTCCGTACTGTTTCCGTGGAAACGGATAACCGTTGTCACAACAAAATCCTCGTCAATGCCGCCTCGTATGTTTCGCGTGCTCCGGAACGATTCAAACAATTGGAATCACGTTAAATAAACGAAGCTATGAGAACCCACCTGACGTGGGTGGACAAAGTTCAGGACAAGACAGAGCAATGGTAAAACATTTGAATATTCGATGTATTTTCTTAATGAAAATTACAACTTCGCGTTATTTTTGTTGTTGTTCTTCATTTTTGTAGTATTTACGATTTGTGTTTCAATCCGGATGGAACGCAATTGGTTGTGGCCGCTGGTCAACAAGTTCTTGTTTACGAGACCACAAAGGGAGCCTTGATACAACCACTGAATGGTAATTTGTTAAAAATGATGAGTTAATTTTTTTTACAATTTTGCTTAGCAATGGTTTTATTGAATTCATTCATTTTTGCATCCTCCAGGTCACAATAATACAGTGTACTGCGTATGTTACGCCAGAGATGGAAAGAAGTTTGCCTCTGGTAGCGCGGACAAGAGCGTCATCATTTGGACTTCTAAGCTGGAAGGAATATTAAAATACACGTACGATACAGCTCAAATCTATATTGCAATTTTTGAGATTCTTGTCTTTCACTTTACATTTGGATTTTATGCATCGCACATTTTTGTCTCCGTCAACCAGACACAACGATGCCATACAATCGATGCAATTCAACCCGGTGTCTCACCAGCTGCTCAGTGTCGCCATTTACGACATGGCGTTTTGGTCGGCGGAGCAAAAAGCTGTCCAGAAACACAAATCCGGGGGTCGAGCGAATTGCTGCGCTTGGACCAAGGATGGACAGTACATGGCGATCGGTTTTGCCGCTGGATTCGTCTCCATTCGAAATAAAGTGAGATAAATGTGACGTAACAAAATTAGTCTGACATAATAATTCAAATAACATGGAATATAATTATAAAAAACTCTAGAATTGGGAAGAAAAAACGCGCATCGAACGATCGGGAGGAACGTCGATTTGGAGTCTATCGTGGAGCCCTTTGCGGTAACAAAAAAAACGTTCACATTTTTTCTTGCTAATTTTTCTAAGTTTAAGTTTTTCTAATTTCACAGCAATCGCGACGACTAATTTTCCGATAATTTCCGTACAGGGACGATCAAACGGACGTGCTTTGCATCGCCGAGTGGGGAGGAACAATCTCGTTTTATACGCTGGCCGGACGACAAGTCGGCCGCGAAAGAACGACGAATTTCATTCCCTTAAGAGTGTCGCATTTTCCCGACGGTCAGTATATCCTAGTTTGCGGGAGCAACGAAAAATGCCTATTGATGACCCACGAGGGAATCCAACTGGCCACTGTCGGCGGCCCCTTTTCCTCCTGGGTCTGGAGTTGCGCCGTTCATCCTTCTTCCTCGCACGTCGTAAGTCGTAAGAGCGATCGATCACTCACGATTCGAAGAAAATCCGTCTATCCGTCCGTTTGACGATAATTTTCATTTTAAAAGGCGATCGGCTGCCAAGACGGCACCATCACGTATCTTCAACTGTCCTGGAACACCGTTCACGGATTGTACGGCGACAGATACGCTTATCGCGAGAATATGACTGACGTTATAATCCAGCACTTGGTCACTAATCAGAAAGTTCGGATAAAGTGCAAGGATCTCGTAAGTGTCGTCACCTCGTTCGTTTTTTCTCTGATTTAAGGGCCCTCTCTACTTTGGATGCATGGAAAAAACGCTACTTTTATCAATTTTTTTTTTACAATATTGTTATGTTTAGCGATAAGAAACGTTTTGGGCTTAACAAAGGCATTCGTAAATTACAAAAAAAAAATTGATTTTAGTCACTTTTTTAGTGTGAAAATGCCAGGTAAACAGGAATCCGCAAAAAGTAGGTAGGTGTGTGCTGTTGAAAGAATCTCAACAACGGCCGATGCGAATCAAAAAAATTTAACGGTTTTAGGTTCAGTATATCAGTGGCTATATCCCCTACCAGAATTATTCATGTACTAGGTTAATCACACGCACTGTCGCGCGTGCCCGAGATACTTTTGCGCTGCTGCGCTCTTATAGAGCTTTAAAAGGGTAAATCGCAGCTAAAAAATCCTTGTCTAGTTGATTCTGAAACAAAAAATGTTGGTTGAACAGTTTGTCAAAAATCCTAGATCTGGCCGCCAGGCCGAAAACCGCCCAAATCGGGGTCACGACTTTTTTTTCTTCCAAATATCGACTTTTACCTTATACCATCGTTTTCAAGTCGCACATTCTACCCCTGAAAACAACGGTTTCAAACCTTTTTTAGTCGATTAAAAAAAAAATACGATATTTGACAGAACTGCCAAAGTTATCAAGGACAAATGAACTTGGACTCGGTCCGAGAGTCTCAGCCAATCGAAGAGCTCGAATAGTTATGACCCTGAAGATTTCTGCATCTGCAAAAAAAAAAAGTTTTCACGACGCCACGGCGCAACGCTGCAGCCGAGAAGTTTTTCGCTAAGGCACTTTTGAACGTACGACTTTTCTCTAGTAATGCCTATTTTTATTTTTTTCATGATTTTGAAAAATTGGCAGCCATTTTAGTCCCGTTTTTTTAAGTTTCAGCCGCACCGCTTCACCAGTGCACAAAAAAAAACATTTTCCACGGCAGATTTTTTCGTTTTTCAATTTTCTAGTGCCGCTTTTTTCAGTTTTTTTAAATTTTTTTTTTGAAGAAATGGCAGCCATTTTTCCGTTTTTCAATGTTTCAGCCGTACCGCTTCACCAGTGCACAAAAAAAAACATTTTCCACGGCAGATTTTTTCGTTTTGCAATTTTCTAGGGCCGCTTTTTTTAGTTTTTTTTTTTAATTTTTTTTTTGAAGAAATGGCGGCCATTTTCCCGTTTTTTAAATGTTTTAGCCATACCGCTTCCCCAGTGCACAAAAAAAAAACATTTCCCACGGTACATTTTTACGTTTTTCGATTCTCTAGTGGCGCCTATTTTTATATTTTTTTCATGATTTTGAAAAATTGGCAGCCATTTTAGTCCCGTTTTTAAAATGTTTTAGCCATACCGCTTCCCCAGTGCACAAAAAAAAATATTTTCTACGATACATTTTTACGTTTTGCGATTCTCTAATGGCGCCTGTTTTGTAGTTTTTTTTTTTTTTAATGATTTCGAAAAATTGGCAACCATGGAAAGGAATCGTGGAGAGGAGCTTCGAAGGTGTAATTATCGCCGTTTGAAGTGAGTCGGGACTCGCGTTCAATCCTCTTCAAGAACTGGCATGATCATCAGCGAGCTGCCCCAGAGGAACTGAGTGTCGATATCGTAGGTCGTTGTATTATTCGGGAATTCGAAGAAGAACGGACGGGCAGATCGGCTGTCATATTCTCATCTGGTGAGAATATCTTTTGAATGCAAAAAGAAAATCCAGTTTTTTTGTGCACTGGTGAAGCGGTACGGCTGAAACATTAAAAAACGGGACTAAAATGGCTGCCAATTTTTCAAAATCATGAAAAAAATATTTTTATATTTTTTTCATGATTTTGGTGCCACTAGAGAATCGCAAAACGTAAAAATGTACCGTGGAAAATGTTTTTTTTGTGCACTGGTAAAACGGTAGGGCTGAAACATTTTAAAAGGGGGCTAATATGGCTGCCAATTTTTCAAAATTATTTAAAAAAAAACTAAAAATAGGCGCCACTAGAGAATCGCAAAACGTAAAAATGTACCGTGTCGCACTTCTCGTATCGACATTTGGTCAGTTTACGGTCCTCGCGGAATAAAGACGCGATACTCGAGCGTTAACGAACGGGAAAATTCTTTATTTTGAGAGCTCGGACCAAATACGTCCGCTCTCCTTTGAACCGTCAAACTAACAACACGTCTTTTATTTATTCAACAAACTCATAGCAACGGAAAAGCTATCGTCAGATGTCACGATCGAATCTGCTTCAACCGTGGAAAATGTTTTTTTTTGTGCACTGGTGAAGCGGTACGGCTGAAAAATTGAAAAACGGGAAAATGGCTGCCATTTCTTCAGAAAAAATAAAAAAAAAAACTAAAAAAAGCGGCACTAGAAAATTGGAAAACGCAAAATTGTGCCGTGGAAAATGTTTTTTTTTGTGCACTGGTGAAGCGGTACGGCTGAAACATTGAAAAACGGAAACGCAAAATTGTGCCGTGGAAAATGTTTTTTTTTTGTGCACTGGTGAAGCGGTACGGCTGAAACATTGAAAAACGGAAGAGGGCCGCCATTTCTTCAAAAAAAAATTAAAAAAAACTAAAAAAAGCGGCACTAGAAAATTGAAAAACGAAAAAATGTGTCGTGGAAAATGTTTTTTTTTGTGCACTGGTGAAGCGGTACGGCTGAAACTTGAAAAAACGGGGATAAAATAGCTGCCAATTTTTCAAAATCATGAAAAAAATAAAAATAAAAATAGGCGCCACTAGAGAATCGCAAAACGTAAAAATGTACCGTGGAAAATGTTTTTTTTTGTGCACTGGTGAAGCGGTACGGCTGAAACATTGAAAAGCGGAAAAATGGCTGCCATTTCTTCAAAAAAAAATTAAAAAAAAAAACTGAAAAAAGCGGCACTAGAAAATTGAAAAACGAAAAAATCTGCCGTGGAAAATGTTTTTTTTTTGTGCACTGGTAAAGCGGTACGGCTGAAACTTAAAAAAACGGGACTAAGATGGCTGCCAATTTTTCAAAATCATGAAAAAAATAAAAATAAAAATAGGCGTCACTAGAGAAAAGTCGTACGTTCAAAAGTGCCTTAGCGAAAAAATTCTCGGCTGCAGCGTTGCGCCGTGGCGTCGTGAAAACTTTGTTTTTTTGCAGATGCAGAAATCTTCAGGGTCATCGAATAGTTTGCCAACAATACTTTCCGTTACTCATGAACTTTTTAAAAGAGTGACTAGGGCCACCACGCGTGCTGACTCGCGCGAGCGGATGTTAGTAGCGCTGCAGCGTTCCGACCAATCAGGAGGCGAATAGTTTGCTAACAATAGACTTCGATATCAAAACTCGAAAATCGATAATCTCGCAACCAACTTTTTACTAGAGGATAGGCAAAAATAACAAAATGGCGGGTAAAAGAAAAAAATTGAAAAAACGTGTTTTTTGCATGTTTTTTGCCCAAAAAAATAGTAAAAATTCTAATTTTCTAATAATTCTGGCAGGGGATATAGCGATAAGTGTACAGAATATGCGGTTAAAATTTCATAAGGATCCGATCAGTAGTTCCTGAGATTTTTTCAACAAGCGATTCGAAAACGTCGTTTCGAGAAAAACGCGTTTCAAGTTTTAGCGATATACGATATATATGAGGCATTCCATACCAAATCGAACGGTCAAAAGCCCGACCCGCCCCAACATTTCTGAAATTTTTATATCAGTTAAGTCTCAATGAAAGGTTCAAACACGATTTTTTTCAAAATTTTTTTTCCAACATTTTTTTAGACAATACAAAATTTCAAAAATCGTAAAATTTTTATTCCAATGTCTGCATCTTTGTAAATATGCGATTTACGAAAAAATGTATACTATGTAAAAGTTGCTGTTTTGAATGAACTTTGCAGTGAAATTTATTTTCGAATTTTTGGAAAAGTTTTTGCGTGAAACATGGTCGAAAACAGACGACAATAATTGTTTTAGCCAAGTATGTCACGCTCGAAAAATCTGAAGTTTGCACAAAATACTTTCTCAGAGTTCATAAATATGCCCGATTTTTTCAGGATGGGCAGAGGTCAGGTTCTAAGGTTATGCTCAGTTTTATGTTACAAAAAAAAGAGAATCGTGAAAACGGTTTATATCGCTATTTATTTTTTCGAAATTCGATGAGTTGTGAATTCGTTTGCAAATGAATAGTGTTTACAATTCACAGAGCCATCGGGCCCTGGAATTATGCAGTGCTGCTTCTGCGTTTGCGGTATCATTTTGAAGTCGGTGAATCTTTTTTCCAAAATTTCCTTATTGTTATTATAATCAGCAACTGCTGAATAGCGTACTGCGATGGGGTGGGGACCAACTGTATACCTCCCCAGTCTACACGAAGTCATCTCTACACGAAAGCTGTCATCTCTACAGATGACTTCGATATCAATCAGGAGATTTTGGAAAAAAGATTCACCGACTTCAAAACGATACCGCAAACGCAGAAGCAGCACTGCATAATTTCAGGGCTCGATGGCACTGTGAATTGTAAACACTATTCATTTGCAAACGAATTCACAACTCATCAAATTTTGAAAAAATAAATAGCGATATAAACCGTTTTCACGATTCTTTTTTTTTTAACATAAAATTGAGCATAACCTTAGAACCTGACCTCTGCCCATCCTGAAAAAAACGGGCATATTTATGAACTCTGAGGGAGTATTCTGTGCAAATTTAAGATTTTTCGAGCGTGACATACTTGGCAAAAAAAATCATTCTCGTCTGTTTTCGACCACGTTTCACGCAAAAACTTGTCCAAAAATTCGAAAATAAATTTCACTGCAAAGTTCAATCAAAACGGCAACTTTTACATAGTATACATTTTTTCCGTAAATCGCATATTTGCAAAGATACAGACATTTGAATACAAATTTTATGATTTTTTTAATTTTGTAAAAAAAATGTTGGAAAAACATTTTTGAAAAAAATCGTGTTTGAACCTTTCATTGAGACTTAACTGATATCAAAATTTCAGAAATATTGGGGCGGGTTGGGCTTTTGACCGTTTGATTTGGTATGGAATGCCTCATATATAAGCGTGCTCAGGTAGTGTTAAACGTATGAAAAATACCTTAGAATGCTCTGATCTTTCTGAATTTTTCAGATAATACTTTTAAATATACAAACTTTCGAAAAATGCATAAAAAATTTGATTTAAAAATAATTTCAAAGTAGAGAGACCCCTTAAATATGAAATAAACATAAAAATGCTCCAAAGGTTTGCAGAATCGCTGTGTATCGCGACCGACTGGCAGTGCAGCTGCCGGAGCGAGTTATGATCTACGAGCCGTCTGGCAACATCGAAGGAATGCACTACAGAATCCGCGAGAAATTGGTCCAAAGTTTGGACTGCAATCTGCTGGTCGTGACGTCGAATCATCTAGTTCTGTGTCTCGAGAAGCGTCTGCAGAGTCTTTCGTTCGCGGGTTCAATCGAGCGCGAATGGATACTCGACAGTTCGATAACGTACATCAAAGTTGCGGGAGGTCCGGCTGGAAAAGAATGTCTCATAGCAGGTTCGCCCTCGTTTCCGCGTTCTTTATTTTTTTTTTATCATGTCGAAGTATGCAACGAAAATAAATTTAAAAACGTTATTCCAACGATTCTAAAAATGTATTTCCATGATTAACCGTTATAATAACTTTTCATAACGAGTACGATCTTTTGCGTTCATAAGAATTTTTTTCTTCTAATTTTCGTTGCATTCCAACGATGCAAACTTCAACACCATATTTGTTCACCTCTTTAATTCACTGTGCGAGACTTAAGGGGCGAAATACCTTTAGGAGCGTGAAAAATAGGTATTTTTCGGGAATTTTTTTAGAGGGGATAAAATGATCCGATCATTTTCAAATTTGCTCATGAGTTTTTTGTAACTGTCAAGTTTAAAAAAGATTTTTTTTTGGGATGACTAACAAAATAGCGACGTTATTAAGGGTCTTCGGACACCTGTCGTCCGCGACATCGAAAAGTGCTGCAGCTGTCACACTTTTTCTGTCGATCCGAAAACGATTTAATGAGTGGCATTCGTTTACTGACATATCAAAGGGAAGGATATACCTATAAAATGATGTAAAAGTTCAAAATTGAAAATTTGGGAGCCTTCTTACTCCAGAGGTCGTATTTTCGACCATTTTTTCGAGATATGTGACCCCATAAAAATTATTCATTTACATGCTACCTTTGTAATTTTAGGTATATCCTTCCGATAATATTACTGAGAGTAACCTCCCAAAATTTCATCCAAATCGGTCAATAACTTTTGAGCTACAGCACGAGCAGTTTTTGAAAAAGTAGTGTTCGAGATAATCGCGTTTAAAGTTTCAACGCGCTCCTGCCTTTCAATGTCCACGTGCTCTACTCTTTGGGTATCACACTTTCGAAAAACGTTAAGAAATTTTGATTTTTTGAAAATTCTAAAGGTATTTCTCCGCTTAAAAAGACGATCTATTAATTTGATTGACTCAGGTCTGAAATCCGGACAAGTGATGAAGATATATCTGGACAATCCGTTTCCGGGGCATCTCGCGAAAGTCGAGGGGTCGGTGAGATGTCTGGACATAAGTTCGCTGAAGGAAAAACTGGCGGTTGTTAGCGAGACCGGAGTCCTCGCGGTGTTCGATCTCTACACCGAGGAGAAGCTTCGCGAGTACTCGGACGTGACGAGCGTGGCTTTCAATCGAGCCTTCGAGGACATAATGTGTTTCTCCGGTGCGGATTATCTCGCAATTAAAGTCGCGAATTTTCAGGAATACAAGCAAAAATTCAGCGGCTTCGTTGTCGGTCACAACGCTTCGAAACTCTACTGTCTCAACGGTCCGACGATCGTCACGGTTGAGGTGAGCGTCATTCTGCGTCGTCGAATTTTGATTCGCTATCAAATAATAATAATAATAATAATTTATTGAGTATTTGAACAGAATAAATCAGATATTTCATTTACACCTTTTTTTTTATAACTTTCTATAACTTTCTATAACTTTCCGTGTTCTTACTTATATGACCCTAATGCTTAAGGTAGTTCTGTCGCTTCACGCTCACTTCGCATAAGTTTTTGAAAAATGAGAGGTAATTGGCAACCCTTCTCGATAATATAAAAATCTGAACAAAAATTATGCATATTATAGATGCTGTGAAAAGATTAATATGGCATAACAATTATTCCAAAATGTTATTAACAAATTAATGAAAAATAATATTGTTTAATACATTTGCCGGAAACTTAATTTTTTTGTTTAGGTGACAATTTTTCGTTCATTTTTCTGAATATGTATGCATTTTTTCAAATTCTTTTTTTCGCTTCAAATTTTTCGTTTTTTTACATGGGAAGAATCACAAAATTCAATGCAAAGAAAATAATTTGAAAAAATTCGTACGTATTCAGAAAAATGAACGAATCATTTTGATCGAAACAAAAAAATGAAGTTGTCGGGAAATGTATTAAACAATTTTATTTTTCAACAATTTGTTAATAACATTTTGGAATTATTATTATGCCAAATGAATGGTTTCAGCACCTTTACTATGCATGATTTTTTTTTCATATTTTTATGTTATCGAGAATTGTTTGCAATTCCCTCTCGTTTTTCGAAAACTTATGCGAAGTGAGCGTGAAGCGACAGAACTACCTTAAATATGATGTATTCCTGCCACGCTGAATGCACAGATTGCAAAAGTGCCGTAAGCACTTGTTCGTGATCTAAGATTATGCTATTTACTAGAAAAAATGCCTGAAAAAAAGCAACTTATGAAATGGTAAAATTTCAGATACCATTGTCATCGTCGATGTATCAATACTTGGACATAGGAATGTTCGAGGAAGCTTACGCTGTGGCTTGTCTGGGCGTCGCGGAGAATGATTGGCTCGCGCTCGGTATCGCGGCGCTCGACAAACTCGAGCTCAACATCGCGTACTCGGCGTTCGCGCGGATGAAGAAGCTCCGGTACATCGAGATCGTGTCGGAGGTCGAGGAGAAGCTCAAGTCCGGCGAGTGGGGACGCGAGGCGTGTATGGCCACGGCCGCTGCGGCCATGGGAAGACTCCGGGAAGCCGCGAGACTCTATCAAAAAGCTGGATTGCAACAGTACGCGCTGGATATGTATTCGGATCTGCGAATGTTCGACATGGCGCAGGAGTTCATAGCGACTGGCAATACGCAGGTAATTTAACGTTTCTTTTCGTTGCCTCGACAAATTTTCGACCGTATCGATTCTTCACCGCTTAGGAATTCCGATTGAAACATATAGAAACAACTGATCAAATGGACAAAATTCCGATTGAAAAATAATCTGTTCCAATAGGATTCAATTGGATTGGATTTTGTCCGTTTTATTGATTCTAATCGGATCGTTTAACCAGGGTTGACAATCGAGGAAATTTTGTTCCGCCAGGATCGCACCGTTCTCCTTCGTCGTAGAGCCGAATGGGCCAAGAGTCTGGGCGAGCCTCGCGCCGCCGCCGAGATGTTTCTCTCGGCCGGCGACGTCCAACGCGCGATAAACATCATCGCCGAGTACGGGTGGATCGACATGCTGATTAAAGTCGGCCGACAGCTCGACAAAGCGGAGCGCGAGAGTCTCTCGATAATCGCGAAGAAGTTGCGTCAACTCGGCGCGACTCACGGCGCCGCCGAGATCTTCGGTCGGCTGGGCGACGATCCCGACGTCGCGGACGTTCTCGTGGACGCGCAAGCTTGGCCCGAGGCCTTCGAACTCGCCGAGAGAAACCCCAAGCTCAAGTCGCGGGTCTACGGGCCGTACGCCAAGTGGCTCGCGGAGACCGGACGATTTTCCGAGGCTCAGCAAGCTTTCCAAATGGCCGGCCAGCCCGAGGAATCCATCGGAGTTCTCACGATGCTCGCGAGAAACGCAGTGACCGAGCGACGATTTCGCGACGCATCGTACTTCTACTGGCTGCTGTCGCAGCTCAGTCTGGATTTATCGAAAAATTCGGAGGACGCGAAAGCCACTTTCATCGCGTATTCCGACAAGGCCGACGTCTACTACGCGTATCACGAAGTCTTTAAATACTTGGTAAATTTTCACTGTTAAACATGCTTGCGAATTTACATTACTAGAAATTTCATTCATTAGCTGATATATTTCATTTAAGGGGTCTCTCTACTTTGGATGCATGGAAAAAAAACGCTGTTTTTATCTTTTTTTTGACAATACTGTTATATTTAGCGATATAAAACGTGTTGGGCTTAACAAAGGCATTCGTAAATTACACAGAAAACAAAAACAAAATGATTTTAGTCACTTTTTAGTGTGAAAATGCCAGGTAAACAGGAGTCCGCAAAAAGTAGTTAGGTGTGCGCTGTTGAATAAATCTCAACAAATTAAATGGTTTTAGGTTTAGTATATCAGTGGCTAAAACCCCTACCAGAATTATTAATTTATATATGCGAAAATAACAAAATGGCGGACAAAAGAAGATTTAAAAAAAAACGTGTTTTTTTGTATGTTTTTTTGCCACCAAAAATATTAAAAATTCGAATTTTGCAATAATTCCGGTAGGGGTTATAGCGATAAGTGTACAGCATATGTGGTTAAAATTTCATAAGAATCCAATCAGCAGTTCCTGGAATTTTTCCAACAAGCGGTTCGAAAACGTTGTTTCGAGAAAAACGTGTTTAAAGTTTTAGCGATATACGATATATATTGTAAGGGGTTTAGCTGACTATTTACAACGACACCGGATATAACAATAGACAAACGAATAGTTGAGCGACTTCACAGCGATCTTGACAGACGGGAGTCTTGACGAGACTTTGACAGATAGCAGACGTGCGCGAAACAAATCGATCGGAATAACCAAAAGCTTTTATAATCAATAATATCCGCCCCAACAATAAAGATCCCGTGTATTCATTCGCTCGGCCGTTACAATATATATAAGCGCGCTCAGGTAGCGTTCGACGTATGGAAAATACCTTTAGAATGCTCTGATCTTTCTGAAATGTTCAGATAATACTTTTAAATATATAAACTTTCGAAAAAAGCACAAAAAAAAATTTGATTAAAAAAAATGCCAAAGTCGAGAGACCCCTTAATACACGCGTATAGTAAAATTTCCGATTTTTATATCACATTTATTAACTTTGTTGTTAACTTTCTTAATTTTTATGGGATTCGGTAGAAAATCCTGTAATTTTACATTACACTTGCGTGTTAAATTGAATACACCGGTTTATGTAAACAGGCTTCATTTAGTCGTTTAGCTCATGCAAAATATTTTGAGCAGTGTGAATCGTGAGACAAAACTGTCCTGTAATGTTGTTGGTTATTTTTATTATTATTTTTCACAGGAAGAACCGTTCACGTCGCTGATGCCTGAGGCGCTTTTCAACATCTCGAGGTACTTGCTGATGAAAACGCAAGGCGTGCGTGACATAGAGGGAATATCGAAATTAACAATAACGTACGCACTGGTGAAACAAGCGCGTTTGCTCGGCGCTAACAAGCTGGCGATGCAATTGCTCGAGCGTTTGCGGGGAATGAGAATACCGGAGAATCTTTTGGCGCAAATTGAGGTCTCGACGCTCGGTGCACGTGCCTATCAGTATCGCGATCCCGAGGAATTGTTGCCGCTCTGCTACAGATGCTCGACGTTCAATGCGCTTCTGCCGGCGAACAACGCGCCGAGCAATCGGTGCGTTCAGTGCGGCCTGAAATTTCAACATTCGTTCGTTATGTTCGAAATCCTGCCACTCATCGAATTCGAGCTCGACGAGAGCATCACGGACGAGGAAGCACAGAAATTAATCGACGAGCCTTTGTCCAACGACGACGGATCTATACTCATCGAGGATCAATTGACGCTGCCGACCAACGAGGCTGATCTCTTCACAGCTCGACTCATGCGATACGAAGTTTGTAGCACGTTCCATTCTTTCATATTTCCCGATTGGTCTAACGATTTACAATTAATCGGTCGCGATGTTGCAGGATAAAGTAGTCGGCGGTTCGACGATAAAAGTCGGTAGAAACGTACTGAAAAGCATGGAACCAACGAGCGTGCTGATCGTCAAGTGGCCAAAACCATTCAAAACGAGATACTTCAGGAATTTGCTGACCGACCTCCAAGTTACGTTTTGCAAATCTTGTCTAAAGGTACTCAACATTTTAAGGATGTTACATAGAGCTCCGCACTAGTCAACTAAGTGCTGACTTTAAAAAATAATTTTTGCATAGTTTTAAGTATCTGTTGATTATTTTGAATGGTGATTTGTATTGCCAAGTATGTTCTTAACCTGGGAAAAATGTAATTGCAACGGATTTGCATAAATATTAACCGATTTACGCAAACTTTTGAAAAGATAATTTTCAGTCAGTTTTGTCAAAGGATAAACCGTGTTTTTTGCCCGATTTGAATGTTTTACGTCTCATTGTCTTTCTTGAAAGATGATTTATGAATTTGCATCGTAAATCATTTATAACATTCTCCGTTAAAAAATTACAACCTTTTGTTTACTCATCTGCAGAAATATTTTGTAAACTAACAGCTGTCATTTTTCTACGGAAATTGTTACAAATTATTTATGACGCAAATTCGTAAAGCATCTTCTAAGAAAGACAATGAATCGTGGAACATCCAAATCGAGCAAAAAACACGGTTTATTCTTGCAAAAAAAAAAAAAAAAAAAAGTACCTTTTCGAAAGTTTGCGTAAATCGGTTAATATTTTTTCAAATTGATTGCAATTAAATTTTTCCCAGGTCAAGAACATACGTGACAACACAAATCACTATAAAAAATAATCAATAGATTCTTAAAACTATGTCTGCATTATTTAAAAAAATCAGCATTTATTTGACTAGTTTGGACCTGTATAACATCCTTAACAACCTATTTTTAAAATCACCGTGTAAATATTCCAATTCGAGTATTCATTTGTGGTTTATTTCTTTTCCAGTTGTTTCACTCCGACGACTACGAACTAGCTTTACTGCGACACGGACACTGTCCGTTCTGTCGAGCTCCGAACGTTCCGTCCAATTAGAAACGTTCACGTACCTGAGATTCCATATCTATAGTTGTTAATTACAGAATGTTATTCGCAAAGAAGAGTAAATGCCGTTACTGTACTCAGTGATAAAATCCGTCCAATAAAGTTTTCTAATTAAAAAATATATCGATCTGTAATATTCATAGACAGACAAAAGGCAGAAAAAATGGAAGCTCCGTAAAATCATTGTTGTTAATTATAGAATGTTATTCGCAAAGAGAACCGAACTTCTCCACAAATAACGCGGAGTTCTTGAAGAATAATGCCGTTACTGTACTCAGTGATGAAATCCGTTCAATACATTTTTTTAATTAAAAAAATATAACGATCTATGGTATTGATAGACAGACAAAAAGCAGAAAAAAATGAAAGCTCCGTAAAATGATAGTTGTGGGGAGAACTGAGGCAGTCTTTGAGTAGCGGTAAACGGCCGCACGAGGTCACAGTTACGATGTTCGCGGCGAGTTTTAGGGGAGCCGCTAATTGTCATGATTGTTGAGCAAACTATTCCCGTTAGGCGCGGAGTCGTTCGGACGACGGTTGAGCGACGTAAAAGCCGATCAGTCGATTTTCACGAGATGTTCGGTGTAGTTTTGGGTCTCGTCGTTGCCGCGGCAACGATCGCATCCGGTGAGATTCCGCCGTCCTGGGATCGATCCTTGGGGGATGCTACGGGCTCTGAGATCACTCAGCGCAATTCGCAGTCCGAACGTCAAGGAAAGTGTAAGCTCTCTCTCTCACTCGTCGGCAGTCGACCCTTTTTAGTATCGGTGAACGACCGGTTTCGAGTTTTACCTACGTCCCTCAGGGATCGAAATTCATCTCGTTTAAAGTTTAATTTGTACATTTTTGTTCTCTTCAGTCTTTCCGCTGTTCAGTGTAGTGCGATTCGCAAACTCCGAATGCTCCGGAAGCAACAGTTTCAACGGCACGTGCTTCACGCGAAGGGAATGCTCGAGTTACGGAGGCTCCGCGTACGGAACATGCGCTAATGGACTCGGCGTCTGCTGTGTATGTAAGTACAGCGAGTACGCTTTATACATTATTTATTTATTTATTTATTTATTTATTTATTTATTTATTTTGTGTGTTACATCGTATACCATTTCGGGTTTTTACGTAACCCGTCCCTCTCCCCTCTATCACTCCCTACCCGCACTTCGCTAAGCTACCTAACTACTTCCAATGCGCCCACAGCCGACTTAGCTACACTGTACCGCATTTGCCGAGGGCACGGGGAAACTGCGGAAAACTCGTGCCGATACAGACGGCATTATATCCATATTTCTGATTCTCTGATGTATACACGAAAGAAACACAATGTTACTTCAGTGCAGACACCAAAGCCTCTGAAAAAATGCCTCCCACTCACTGTTTGATGCGCCAGTCGATGTACGGCTAAGCGGTCACCCATCCAAGTTACGGCCGCAAAGAATGCTGCTTAACTCGTGGGACCACCGAAGCCGCACTCCGACCGCCCACCCATCCGTGTCGGTTGAGTACGCTTTATACATTTTTTGACATCACTCGGTACGAGAAAGGGGGTTTTACGCACGCTTCGCGTGCGTGTAACCCCATTTTTGCACCTTGTGAAGCAAAATTGTGTACGATCTCAGCGGAAAAACGTTTTCTCAACTCGTGTGATTGCGTCACTCGCCTTCGGCTCGTGCGCAAACTCGCATGAGCTGAGAAAACGCTTTTTCGGCCTCGTATTGTAATATACTATTATTAACCCTTAGCGGCCACACGGGCTAACTAGTTACCCCAGGCTCAGAAAAAAAAAAAAAAAATAATAAAGAAAATTAGAAGTTAGAAATGTTATGATTTGCAATTAGAAATTAGAAACTTTATGATTTGTCATTTTTTTAAATTTTCCCTTCAGTAATTTTGCAAAATAAATACACTTTTTGAATGATCGGCGGCTACTGTTATTTTTTTTATGATAGTGGTATATGTTTTGCGTACAATCCTAAAATTTTAGCCCTTAACCCATTAACGACCAAGAATCGTATTTTTTTCTATCATTTTCAAGTGAAATTCTCATCATTAAACAATAAGAATTTTTAAATGAAAAATATCGACCCTTGTAGTTTCGAGTGTGCTCTTTCAGAATCCGGGGTTAAAATCGAAGACATTTGTTTTTCAATATTTTTTTCGCATAGAAGACGCTCGAAGGTTCCCCCTTTCCTTCAACCATGAGTGCATAAAATGGTTGTAGTTTAACGTCGTATTTTTAAATTTGTCGTAGTCAACATTTTCACCCCCAAAATCACGTTTTTCACCCCTTGAGCGTCGAGAAAAATGTCACCCTTTGCGCAAAAAAGAAAAACAATCGGACCTTCACGAAAATTAGTGTCGCGGGGTTTTCGAGGTCGCTGATCACGATTCTGCCCTTAAAACAAAAAATTCAAAATCGTGATCAGCGATCTCGAAAACCCCTAAGTGCCACATTTCTTCCGATTCAAATACGTTTTTACATTTTAATGTCAGCCTGACGAAAACCCACGTTGCGGAGTCCCGTCACGGATGAGAATGAGGGAGTGAGAAATTATATCGGAGACGAAGTGGAGATGTCGCAGTAGAAAATTTGTTCGAGAGATGTTCTTTAATGATTTTTGACGGGGTTGAGGGTTGAAGAATTGAAATAATCGTAGAGAGATTTGGATAGTTGTGAAAAAATTAGTTATCAGATTTATTATTATTAAAAGAAATGAACCGAGAGAGCTTGGCGCGTTTTGGCTTTGCGATGTCCAGGTTCCTTTTTTGCTCATCGTCGTTGGACCCGGAGATTACCGCTGGTTTCGGTGAATGGGGCGTTAGGGGGTCGTGTGGGGGCGCCGATAAAGAAGGTGTGCGAGTAGGTGATGGTGGTGTATGGTGAGATGGATGTGTTGTTGGGTGATTGGCGTGTCTCTGGTGTGAGTGTGTTTGTTGGGAGTGACGATTGTCGCGGTGTGTTGGTGTGGTTTACGGTGTGTGGGGTTGTTTATGTGGTAGCGCGAATGCGAGTTGGCGGCGGTAGCTGGCCGACCCTTTTCCTCGGTATCAGAAGATGCGAGGCGGGGACTCTCTTTATCAAAGAGCCTTTTAGTATGTATGCGATATGAGCGGCTTTGTCAGCGCGCCCAGGTTGAAATTAGAGTGAAGGAAAGATTTTTTTTACAAGCGGTATGATTTTAAGAATTTAAGATTCAACAAAATTAAGGAGCTAGGCATTTTTTTATTAGAGTAAGAATTTTTGAGAGAAAGAGTGGGAAATTACTTTGTCGGAATTTTCGGTTTATTTAGGAGAGCAATCACTTCGGCAGGATGCGTATGATGGTTTGAAGCGCTTCAGCAGGCTTGTGGTGTAGACGACTCGGTTTTTCACTCGAGCCACCTTCTCGGCATGACTGTTGGGTGCGGAGTCGCTTTTCTCCGCGCCTTATATCCTGGCGCGGGCGACACTTCGCTTGCGGGAAACGCAAGGCGCCGGTGGCCACCTGTCGGCCGCGGCGCGAACTAAATCCAGCGCTGCGGCGCGGCAGCGCCTAGCCAGGCGCGCCGGCCCGCAGGGGTTACGGCGCGGTAGCCCGGACGCGGCCCGGCCTGCTTTTTTTCACGCGGCGGACGCTCACAGGCGTATTAATGGTCAGATTTTAATCGGGTTTTTTTTTTGAAAATTCGGTTTTTTAACGGGGCAATTTCGTCGGGCAAAATCCGCGATGGGGGACGTATATTTTTGGGACGCGCGTGCGTGTAACAAGCCATATTGGATCCGCCATTTTGATTTTTTCAATTTTGAGGGCAGAATCGTAATCAGCGATCTCGAAAACCCCGGGACACCAATTTTCGTGAAGGTCCGTTTTTTTTTTTTTTTTTGCGCGAAGGGTGACCTTTTTCTCGACGCTCAAGGGGTGAAAAACGTCATTTTAGGGGTGAAAATGTTGATTACGACAAATTTAAAAAATACGACGTTAAACTACAACAATTTTATGCACTCATGGTGGAAAAAAGAGGGGGTCTTCGAGCGTCTTCTATATGAAAAAAAATATTGAAAAAGAAATGTCTTCGATATTTGTGTGTGTGTTTTTTTTAATGCGGCCATATTTTTTTTCTAGTGAACAAAACTCTAGAAACTCTAGAAACTACAAGGGACTACACTTTCCATTTGAAAATTCTTATTGTTTAATGATGAGAAATCCACTTGAAAAGGATAGAAAAAATTACGATTTTTGGTCGTTACTGGGTTAAAAACCCCTTTTGTCTGTTATTATGTTAAAAAAAAAAACACAATTAATTAATCTCTTTTTAGTTCGAAAATCCTGCGGAACAACAACGAACATGAACAACACGTATTTCGTGAATCCCGACTACCCCGTGACCTACGGAGGTGGCGAACGATGCACCATAGATGTTTATCGATGCAATCCTAACATCTGTCAGGTGAGATTTTTATTGTTCTCAATAAATCAATGGAAATGTGTGAAAATCGATAGTTCGAATTAGTTGTTTCAAAAATAAATATTTGCCGATGATTTATCTGATTGCGATACAATATACGTATCAGCTGCGAATAGACTTTCTGGACTTCAATCTCGCCCAGCCAAACGCGAGTGGTGTTTGCGATCTCGATTTTCTTCTCGTGTCTGGAGGATCGACCAAAGTGCCCAGAATATGCGGCGACAACTTGAACGAACATGGTAAGATCTTTTTTTTTTTTTTTTTTTTTTCTCATAGGTTTCCACCGATGGAATATTCGAAAACTTGTATTGTGAGATATCTGTTTTCTCAAGTTTACGTGGATTTCAATGGCGCGAATCCCATCATGATATCCGTCGACACAAACACAGATTTTGCGATGGATCGTCGGTGGAATCTGAGGATCCAGCAAATCGCGTGCGATTCGCCGTGGCGAGGTAAATTAGAGAAATATTCGTTTTGTTTTTAAATTTTTCTTCAACTGTGTAAACAGAAATAAAAATGTCATGATGTTGAAGTTTGCATCGTTGGAATGCAACGAAAATACAAAAAAATCATAATTATTCTAACAATTTTTAAATGATTCTAACGATTCCCAAAAGTTATTATGACGACTAATCGTTATAATAACATTTTATATTCAGTACGAACTTTTGGGTTTATTAGAATATTTTTTTTGTTTATTTTCATTGCATTCCAACGATGCAAACTTCAACATCATATAATTTCGAACTTTTAGCTCCAAACGGATGTCTCCAGTATTACAAGACAATAACCGGATCAGTCACGAGTTTCAATTACGGAACTGCTCCAAATCCACGTGGTAAGAAATTGGACGAATCAACTGAGAAAAAATCAAGTGCAAAGAATAGCAAAAATTAACCGAGCAATTAAATCTGCAGCCTTGGTGCCGTCGCTCGGCACCGGAACAACCGGTACACGACAGATGGCGAATCTCAATTACGGCGTTTGCGTGCGAATGGCTCTGGGCTATTGCACGATCGAGTGGTCACAGACCGATCCATCTTCCTTCTCTATTTCCGGCGACTCGGGCGTTTTCGATCCTACTGTCGGTTAGTATTTTTTTGTTGTTGTATCAATCGACTTTTTTATTAGCCGCTTATTCCCACTTATCACGATTTCTGTTATCTTTCAATGCAGCAACCGACTACGAAGTGACCGGTGTAATGTGCGACCACAATTACGTGATAATTCCAAATCCTTCGGAGAACGACACGCGTCTGAACTACGATCGATTTTGCGGCAACGGATTCGTAACGAAAACATGTAAGTCACCATTTTTCCAGCTCAATTTCTTTTTTTTATTTTTAATATTTACATACGCGGCTCATGAAAAAAAAACTTTCGGCGTGATTTCAGCGAGCTCGAAGCCATTCGTGATGTACGTGGTGACAAATCCGCAGACAGCGACGAATCCGGACTTCGAGAATCGAGGCTTTATGCTCAGATATCGTCAGCTACCGTGCGCCGTGTGAAATATTAGTATTAACGTTGCCATCGGCGCTTGTGTTGTACATTCGTTATTTATCCTCTATAAAGGGGTTATGCCACTGTAGAATTTCGAAAAATCGATTTACTTTCTTGCTTCAAAAGGTCCCTTGGGACCTTAAAAATGATGTCCTACAAGATTATGGCCGGGAAAAATTTCTAAGTGCTCGATTTTCGAATTTTAGTGCGCGGCCGCCTGGTGCGCAGTAACTATGCTAGGAAGACAAACTTTAAACGCGCGTGTATCTCAAAACAACTTTTTTAAAGCTGGCCGGACCGATTACTCGAACAATTATGTTCCGATTCACTTGAAATTTTGCACATATCTTTAAAAATACATTGCCTTCGACACTACGTAGGATTTTTTTTGTTTAGCCTTAGTTCATTTGGTATTAACAATTTTGTGACGATTTTTTAAGCAAATTTTGCACTTTTCACTTCAAAAGTGCGCCATTTTGTTTAAAATCAAAATATCGAAAAAATGCTACGTAGTGTCGAAGACAATGCATTTCTAAAGATATGTGCAAAATTTCAAGTGAATCAGAACGTAATTATCCGAGGAATCGGTCCGGCTGTGGAGCTGAAAAACGGAGACGTCGTCGCAGAAACGCTGCACAACCGCCATTTTGTTACGAATCGCTTCAAAAAAATTATCGTATACAGTCACTGATATGTATGATAAACAACCGTTTTTTAAATCTTGATTTACATTGCAGTTTTTCTGAAAAAAATCCCAAAAACAGCCTATGTTTTCGGCCTCTACAGTGGCATAACCCCTTAAAAAATTCGTGAGCAACCATTGTTGTCGATTTATTCAGCATCTGATTGGTCGTTGGGAAACCGGCAGCAATTTGATATTTAATATCGCGAAATTTGGCAGTTTGCCAGAAAAAAAACATCGTTTTTCGCGTTTTTTTTCTCGAATTTTCGATTTTTCGGGCAAACACTTGTCGTTTTTGGAATCAGCGGGAAATTTGCCATCGAATAAGGTTTTGAAACTTGGCGAAGATGATTTTTTTTCGCAAAAAAACGCAAGGCGCGCCCCTTTAAAAAATGTGCGACTTTTGAGCGTCAACTTTGAAAATCTGCAAAAAATCGAAAAATCGTGATATCGCGTTCCGCCTGGCGGCATTCTCTTCATTGAAAAGTGATCCAAAGAAAAATTACACCGATTTTAGTAAAGTGCCAAAATTGGGAAAAAGTAAAAAAATAGTTTTTCACGTTTTTCTCCTTATTTTTTTTTATTTTTCGGGCAAAAACCGAAAATTTTTTGCTCGCAAAAAAAAAAAACGGCAAGGGGTACGCCACTCATGCTCGCCTGTCCAATCGCTCCTCTGTCCCGTGGTCCAGTACTGGTAAATAATGACCATGAGCGCCCACTATTCGACGACCAGGAAATCGGGTCGTCCGGGGAAGAGATAATCGCGTGGATGGATGACGTAATGCAGGCGCGAATCCGATCAGATGTTCAACGCAATTCGTGGCCTCCAGAATGACCGATAGCGGTCGTCGTGCAATGTCCCAGCTACGAACCACATCCAAACTCCTCACTCGCCTTTGACTATTCCTAATAATCTTAAGCGTCTAGCGATAAATTGTAGAAATAACCAAACGTCCCTTCATCATCCAAGAACCACAGCTGCAAGCAATAAATAAACGGTTCTCGAGAAAACGAAGCCAGGACTCCAAAATTCATAAACTATAATCTTTATAAGCGCACAAGCGACCCTTGTCCCTTTTTTTATCTGTATACGGATTTTCTCTAAATCTGTATACAGATTTTCTCTAAATCTATATACACAATCAAACTTCAAATAGACAATCAAAATACGTACTATTAGAGGTTAGAATAGCCGAGTTGGCTAAGTCGCAGAGCAACACTCAGAAAGTCCCAGGTTCGAATCCTGACCATGACACATTTTTTTTTTCTGAAAGGAGCACGGCGTTTGGCTTTTCGATTTCTAACTAATTGATACTGTGACGTAGGGTCGCGGTAATATCGGGGACTATCGATAATCGAACAGGGCGAACCGCGCGCGATTTAATTAATCCGAATGCAGACGTTAGGAATGGAATCGTATAGATATTTTAGAGATAGAAACGGTCACACTAGATACGTAGGGTGCGCTTTCTCTTTTCCCACACTGGAGAAACTCATCACGACCAGCGGACCACCGGATGCAACAAAGCGGAACGAAGGGATGCGCGTCTGGCTTTCGTCGCCAATTGAGATAGGCCACCAACGGAGGGTGTACGTGACTTTTGGCCATTTTCTAGTCTACGGAAAGTCGCCACTCGAGTGGACAACACGTGGTGACCAACGGGCCTCGGCTGGCGCCGATCGGCGCCAGGCTCGGCGGGCCAGACCGACGCGCTTTCCCCGCTCCAGCCAGCGAAGCGGGGGTGGCGAACGCTACCCCTGGGAGGGAGGACCGATCGCCTACGACGACCAACGATTGGCCAATGTTCACCCCGGAGGGATGAACCACCCCCATTCAACGACGAAGCAGAGATCACCGACGCTCAGAACGACAATTTAATACTCAGAACACTCTTGTCTTTTGTACGGAACGGACGTTCCACTCTCACTTTGTATTTGTATTTCAATATATCGACAACGAGTTACCTTTGATTTTCACAACCTTAACGAAACGCGTAATCATTTCAACTCCCTTGAACTTCCCGCGCCTCCGAGCCGAACACTTCAGTGTTCCACGGGCGAATGTGGCAGCACTGACTGCTCCACACCTAGTCTCACCCGAGTCTGGGCCAATCAGCGGACGAGAGGCTAGTAGCCAATGAGGAGACAAGAAAAAAGTGTCTCTAACCGCCACAGCTCTGGCGCTCATTCTATTGTTCCTTCCCGCGCGCGAGACATCTCTCGCAACGCCATTCAGTGTGATGTTTATATTAATAAATACTTTTCATAACTTTCTCGTTGATTAATCAGTGTCCGAGTTTATTCGTGGACCTAACCCCCACAATTGGTGACCCCTAGCTCGAAAAAAATGAGCACGGTAACGCATACGCCGCAGCGAACCGGTCAAAACACGACTCAACAGGCGGACTCGTCGCATTCGGGCGGCACAGCGAACAACGGTACAGCGAACGGCAGCACAGCGAACAACGCAACAGCGAACAACGGAACAGCGAACGACAACGATCTCCACGAGAGAAACGACAGACAAAACGACAATCCAGCCAGGCCAGAGGTAATGGACGTGCGAAACATCAAACTACCGCCGTTCTGGCAACGCAACCCCGTACTCTGGTTCGCCCAAGTCGACGCGCAATTCCACTATCACCGGGTGACGAGCGACAACACAAAATATTTCACCGTCATCGCGACGCTCGACACGGAGGTTTTGCAGCAAGTCTCCGACCTCATCGAGACTCCTCCGGAAGCGGATAAGTACCCACAGTTGAAAAATGCCCTTATAAATCGTTTCACCGATTCAAAACAAAAACAATTGCACAGGTTGCTGACCGAAATGGAACTCGGCGATAAAAAGCCTTCGCAACTGGCACGTGAGATGAAAACTCTCGCCGGCAGCAGCCTGACGACAGAAGCCCTTCGCACATTGTGGATGCAACGTCTGCCCACGAACATCCGCTGCGTTCTCTCCGCCAGCGAGGGTGTCGGACTCACAGAGCTGGCTACAATAGCCGACAGAATGATCGAGGTCTCGGCTCAATCTCCCCACGCCTTCGCAGTGGACGTCGTGCAAAAACCTCGAGATACCTCACCAGCACCAAGGGCTCAGGGTCTCGACGACAGATTCACACGACTCGAGAGCGAGGTAGCACGGCTTGCTGCACTCGTCAAAGAGAATCTCGCACTTTCCGGAAATAAGGAAAAACCTGCTCGCTCGAGATCTCGCAACAGATCGTCGAGTCGTTCAACAGATGTGGAAATCTGCTATTTCCACCGACGTTTTGGTCCCGCGGCTAAAAGGTGCCAAGCTCCGTGCGCTTTTCAGCCAGAAAAATCGCAGTCGGTGGGAAACCAGGCGGGAAACTAAAAACGCCGCCGTCAATCAGCGTGGTCAGCGACGGCGTTCCCTTCAAGTACCGCCTACACGTAATCGACAGGAGATCTGGCTTGCGTTTCCTAGTCGATTCAGGAGCTGACGTCTCAATCTCCCTCGTTCGACCATCGCAGAAATATTAAAAGCGACAAAATTCGAGCTTTTCGCGGCAAACAATTCAGCGATCAAAACCTACGGGAATAAGGTGATAGATATCGACCTCGGCCTACGACGCGCGCTCAAGTGGTCATTCATCATCGCTGACGTAGCCACAGCCATCCTAGGAGCCGATTTTCTCGTCACTTTCGACCTCCTAATCGACCTCCGACGCAAACGACTCATCGACAACATTACGAAGTTAACGACGGAAGGCACGATCGCGAAGACACAGGAGTACAATATCTCCACTATCCAGAAAGACTGCATTTTCGACGAGATAATACGGGAGTTCCCCGACATCACCAAGCCATTGAAAGTTCAGACATCCGCAGCCCACTCCGTGGTCCATCACATCGTCACCACCGGACCACCGGCAGCAGCACGCCCACGTCGTCTCACAGGCGAGAAACTGAAGGCCGCGGAAACTGAGTTCGCGTACATGCTCGAAAGAGGTTGGTGTCGACCTTCCAGTAGTCCCTGGGCAAGTCAATTGCACCTCGTAGAAAAATCGTCGGGGGAATGGAGGCCTTGCGGTGACTACCGCCAGCTAAACGCAAAAACAGTACCCGATCGATACCCGATCGCCCATATCGAGGATTTTTCTGGCAAACTCCACGGAAAAACGATTTTCTCGACGCTCGACCTCGTCCGCGCGTACTACCACATACCAATCGCCGAGGAGGACGTGCCGAAGACAGCAGTCATCACTCCTTTCGGATCATTCGAATTTCTCGTGATGCCGTTCGGCCTCTGCAACGCGGCGCAAACTTTCCAAAGATTCATCGACCAGGTACTGAGGGGACTCGACTTCGTGTACTGCTATATCGATGACATCCTCATCGCCTCAGAGAACCAGGAACAACACGAGGAACATCTGCGCATTGTCCTCAAGCGACTCGCGGACCACGGTGTAACGCTCAACCTCGCCAAATGCTCCCTCGGCCTCCCCGAAGTTGAGTATCTCGGCTACAAAATCTCCGAGCGCGGGACGAGACCTCCAGAATCACGAGTACAAGCGATTCTCGACTACACGAAGCCTGAGACAATCGTCGAACTGCGGCGGTTTTTGGGCGTCGTCAATTTCTATAGCCGATTTATTCATCACGCAGCCGAGCTTCAAGCGCCTTTGAACAAACATCTTCAGGATTTAAAAAAAAACGACAAGCGACCGATTTCTTGGGACGAGGCATCAGAACGAGCTTTTCGCGAGTGCAAGAACAGCCTGGCCCAAGCAGCAATTCTCGCTCACCCCGACGAAAACGCTCAGCTCGCACTCACCTGCGACGCGTCGGACGTGGCGATCGGCGCAGTCCTCGAACAGCGCGAAGAGAGTGGAGAGTGGCGACCACTCGGATTCTTTTCGCGAAAATTGAGCCCAGCGCAAACACGATACAGTACGTACGACAGAGAACTTCTCGCGATTTACGAGGCTGTGAAGCACTTTAAACATCTGGTCGACGCACGAGTTTTTGTCATCAAGACCGACCACAAGCCACTCACGTTCGCCTTCCTGCAGAAGCCGGACAAAGCGTCGCCTCGTCAACTCCGTCACCTCGATTTCATCTCGCAATTTTCGACGCAAATAGTGCACATCGCTGGAGAGGACAACGTCGTGGCAGACGCGCTCTCGCGGCTCAGCGAGATTCAAATGCCAGTGGTGGTCACGACGGAAGAGCTTCAGGAATGCCAGGAACAAGACGCCGAACTCGAAGAGCTTCTGACGACACGTACATCGCTGAAACTCCAAAGACTCGACATGAGTGAAGGAAAAACGCTGTTCTGCGACACGTCAACAGGGGACATCCGTCCTTACATTCCGGTACCGCTACGGAGACGAATTTTCGACACGGTGCACGGTCTCGCACACCCCAGCGGACGGACAACGAGCAAGATGATCAAACAGAAATTCGTCTGGCCAGGTATGCGCAAAGACGTCCTCCAGTGGTCGCGCACGTGTATCGCCTGTCAGAGAGCGAAAATTCAACGGCACACGCGTAATCCAGTCGGCGATTACGGGACACCGGATAATCGGTTTGACCACGTCCACATGGACATCGTTGGACCTTTGCGACCCTCTCAAGGTTACGAGTACATCCTAACAATGATCGATCGTTTCACGCGCTGGCCGGAAGCGGTACCCTTGAAAGACATCACAGCTGACTCCGTAGCGACGGCTTTCTACACGCATTGGGTTGCCCGTTTTGGATCCCCTCGTACAATAACGACGGATCAAGGTTCGCAATTCGAATCAGCTTTATTCAAGGCATTGACTCGACTCGTCGGAGCAGATAAAACACGAAGTTCAGCGTATCATCCGGCGGCAAATGGGATCATCGAGCGGTGGCACCGTTCGTTGAAGGCTACACTAATGTGTCACGCATCTCTTTCCTGGGTGGAACTACTTCCTACGGCCCTCCTCGGCCTCCGCACCGCGTACAAAGAGGACATTAAAGCATCCGCAGCCGAGCTCGTTTATGGAACCACGTTAAGAGTGCCCGGAGAATTTTTCAGCAACGAGGAGATGCCGAACAACCCGCAAATATTTCTCGAGAAGTTCCGAGAACATATGCAGAACTGCGCGCTACGCCTACGGCTCGTCACGGAAAACGGAGTATGTTCGTACACAAAGATTTGTACACCTGCTCTCACGTTTTTCTTCGAGTAGATGCAGTTCGCCGTCCTTTGGAACCACCATACACAGGCCCATACAAAGTCGTCGAGAGGATCAGCGAACACGTTTTCACAATCGACGTGAAAGGAAAATTGGTGAACGTATCGACGGAGCGATTGAAGCCGGCATACATCACGAACGAGAACCTTGCTGGAGATGCATCAGTCACCCCCCAGCCTCCAGCCGTTCCAGAACCCACGACGACACCGGTACCATTGACTTCTCGGGGATTTCCGCAGGACTCTGAACCGCCTGTTGGACCAAGGCCGCCAGCGCCGAAAAGGCCGCCCGCTCCTAAAGGGCCGCCTGACGCAGCATCGAGACCGCCTGACGCATCATCGAGACCGCCCGACGCATCATCGAGACCGCCCGACACATCGCCAAAGAAACCCAGAACTTACCCTGGTAAAAAGAGAGTCAAATTCGTGACATCACTAGGGGGGGAGTACTGTGGCAGCACTGACTGCTCCACACCTAGTCTCACCCGAGTCTCGGCCAATCAGCGGACGAGAGGCTAGTAGCCAATGAGGAGACAAGAAAAAAGTGTCTCTAACCGCCACAGCTCTGGCGCTCATTCTATTGTTCCTTCCCGCGCGCGAGACATCTCTCGCAACGCCATTCAGTGTGATTTTTATATTAATAAATACTTTTCATAACTTTCTCGTTGATTAATCAGTGTCCGAGTTTATTCGTGGACCTAACCCCCACACGAAACGTACCTTCGCGCCATCTCGCTCGCGATTATAGAACTAAAATATAAATTACCGGAAAAGAAGAACGTTACAATACTGATTGATATTCGTTTGATATTGATTGATAGCCTAATATCAATGATTGATAGTAATTAGTTTTTTTATAATATCAAAAACAAAATTTATCCTGAAGCTGGCCGCAATTTTTTAATTTTCTGCCGAAATGACTTCTTTTAGGGCTTAATCGATGCGGAATCGTTTGATAGTTACGAATTCATTCATAAAAACGTTTGATAGTCCACGGTTCGACAGAAAAAAATAAAAACCGAAGTTTGTCATCGCTGTCACATGACGGGGTCAGCCGATCATATTACCGCCGGACATATTACCTGGTCAACAGGTAATATGACCGCCGATTTTGTTTTTTCGCTAAAATAAATGAAATTTGTATGTAATCGATGCGGAATCGTTTGATAATTGATAATTAGCGTTTGATAGCGATTGATAGTCCACGGATTTAGGAAAAATATCATGTAGAAAGCTGTACGCGCTTTACACGCCGCAGCCATCTAGCAACATAACCTGCAATGCATGTTTTTCGCCGAATTCGATTAAATTGGCATGCAATCGATGCGGAATCGTTTGATAGTTCACAATTACCCTGGTGGGACGGTACACGATCGATTACACGATGAAATCAATGGCCAAATGCGCGTTCAAATACGCGCGTGTAATGTCTTCATCCATTTGACCGTGTAATTTTAAGAAAATACACGGTCAGATTTTTTTGGACCGTGTATTTGTGCGTTTATTTGTACGTGCATTTGCGATTAAATCCACGGCGCCCGGACCTGTATACTTGTGCGTTTATTTGTACGTTCATTTGCGAACAAATTTACGGCGCCCGGACCGTGTATTTGTGCGTTTATTTGTACGTGCATTTGCGATTGAATCTTCAGCTGACCGTGTATTTTCTTAAAATTACACGGTCAAATGAATGAAGACATTAATGATGAATTTCTCACATTCAACGGCATCGTATGCCTTTGTTGGGATTTTCGTCAGTTTTCCGCGTCCCGTTGGTGACATGCCGGACAAATTGTCTTCGCCAACTATCATGCGCATTAAGCGGCACGCAAGTCTACCGGACCTTTGACGATACAGCCTTGTCCAACGCTGAACGTCCGCTTTTTTCAAATAAATCTTACTTCCAGGCGATATCTCGATCTGGAACAGACCATGATTTGTAATCAAATTCCTAATAATCGTACCGAAATTACCAGTGTTATGAATGTTGCTATTGAGGTTAAAATTATTTGTAATCACCGATATACAAACCTTTGTGGGGCCCGGGACCAGTGCCGTCTCCAAAATCCCTGCATTTGTTAACGGAGCAACGTCCAGAGCAGCGTCGGAAGCAGTGATTGAAGCAGCGTCGAGAAGAGCGTCAGATGACGCAGACGCACCACCTCGACTCGGTCGGACGCGCCATACCGAGAGCGAGGCAGCGTCGGATAACGATGACGCAGACGACGCAGGCGATTCTGCAATTGCGACCGAGCGACGATCGACGGTCAACGTTGAAACGACCGGTGTAGAAGTTCGATGAGCGATCGGCAATTGCACGGCGAGAGCGTCGATAGGGGCAGCGTCGAGAGCAGCGTCGGGCAAAGCAACGGGAGCAGCCTCAGACGCACATGCACCATCTCGACGCGATCGAGCTTGCGTGGTTCGAGCTTTCGCACGTGATGTCGCGTCGGGAGCAGCGCCAGGAGACGCGACATGATTAGTGACGGGAGCAGCGTCACAGGCCCCAGAGGCCAATAATAATCTTTTTTTTTTCGCCGTAAAAATCTTTCCATCCGCTGTCACGTACAGCGAATGTAAGTATTTTTTGTTTCCTAGAAAAGGTTGAATTCATATTGGAGACCGGGGACAAAGCTAAAATTTGTAACATCGGCGAGAACCGGGCGCGAGACTCCACGAGTCGCTGGCTTCGTGCGGCGGCGACAAGAGCGAATACGGAAAGAACGAGGACGTGGAACATTCGTCCGTGCCTGGCTCGCGCGAATATTCTGATAATGCTTTCCGAATTTTTTTACTCACCACTTTTTCGGAGTACTTTTGCCGGGTAATATTCTTCGCCATTTAGCGTGCCAAGGGTTTGTCCGTCGTTTCCCATCTTTATTTTCGTGGAACTGAGGATGCTTGTCGTCGAATCATCCCACAACACCAGAGAATACATGGCAAGTTCGTCGTAGATTGCTCGTTAAATGTCGTGATGACGTACGCCGTGATGTCGTGTACGTGACAGCTAGCGAAAACAAAGCAACTGAGCCGTGCAATCCGTTGTTCGTTTTCACGCTCTCACCATAAAAGATCGACGAGACAAAAGAAGTCGAAGGCCGGAGGGAGGTCGAAGGGATATTGAAGTTAGCATCGTTGGAATGCAACGAAAATAAAAACAAGCAACCCGGTCGCCCCTGCGGGGGCGAAATTTGGAATATTTCTTAGTCTAGCACTGGAAAGTATGCCCATGAAGTATGGTAATTTTCCAATAATTTTAAACAGGAGTTTATTTCAAGAAAATTTGGGTTTTTGGGTCTTAAATTGTGTCCGGAGCCCAATCTCTGCTGTCAACCCAAGAATTTGGCTGAAACTTGCTACAAAATTCTAAAATACCTTAATTCTCATACACTTTTTTTAGTTTTTCCCTTACACTTTTTTTAAGGGGTGAATACCTATCACCAAAATTAAAAAATTACATTTTTAATTACGCATATGTGTACAAGTGAATATTTTCCCACTGCGTACTTGACTTTGGCTATAACTTGCAGCATACTCATATTTTATCTCAATTTAGATGTTTCTTCTCTTATATTTGCCATAAGATCATTTCAGAGTGGTAATTACCTGCATTAATACATTTTTTGTAACTCATGCACGTAATGTCGCACATTTCGTGCCCGCAAAGCGTGCGTGAGATCGCGTATTATGCTCATGTCAACGTAGATAATTTCACGTACGCCATCTGGTGCGTGAAGTTATCTACATTACTTCACGCACACATTGGCGTGCGTGAAACTATCTACGAGATGATCTCACGCACGCTTTGCAGGCACGAAGATGTGCGACATCACGTTGACATTCGTTACAAAAAGTAATATGTGATACATGGGCGACAAAGCGGCCATTACGCGCGAAGGTTAGGAAGCAGTGCACTCGCCTCCTCTCGTGCTACAAACAACACTCGGCTTCGCCTCGTGTCGTTGTAGCACTCGATTTGGCGAGTGCGCCGCTTCCTAACCTCCGCGCGTAATGGCCGCTTTCTCGCCCTTGTATCACAAAGTACTATTAATTAATTAATTTTTTTTAATTTGACACTTACGTCAACTAAAAATGTTTTTTCCTGAAAAATCATTACCCGCTACACATGTTAGAAGTTAGAAGGTCGAAATAATTGATTCCACAATGATTTCTTCATTAGTATATTTATTAATTGCACTAGTACACTTTAATTGTGAAGATAATTTATATTTAATACACCAAACTGAAATATGAGTGAACATAACCTAAACACAATATTCGTAAAACATGTTGACAAGTACATTATTATCGGAACTATACGCTTGACGTGTATATTTTTCATTAAATCATTTGTTATTTGCTAATTTCCACTGGCACTTATTACTTTTTTCGCTGTTTTTTTGTCTCTTTTCGTCTCTAAATGTTCACCTGTCACTGCAGATATATCTCTCGATTTTATTTCCCAGATAGAAAAATGACGGCACGGTTTTCTATCTGGGTTACGTATTCTAAATCACCACGTAATTACCACATAACAACTGCATTCAGGTTTTCTTAATTTCCTAAATGTTTTTTGCAAAACGACAACGTTTTTTACACTTAATTATTAAATTAATTATCTATGTTAAAAAAAAATAGAGCTGTACACCTATCTAGTTGTAAATGACCGGTTATAGTTTTTTGTAACCGTAAATTTACCAAAAAGAAAAGTGACCAGTAATTCCACATCTAAATAGTTGGATTTACCATATTATTACGGTATGTTTATCGAAAAAATTTGTGACGGTAATTCCACAACACCTGATTGCGCGAAAAAAAATGACGTCATTTTACGGCAAAAATACGGTAATTTTTTGGTAAGTTTACCGCTCCAGGATTTTACGGTAATTCCACATCTCTAGTCTCGAGACAAGTCCAAGTACCGTGGAACCTCTCATAGCGTTCGAAATGCGGGGACATGTACGTTAAGTGAAGAGCCAATCAGGCACGCGAAACTTTCGTGCGTCTCACTCTCTCTCGCGAAATCATCGAATCACAGCGCTGATACGTTTCCCAATGTACGCTATGAGGGTGTGCGCTATAAGAGGTTCCAGTGTAGACAAAACCTACTTTACCGACCGACACGAGTCGCTTCAAGACTCTTTTACCGGAGACACCGTGTTTTGACCTCATTTCGATTGACACACATCGGTAATATAAATGAATAATGTATATTTTATATTGAATTATTTGTTATTTGCTTATTTTCACTGGATCTTATTACTGCATTCGCTGTTTTTTGGTCTGTTTTCGTCTCTGAATGTTCACCTGTCACTGTGGCTGATGTATCTCTCGATTTAATTTATTTATCATAAAACAATCGTAATCACCAAATTACCACTGCGTTCACGGTTTTATTAATTTCTTATATCTTTTTTTTTAACGATAACCCTTCTTTACACTTTATTGTTAAATGATCTAACTATAATAAGAAAGTAGAACTTAATGACGATTTACGCCTTTTCAAGAGACACGATAGCGTCTCGAGACAAGTCCATTTACCTACCTTACCGCCCAAGACGAGACGCTCTAAGACTCTTTTACTGGAGACACCGTGTTTTTTTTACCTCATTTCGATTGACACACATAGAGATTTGAAATAACGGTAATTTTTATAATAGTTCAGAAAACCAAGAAATAACCGTCATTTGACGCTTTTGTGACGTCATTTGTTTGCCTATTTGGTCGAAGTAAAAATGATGGTCATTTCGACAAGCGTCATGTGACGGTCCAAACGGTTTTGTGACGGTCAAATGACCGTCACAAAATGCATCTCGCCTAATTCGGAAACACGAAAGTAACGGTCACGTGACGGACATTTTTGTGTCAATTGACGAAATCGAAAAAATGGATAGCATTCTACATATTAGGGATGGGCGATCTTCGTCGATTAATCGACGTTCGGTGTTGTTTTTTATGTAACATCGACTAAAAAAAAATCGAATATCAATCGTCAGTATTTTATCATCACTACTATACCGACCGATAACTCCAAACGAGTTCTAACGATGCAAAACGATGCATTTGCACAAAATTAAGGTTTTTGACATTCGGAGACCGAGTTTACATGCGTGCAGCGCTCGCAAAACGCGATGGCTCGATTTGGCTGATTGACGCTTTTTCGCTCGCAGCATCGGTGCTAAACGAGTTTTAACAATGCAAAACGATGCATTTGCACAAAATAAAGGTTTTTGATACTCGGCGACCGAGTTTACGTGAGTGCCACGCGCGCAGAACGCGATAGCTAGATTTGGCTGATTGACGCATTTTCGCTCGCAGTATCGTTGCCAAACGAGTTTTGACGATGCAAAACGATGCATTTGCACAAAATTAAGGTTTTTGACACTCGGAGATCGAGTTTACATGCGCGCAGCGCTCGCAAAACGAGATGGCTTGATTTGGCTGTTTGACGCTTTTTCGCTCGCGGCATCGGTGCCAAACGAGTTTTAACGATGTAAAACGATGCATTTGCACAAAATAAAGGTTTTTGACATTCGGAGATCGAGTTTATATGCGTGGCAGCGCTCGCAAAACGAGATGGCTCGATTTGTCTGTTTTACTCTTTTTCGCTCGCGGCATCGGTGTCAAACGAGTTCTAACGATGCAAAACGATGCATTTGCACAAAATCAAGGTTTTTGATATTCGGAGATCGAGTTTACATGCGTGCCACGCGCGCAGAACGCGATAGCTTGATTTGGCTGATTGACGCATTTTCGCTAGCGGCATCGTTGCCAAACGAGTTTTGACGATGCAAAACGATGCATTTAGACAAAATTAAGGGTTTTGACATTCGGAGATAGAGATTACATGCGTGCAGTGCTCGAGAAACAAGATGGCTCGATTTGGCTGTTTGACTCTTTTTCGCTCGCGGCATCGGTGTCAAACGAGTTCTAACGATGCAAAACGATACAATTGCACAAAATTAAGGTTTTTGACATTCGGAGATCGAGTTTACATGCGTCCAGCGCTCGCAAATCGAGATGGCTCGATTTGGCTGTTTGACGCTTTTCCACTCGCGGCATCGGTGCCAAGCGAGTTCTAACGATGTAAAACGATGCATTTGCACAAAATAAAGGTTTTTGATACTCATCGACCGAGTCTACATGAGTGCCACGCGCGCAAAACGCGATAGCTCGATTTGGCTGTTAGACGCTTTTTTGCTCGTGGCATCGGTGTCAAACGAGTTCTAACGATGCAAAACGATGCATTTGCGCAAAATAAAGGTTTTTGATACTCGGCGACCGAGTTTGCATGAGTGCCACGCGCGCAGAACGCGATAACTGGATTTGGTTGATTGACGCATTTTCGCTCGCAGTATCGTTGCCAAACGAGTTTTGACGATGCAAAACGATGCATTTAGACAAAATTAAGGGTTTTGACATTCGGAGATAGAGATTACATGCGTGCAGCGCTCGCAAAACGAGATGGCTTGATTTGGCTGTTTGACGCTTTTTCGCTCGCGGCATCGGTGCCAAACGAGTTTTAACGATGTAAAACGATGCATTTGCACAAAATAAAGGTTTTTGACATTCGGAGATCGAGTTTACGTGCGTGCAGCGCTCGCAAAACGAGATGGCTCGATTTGGCTGTTTGACGCTTTTCCACTCGCGGCATCGGTGCCAAACGAGTTCTAACGATGTAAAACGATGCATTTGCACAAAATAAAGGTTTTTGATACTCGGCGACCGAGTCTACATAAGTGCCACGCGTGCAACACGCGATAGCTCGATTTGGCTGTTAGACGCTTTTTTGCTCGTGCATCGGTGGCAAACGAGTTTTAACGATGCAAAACGATGCATTTGCACAAAATTAAGGTTTTTGTCATTCGGAGACCGAGTTTACATGCGTGCAGCGCTCGCAAAACGAGATGGCTCGATTTGGCTGACTGATGCTTTTTTGCTCGCGACATCGGTGCCAAACGAGTTTTAACGATGCAAAACGATGCATTTGCACAGAATAAAGGTTTTTGATACTCGGCGACCGAGTTTGCATGAGTGCAACGCGTGCAGAACGTGATAGCTGAATTTGGCTGATTAACGCATTTTCGCTCGCAGTATCGTTGCCAAACGAGTTCTAACGATGCAAAACGATGCATTTGCACAAAATTAAGGTTTTTGACATTCGGAGATCGAGTTTACATGAGTGCCACGCGCGCAGAACGCGATAACTGGATTTGGTTGATTGACGCATTTTCGCTCGCAGTATCGTTGCCAAACGAGTTTTGACGATGCAAAACGATGCATTTGCACAAAATTAAGGTTTTTGTCATTCGGAGACCGAGTTTACATGCGTGCAGCGCTCGCAAAACGCGATGGCTCGATTTGGCTGATTGACGCTTTTTCGCTCGCAGCATCGGTGCCAAACGAGTTTTAACAATGCAAAACGATGCATTTGCACAAAATAAAGGTTTTTGATAGTCGGCGACCGAGTTTACATGAGTGCCACGCGCGAAGAACGCGATAGCTTGATTTGGCTGATTGACGCATTTTCGCTCGCAGTATCGTTGCCAAACGAGTTTTGACGATGCAAAACGATGCATTTGCACAAAATTAAGGTTTTTGACACTCGGAGATCGAGTTTACATGCGTGCAGCGCTCGCAAAACGAGATGGCTTGATTTGGCTGTTTGACGCTTTTTCGCTCGCGGCATCGGTGCCAAACGAGTTTTAACGATGTAAAACGATGCATTTGCACAAAATAAAGGTTTTTGACATTCGGAGATCGAGTTTACATGCGTGCAGCGCTCGCAAAACGAGATGGCTCGATTTGGCTGTTTTACTCTTTTTCGCTCGCGGCATCGGTGTCAAACGAGTTCTGACGATGCAAAACGATGCATTTGCACAAAATTAAGGTTTTTGACATTCGGAGATCGAGTTTACATGCGTGCAGCGCTCGCAAAACGAGATGGCTCGATTTGGCTGATTGACGCTTTTTCGCTCGCAGCATCGGTGCCAAACGAGTTTTAACAATGCAAAAC
>OZ035862.1:8136613-8282023 GCA_964034905.1 Itoplectis maculator
TCCGAGCGAAAAAGCGTCAATCAGCCAAATCGAGCCATCTCGTTTTGCGAGCGCTGCACGCATGTAAACTCGATCTCCGAATGTCAAAAACCTTAATTTTGTGCAAATGCATCGTTTTGCATCATTAGAACTCGTTTGACACCGATGCCGCGAGCGAAAAAGAGTCAAACAGCCAAATCGAGCCATCTCGTTTTGCGAGCGCTGCACGCATGTAAACTCGATCTCCGAATGTCAAAAACCTTTATTTTGTGCAAATGCATCGTTTTACATCGTTAAAACTCGTTTGGCACCGATGCCGCGAGCGAAAAAGCGTCAAACAGCCAAATCAAGCCATCTCGTTTTGCGAGCGCTGCACGCATGTAAACTCGATCTCCGAGTGTCAAAAACCTTAATTTTGTGCAAATGCATCGTTTTACATCGTTAAAACTCGTTTGGCACCGATGCCGCGAGCGAAAAAGCGTCAAACAGCCAAATCAAGCCATCTCGTTTTGCGAGCGCTGCACGCATGTAAACTCGATCTCCGAGTGTCAAAAACCTTAATTTTGTGCAAATGCATCGTTTTGCATCGTCAAAACTCGTTTGGCAACGATACTGCGAGCGAAAATGCGTCAATCAGCCAAATCAAGCTATCGCGTTCTTCGCGCGTGGCACTCATGTAAACTCGGTCGCCGAGTATCAAAAACCTTTATTTTGTGCAAATGCATCGTTTTGCATTGTTAAAACTCGTTTGGCACCGATGCTGCGAGCGAAAAAGCGTCAATCAGCCAAATCGAGCCATCTCGTTTTGCGAGCGCTGCACGCATGTAAACTCGATCTCCGAATGTCAAAAACCTTAATTTTGTGCAAATGCATCGTTTTGCATCGTTAGAACTCGTTTGACACCGATGCCGCGAGCGAAAACGAGTAAAACTGCCAAATCGAGCCATCTCGTTTTGCGAGCGCTGCACGCATGTAAACTCGATCTCCGAATGTCAAAAACCTTTATTTTGTGCAAATGCATCGTTTTACATCGTTAAAACTCGTTTGGCACCGATGCCGCGAGCGAAAAAGCGTCAAACAGCCAAATCAAGCCATCTCGTTTTGCGAGCGCTGCACGCATGTAAACTCGATCTCCGAGTGTCAAAAACCTTAATTTTGTGCAAATGCATCGTTTTGCATCGTCAAAACTCGTGTAGCAACGATACTGCGAGCGAAAATGCCTCAATCAGCCAAATTCAGCTATCACGTTCTGCGCGCGTTGCACTCATGCAAACTCAATCGCCGAGTATCAAAAACCTGTATTTTGTGCAAATGCATCGTTTTACATCGTTAGAACTCGCTTGGCACCGGTGCCGCAAGTGGAAAAGCGTCAGACAGCCAAATCGAGCCATCTCGTTTTGCGAGCGCTCGACGCATGTAAACTCGATCTCCGAATGTCAAAAACCTTAATTTTGTGCAAATGCATCGTTTTGCATCGTTAGAACTCGTTTGACACCGATGCCGCGAGCGAAAAAGAGTAAAACAGCCAAATCGAGCCATCTCGTTTTGCGAGCGCTGCACTTATGTAAACTCGATCTCCGAATGTCAAAAACCTTTATTTTGTGCAAATGCATCGTTTTGCATTGTTAAAACTCGTTTTGCACCGATGCTGCGAGCGAAAAAGCGTCAATCAGCCAAATCGAGCCATCGCGTTTTGCGAGCGCTGCACGCATGTAAACTCGGTCTCCGAATAACAAAAACCTTAATTTTGTGCAAATGCATCGTTTTGCATCGTCAAAACTCGTTTGGCAACGATACTGCGAGCGAAAATGCGTCAATCAACCAAATCCAGTTATCGCGTTCTGCGCGCGTGGCACTCATGTAAACTCGATCTCCGAATGTCAAAAACCTTAATTTTGTGCAAATGCATCGTTTTGCATCGTTAGAACTCGTTTGGCACCGATGCTCCGAGCGAAAAAGCGTCAATCAGCCAAATCGAGCCATCTCGTTTTGCGAGCGCTGCACGCATGTAAACTCGATCTCCGAATGTCAAAAACCTTAATTTTGTGCAAATGCATCGTTTTGCATCGTTAGAACTCGTTTGACACCGATGCCGCGAGCGAAAAAGAGTAAAACAGCCAAATCGAGCCATCTCGTTTTGCGAGCGCTGCACGCATGTAAACTCGATCTCCGAATGTCAAAAACCTTTATTTTGTGCAAATGCATCGTTTTACATCGTTAAAACTCGTTTGGCACCGATGCTGCGAGCGAAAATCGTCAAACAGCCAAATCAAGCCATCTCGTTTTGCGAGCGCTGCACGCATGTAAACTAGATCTCCGAGTGTCAAAAACCTTAATTTTGTGCAAATGCATCGTTTTACATCGTTAAAACTCGTTGGGCACCGATGCCGCGAGCGAAAAAGCGTCAAACAGCCAAATCAAGCCATCTCGTTTTGCGAGCGCTGCACGCATGTAAACTCGATCTCCGAGTGTCAAAAACCTTAATTTTGTGCAAATGCATCGTTTTGCATCGTCAAAACTCGTTTGGCAACGATACTGCGAGCGAAAATGCGTCAATCAGCCAAATCAAGCTATCGCGTTCTTCGCGCGTGGCACTCATGTAAACTCGGTCGCCGAGTATCAAAAACCTTTATTTTGTGCAAATGCATCGTTTTGCATTGTTAAAACTCGTTTGGCACCGATGCTGCGAGCGAAAAAGCGTCAATCAGCCAAATCGAGCCATCTCGTTTTGCGAGCGCTGCACGCATGTAAACTCGATCTCCGAATGTCAAAAACCTTAATTTTGTGCAAATGCATCGTTTTGCATCGTTAGAACTCGTTTGACACCGATGCCGCGAGCGAAAAAGAGTCAAACAGCCAAATCGAGCCATTTTGTTTTGCGAGCGCTGCACGCATGTAATCTCGATCCCCGAATGTCAAAACCCGTAATTTTGTTTAAATGCATCGTATTGGATCGTCAAAACTCGTTTGGCTACGATGCCGCTAGCGAAAATGCGTCAATCAGCCAAATCAAGCTATCACGTTCTGCGCGCGTGGCACTCATGTAAACTCGGTCGCCGAGTATCAAAAACCTTTATTTTGTGCAAATGCATCGTTTTGCATTGTTAAAACTCGTTTGGCACCGATGCTGCGAGCGAAAAAGCGTCAATCAGCCAAATCGAGCCATCTCGTTTTGCGAGCGCTGCACGCATGTAAACTCGATCTCCGAATGTCAAAAACCTTAATTTTGTGCAAATGCATCGTTTTACATCGTTAAAACTCGTTTGGCACCGATGCCGCGAGCGAAAAAGCGTCAAACAGCCAAATCAAGCCATCTCGTTTTGCGAGCGCTGCACGCATGTAAACTCGATCTCCGAGTGTCAAAAACCTTAATTTTGTACAAATGCATCGTTTTGCATCGTCAAAACTCGTTTGGCAACGATACTGCGAGCGAAAATGCGTCAATCAGCCAAATCAAGCTATCGCGTTCTTCGCGCGTGGCACTCATGTAAACACGGTCGCCGAGCATCAAAAACCTTTATTTTGTGCAAATGCATCGTTTTGCATTGTTAAAACTCGTTTGACACCGATGCCGCGAGCGAAAAAGCGTCAAACAGCCAAATCAAGCCATCTCGTTTTGCGAGCGCTGCACGCATGTAAACTCGATCTCCGAGTGTCAAAAACCTTAATTTTGTGCAAATGCATCGTTTTGCATCGTCAAAACTCGTTTGGCAACGATACTGCGAGCGAAAATGCGTCAATCAGCCAAATGAAGCTATCGCGTTCTTCGCGCGTGGCACTCATGTAAACTCGGTCGCCGAGTATCAAAAACCTTTATTTTGTGCAAATGCATCGTCTTGCATTGTTAAAACTCGTTTGGCACCGATGCTGCGAGCGAAAAAGCGTCAATCAGCCAAATCGAGCCATCTCGTTTTGCGAGCGCTGCACGCATGTAAACTCGATCTCCGAGTGTCAAAAACCTTAATTTTGTGCAAATGCATCGTTTTGCATCGTCAAAACTCGTTTGGCAACGATACTGCGAGCGAAAATGCGTCAATCAGCCAAATCAAGCTATCGCGTTCTTCGCGCGTGGCACTCATGTAAACTCGGTCGCCGAGTATCAAAAACCTTTATTTTGTGCAAATGCATCGTTTTGCATTGTTAAAACTCGTTTGGCACCGATGCTGCGAGCGAAAAAGCGTCAATCAGCCAAATCGAGCCATCTCGTTTTGCGAGCGCTGCACGCATGTAAACTCGATCTCCGAATGTCAAAAACCTTAATTTTGTGCAAATCTATCGTTTTGCATCGTTAGAACTCGTTTGACATCGATGCCGCGAGCGAAAAAGAGTAAAACAGCCAAATCGAGCCATCTCGTTTTGCGAGCGCTGCACGCATGTAAACTCGATCTCCGAATGTCAAAAACCTTTATTTTGTGCAAATGCATCGTTTTACATCGTCAAAACTCGTTTAGCAACGATACTGCGAGCGAAAATGCCTCAATCAGCCAAATTCAGCTATCACGTTCTGCGCGCGTTGCACTCATGCAAACTCGGTCGCCGAGTATCAAAAACCTGTATTTTGTGCAAATGCATCATTTTACATCGTTAGAACTCGCTTGGCACCGGTGCCGCAAGTGGAAAAGCGTCAGACAGCCAAATCGAGCCATCTCGTTTTGCGAGCGCTCGCCGTATGTAAACTCGATCTCCGAATGTCAAAAACCTTAATTTTGTGCAAATGCATCGTTTTGCATCGTTAGAACTCGTTTGACATCGATGCCGCGAGCGAAAAAGAGTATAACAGCCAAATCGAGCCATCTCGTTTTGCGAGCGCTGCACTCATGTAAACTCGATCTCCGAGTGTCAAAAACCTTAATTTTGTGCAAATGCATCGTTTTGCATCGTTAGAACTCGTTTGACACCGATGCCGCGAGCGAAAAAGAGTCAAACAGCCAAATCGAGCCATCTTGTTTTGCGAGCGCTGCACGCATGTAATCTCGATCCCTGAATGTCAAAACCCGTAATTTTGTTGAAATGCATCGTTTTGCATCGTCAAAACTCGTTTGGCAACGATGCCGCTAGCGAAAATGCGTCAATCAGCCAAATCAAGTTATCGCGTTCTGCGCGCGTGGCACTCATGTAAACTCGGTCGCCGAGTATCAAAAACCTTTATTTTGTGCAAATGCATCGTTTTGCATTGTTAAAACTCGTTTGGCACCGATGCTCCGAGCGAAAAAGCGTCAATCAGCCAAATCGAGCCATCTCGTTTTGCGAGCGCTGCACGCATGTAAACTCGATCTCCGAATGTCAATAACCTTAATTTTGTGCAAATGCATCGTTTTGCATCGTTAGAACTCGTTTGACACCGATGCCGCGAGCGAAAAAGAGTAAAACAGCCAAATCGAGCCATCTCGTTTTGCGAGCGCTGCACGCATGTAAACTCGATCTCCGAATGTCAAAAACCTTTATTTTGTGCAAATGCATCGTTTTACATCGTTAAAACTCGTTTGGCACCGATGCCGCGTGCGAAAAAGCGTCAAACAGCCAAATCAAGCCATCTCGTTTTGCGAGCGCTGCACGCATGTAAACTCGATCTTCGAGTGTCAAAAACCTTAATTTTGTGCAAATGCATCGTTTTGCATCGTCAAAACTCGTTTGGCAACGATACTGCGAGCGAAAATGCGTCAATCAGCCAAATCAAGCTATCGCGTTCGTCGCGCGTGGCACTCATGTAAACTCGGTCGCCGAGTATCAAAAACCTTTATTTTGTGCAAATGCATCGTTTTGCATTGTTAAAACTCGTTTGGCACCGATGCTGCGAGCGAAAAAGCGTCAAACAGCCAAATCGAGCCATCGCGTTTTGCGAGCGCTGCACGCATGTAAACTCGGTCTCCGAATGACAAAAACCTTAATTTTGTGCAAATGCATCGTTTTGCATCGTCAAAACTCGTTTGGCAACGATACTGCGAGCGAAAATGCGTCAATCAACCAAATCCAGTTATCGCGTTCTGCGCGCGTTGCACTCATGCAAACTCGGTCGCCGAGTATCAAAAACCTTTATTTTGTGCAAATGCATCGTTTTGCATTGTTAAAACTCGTTTGGCACCGATGCTCCGAGCGAAAAAGCGTCAATCAGCCAAATCGAGCCATCTCGTTTAGCGAGCGCTGCACGCATGTAAACTCGATCTCCGAATGTCAAAAAGCTTAATTTTGTGCAAATGCATCGTTTTGCATCGTTAGAACTCGTTTGACACCGATGCCGCGAGCGAAAAAGAGTAAAACAGCCAAATCGAGCCATCTCGTTTTGCGAGCGCTGCACGCATGTAAACTCGATCTCCGAATGTCAAAAACCTTTATTTTGTGCAAATGCATCGTTTTGCATCGTCAAAACTCGTTTGGCAACGATACTGCGAGCGAAAATGCGTCAATCAGCCAAATCAAGCTATCGCGTTCGTCGCGCGTGGCACTCATGTAAACTCGGTCGCCGAGTATCAAAAACCTTTATTTTGTGCAAATGCATCGTTTTGCATTGTTAAAACTCGTTTGGCACCGATGCTGCGAGCGAAAAAGCGTCAAACAGCCAAATCGAGCCATCGCGTTTTGCGAGCGCTGCACGCATGTAAACTCGGTCTCCGAATGACAAAAACCTTAATTTTGTGCAAATGCATCGTTTTGCATCGTCAAAACTCGTTTGGCAACGATACGGCGAGCGAAAATGCGTCAATCAACCAAATCCAGTTATCGCGTTCTGCGCGCGTTGCACTCATGCAAACTCGGTCGCCGAGTATCAAAAACCTTTATTTTGTGCAAATGCATCGTTTTGCATTGTTAAAACTCGTTTGGCACCGATGCTCCGAGCGAAAAAGCGTCAATCAGCCAAATCGAGCCATCTCGTTTAGCGAGCGCTGCACGCATGTAAACTCGATCTCCGAATGTCAAAAAGCTTAATTTTGTGCAAATGCATCGTTTTGCATCGTTAGAACTCGTTTGACACCGATGCCGCGAGCGAAAAAGAGTAAAACAGCCAAATCGAGCCATCTCGTATTGCGAGCGCTGCACGCATGTAAACTCGATCTCCGAATGTCAAAAACCTTTATTTTGTGCAAATGCATCGTTTTACATCGTTAAAACTCGTTTTTCACCGATGCCGCGAGCGAAAAAGCGTCAAACAGCCAAATCAAGCCATCTCGTTTTGCGAGCGCTGCACACATGTAAACTCGATCTCCGAGTGTCAAAAACCTTAATTTTGTGCAAATGCATCGTTTTGCATCGTCAAAACTCGTTTGGCAACGATACTGCGAGCGAAAATGCGTCAATCAGCCAAATTCAGCTATCACGTTCTGCGCGCGTTGCACTCATGCAAACTCGGTCGCCGAGTATCAAAAACCTGTATTTTGTGCAAATGCATCGTTTTACATCGTTAGAACTCGCTTGGCACTCGCTTGGCAAAACCCGTAATTTTGTTGAAATGCATTGTTTTGCATCGTCAAAACTCGTTTGGCAACGATACTGCGAGCGAAAATGCGTCAATCAGCCAAATTCAGCTATCACGTTCTGCGCGCGTTGCACTCATGCAAACTCGGTCGCCGAGTATCAAAAACCTTTATTTTGTGCAAATGCATCGTTTTGCATTGTTAAAACTCGTTTGGCACCGATGCTCCGAGCGAAAAAGCGTCAATCAGCCAAATCGAGCCATCTCGTTTTGCGAGCGCTGCACGCAAGTAATCTCGATCCCCGAATGTCAAAAACCTTAATTTTGTGCAAATGCATCGTTTTTCATCGTTAGAACTCGTTTGACACCGATGCCGCGAGCGAAAAAAAGTAAAACAGCCAAATCGAGCCATCTCGTTTTGCGAGCGCTGCACGCATGTATACTCGATCTCCGAATGTCAAAAACCTTAATTTTGTGCAAATGCATCGTTTTGCATCGTTAGAAATCGTTTGACACCGATGCCGCGAGCGAAAAAGAGTAAAAGAGCCAAATCGAGCCATCTCGTTTTGCGAGCGCTGCACGCATGTAAACTCGATCTCCGAATGTCAAAAACCTTTATTTTGTGCAAATGCATCGTTTTGCATCGTTAAAACTCGTTTGGCACCGATGTCGCGAGCAAAAAAGCATCAGTCAGCCAAATCGAGCCATCTCGTTTTGCGAGCGCTGCACGCATGTAAACTCGGTCTCCGAGTGACAAAAACCTTAATTTTGTGCAAATGCATCGTTTGGCATCGTTAAAACTCGTTTGCCACCGATGCACGACCAAAAAAGCGTCTAACAGCCAAATCGAGCTATCGCGTTTTGCACGCGTGGCACTTATGTAGACTCGGTCGCCGAGTATCAAAAACCTTTATTTTGTGCAAATGCATCGTTTTACATCGTTAGAACTCGTTTGGCACCGATGCCGCGAGTGGAAAAGCGTCAAACAGCCAAATCGAGCCATCTCGATTTGCGAGCGCTGGACGTATGTAAACTCGATCTCCGAATGTCAAAAACCTTAATTTTGTGCAAATGCATCGTTTTGCATCGTTAGAACTCGTTTGACACCGATGCCGCGAGCGAAAAAGACTCAAACAGCCAAATCGAGCCATCTTGTTTTGCGAGCGCTGCACGCATGTAATCTCGATCCCCGAATGTCAAAACCCGTAATTTTGTTTAAATGCATCGTTTTGCATCGTCAAAACTCGTTTGGCAACGATACTGCGAGCGAAAATGCGTCAATCAGCCAAATCAAGCTATCGCGTTCTTCGCGCGTGGCACTCATGTAAGCTCGGTCGCCGAGTATTAAAAACCTTTATTTTGTGCAAGTGCATCGTTTTGCATTGTTAAAACTCGTTTGGCACCGATGCTGCGAGCGAAAAAGCGTCAATCAGCCAAATCGAGCCATCGCGTTTTGCGAGCGCTGCACGCATGTAAACTCGGTCTCCGAATGACAAAAACCTTAATTTTGTGCAAATGCATCGTTTTGCATCGTCAAAACTCGTTTGGCAACGATACTGCGAGCGAAAATGCGTCAATCAACCAAATCCAGTTATCGCGTTCTGCGCGCGTGGCACTCGTGTAAACTCGGTCGCCGAGTATCAAAAACCTTTATTTTGTGCAAATGCATCGTTTTGCATTGTTAAAACTCGTTTGGCACCGATGCTCCGAGCGAAAAAGCGTCAATCAGCCAAATCGAGCCATCTCGTTTTGCGAGCGCTGCACGCATGTAAACTCGATCTCCGAATGTCAAAAACCTTAATTTTGTGCAAATGCATCGTTTTGCATCGTTAGAACTCGTTTGACACCGATGCCGCGAGCGAAAAAGAGTAAAACAGCCAAATCGAGCCATCTCGTTTTGCGAGCGCTGCACGCATGTAAACTCGATCTCCGAATGTCAAAAACCTTTATTTTGTGCAAATGCATCGTTTTACATCGTTAAAACTCGTTTGGCACCGATGCCGCGAGCGAAAAAGCGTCAAACAGCCAAATCAAGCCATCTCGTTTTGCGAGCGCTGCACGCATGTAATCTCGATCCCCGAATGTCAAAACCCGTAATTTTGTTGAAATGCATCGTTTTGCATCGTCAAAACTCGTTTGGCAACGATACTGCGAGCGAAAATGCGTCAATCAGCCAAATTCAGCTATCACGTTCTGCACGCGTTGCACTCATGCAAACTCGGTCGCCGAGTATCAAAAACCTTTATTTTGTGCAAATGCATCGTTTTGCATTGTTAAAACTCGTTTGACACCGATGCCGCGAGCGAAAAAGAGTAAAACAGCCAAATCGAGCCATCTCGTTTTGCGAGCGCTGCACGCATGTAAAGTCGATCTCCGAATGTCAAAAACCTTTAATTTGTGCAAATGCATCGTTTTGCATCGTTAAAACTCGTTTGGCACCGATGTCGCGAGCAAAAAAGCATCAGTCAGCCAAATCGAGCCATCTCGTTTTGCGAGCGCTACACGCATGTAAACTCGGTCTCCGAGTGACAAAAACCTTAATTTTGTGCAAATGCATCGTTTGGCATCGTTAAAACTCGTTTGCCACCGATGCACGACCAAAAAAGCGTCTAACAGCCAAATCGAGCTATCGCGTTTTGCACGCGTGGCACTTATGTAGACTCGGTCGCCGAGTATCAAAAACCTTTATTTTGTGCAAATGCATCGTTTTACATCGTTAGAACTCATTTGGCACCGATGCCGCGAGTGGAAAAGCGTCAAACAGCCAAATAGAGCCATCTCGATTTGCGAGCGCTGGACGTATGTAAACTCGATCTCCGAATGTCAAAAACCTTAATTTTGTGCAAATGCATCGTTTTGCATCGTTAGAACTCGTTTGACACCGATGCCGCGAGCGAAAAAGACTCAAACAGCCAAATCGAGCCATCTTGTTTTGCGAGCGCTGCACGCATGTAATCTCGATCCCCGAATGTCAAAACCCGTAATTTTGTTTAAATGCATCGTTTTGCATCGTCAAAACTCGTTTGGCAACGATACTGCGAGCGAAAATGCGTCAATCAGCCAAATCAAGCTATCGCGTTCTTCGCGCGTGGCACTCATGTAAGCTCGGTCGCCGAGTATCAAAAACCTTTATTTTGTGCAAATGCATCGTTTTGCATTGTTAAAACTCGTTTGGCACCGATGCCGCGAGCGAAAAAGAGTCAAACAGCCAAATCGAGCCATCTTGTTTTGCGAGCGCTGCACGCATGTAATTTCGATCCCTGAATGTCAAAACCCGTAATTTTGTTGAAATGCATCGTTTTGCATCGCCAAAACTCGTTTGGCAACGATGCCGCTAGCGAAAATGCGTCAAGCAGCCAAATCAAGCTATCGCGTTCTGCGCGCGTGGCACTCATGTAAACTCGGTCGCCGAGTATCAAAAACCTTTATTTTGTGCAAATGCATCGTTTTGCATTGTTAAAACTCGTTTGGCACTGATGCTCCGAGCGAAAAAGCGTCAATCAGCCAAATCGAGCCATCTCGTTTTGCGAGCGCTGCACGCATGTAAACTCGATCTCCGAATGTCAAAAACCTTAATTTTGTGCAAATGCATCGTTTTGCATCATTAGAACTCGTTTGACACCGATGCCGCGAGCGAAAAAGAGTCAAACAGCCAAATCGAGCCATCTCGTTTTGCGAGCGCTGCACGCATGTAAACTCGATCTCCGAATGTCAAAAACCTTTATTTTGTGCAAATGCATCGTTTTACATCGTTAAAACTCGTTTGGCACCGATGCCGCGAGCGAAAAAGCGTCAAACAGCCAAATCAAGCCATCTCGTTTTGCGAGCGCTGCACGCATGTAAACTCGATCTCCGAGTGTCAAAAACCTTAATTTTGTGCAAATGCATCGTTTTACATCGTTAAAACTCGTTTGGCACCGATGCCGCGAGCGAAAAAGCGTCAAACAGCCAAATCAAGCCATCTCGTTTTGCGAGCGCTGCACGCATGTAAACTCGATCTCCGAGTGTCAAAAACCTTAATTTTGTGCAAATGCATCGTTTTGCATCGTCAAAACTCATTTGGCAACGATACTGCGAGCGAAAATGCGTCAATCAGCCAAATCAAGCTATCGCGTTCTTCGCGCGTGGCACTCATGTAAACTCGGTCGCCGAGTATCAAAAACCTTTATTTTGTGCAAATGCATCGTTTTGCATTGTTAAAACTCGTTTGGCACCGATGCTGCGAGCGAAAAAGCGTCAATCAGCCAAATCGAGCCATCTCGTTTTGCGAGCGCTGCACGCATGTAAACTCGATCTCCGAATGTCAAAAACCTTAATTTTGTGCAAATGCATCGTTTTGCATCGTTAGAACTCGTTTGACACCGATGCCGCGAGCGAAAACGAGTAAAACTGCCAAATCGAGCCATCTCGTTTTGCGAGCGCTGCACGCATGTAAACTCGATCTCCGAATGTCAAAAACCTTTATTTTGTGCAAATGCATCGTTTTACATCGTTAAAACTCGTTTGGCACCGATGCCGCGAGCGAAAAAGCGTCAAACAGCCAAATCAAGCCATCTCGTTTTGCGAGCGCTGCACGCATGTAAACTCGATCTCCGAGTGTCAAAAACCTTAATTTTGTGCCAATGCATCGTTTTGCATCGTCAAAAGTCGTTTAGCAACGATACTGCGAGCGAAAATGCCTCAATCAGCCAAATTCAGCTATCACGTTCTGCGCGCGTTGCACTCATGCAAACTCGGTCGCCGTGTATCAAAAACCTGTATTTTGTACAAATGCATCGTTTTACATCGTTAGAACTCGCTTGGCACCGGTGCCGCAAGTGGAAAAGCGTCAGACAGCCAAATCGAGCCATCTCGCTTTGCGAGCGCTGCACGCATGTAAACTCGATCTCCGAATGTCAAAAACCTTAATTTTGTGCAAATGCATCGTTTTGCATCGTTAGAAATCGTTTGACACCGATGCCGCGAGCGAAAAAGAGTAAAACAGCCAAATCGAGCCATCTCGTTTTGCGAGCGCTGCACGCATGTAAACTCGATCTCCGAATGTCAAAAACCTTTATTTTGTGCAAATGCATCGTTTTACATCGTTAAAACTCGTTTGGCACCGATGCCGCGAGCGAAAAAGCGTCAAACAGCCAAATCAAGCCATCTCATTTTGCGAGCGCTGCACGCATGTAAACTCGATCTCCGAGTGTCAAAAACCTTAATTTTGTGCAAATGCATCGTTTTACATCGTTAAAACTCGTTTGGCACCGATGCCGCGAGCGAAAAAGCGTCAAACAGCCAAATCAAGCCATCTCGTTTTGCGAGCGCTGCACACATGTAAACTCGATCTCCGAGTGTCAAAAACCTTAATTTTGTGCAAATGCATCGTTTTGCATCGTCAAAACTCGTTTGGCAACGATACTGCGAGCGAAAATGCGTCAATCAGCCAAATCAAGCTATCGCGTTCTTCGCGCGTGGCACTCGTGTAAACTCGGTCGCCGAGTATCAAAAACCTTTATTTTGTGCAAATGCATCGTTTTGCATTGTTAAAACTCGTTTGGCACCGATGCTGCGAGCGAAAAAGCGTCAATCAGCCAAATCGAGCCATCTCGTTTTGCGAGCGCTGCACGCATGTAAACTCGATCTCCGAATGTCAAAAACCTTAATTTTGTGCAAATGCATCGTTTTGCATCGTTAGAACTCGTTTGACACCGATGCCGCGAGCGAAAAAAAGTAAAACAGCCAAATCGAGCCATCTCGTTTTGCGAGCGCTGCACGCATGTAAACTCGATCTCCGAATGTCAAAAACCTTAATTTTGTGCAAATGCATCGTTTTGCATCGTTAGAAATCGTTTGACACCGATGCCGCGAGCGAAAAAGAGTAAAAGAGCCAAATCGAGCCATCTCGTTTTGCGAGCGCTGCACGCATGTAAACTCGATCTCCGAATGTCAAAAACCTTTATTTTGTGCAAATGCATCGTTTTGCATCGTTAAAACTCGTTTGGCACCGATGTCGCGAGCAAAAAAGCATCAGTCAGCCAAATCGAGCCATCTCGTTTTGCGAGCGCTGCACGCATGTAAACTCGGTCTCCGAGTGACAAAAACCTTAATTTTGTGCAAATGCATCGTTTGGCATCGTTAAAACTCGTTTGCCACCGATGCACGACCAAAAAAGCGTCTAACAGCCAAATCGAGCTATCGCGTTTTGCACGCGTGGCACTTATGTAGACTCGGTCGCCGAGTATCAAAAACCTTTATTTTGTGCAAATGCATCGTTTTACATCGTTAGAACTCGTTTGGCACCGATGCCGCGAGTGGAAAAGCGTCAAACAGCCAAATCGAGCCATCTCGATTTGCGAGCGCTGGACGTATGTAAACTCGATCTCCGAATGTCAAAAACCTTAATTTTGTGCAAATGCATCGTTTTGCATCGTTAGAACTCGTTTGACACCGATGCCGCGAGCGAAAAAGACTCAAACAGCCAAATCGAGCCATCTTGTTTTGCGAGCGCTGCACGCATGTAATCTCGATCCCCGAATGTCAAAACCCGTAATTTTGTTTAAATGCATCGTTTTGCATCGTCAAAACTCGTTTGGCAACGATACTGCGAGCGAAAATGCGTCAATCAGCCAAATCAAGCTATCGCGTTCTTCGCGCGTGGCACTCATGTAAGCTCGGTCGCCGAGTATTAAAAACCTTTATTTTGTGCAAGTGCATCGTTTTGCATTGTTAAAACTCGTTTGGCACCGATGCCGCGAGCGAAAAAGAGTAAAACAGCCAAATCGAGCCATCTCGTTTTGCGAGCGCTGCACGCATGTAAACTCGATCTCCGAATGTCAAAAACCTTTATTTTGTGCAAATGCATCGTTTTACATCGTTAAAACTCGTTTGGCACCGATGCCGCGAGCGAAAAAGCGTCAAACAGCCAAATCAAGCCATCTCGTTTTGCGAGCGCTGCACGCATGTAATCTCGATCCCCGAATGTCAAAACCCGTAATTTTGTTGAAATGCATCGTTTTGCATCGTCAAAACTCGTTTGGCAACGATACTGCGAGCGAAAATGCGTCAATCAGCCAAATTCAGCTATCACGTTCTGCACGCGTTGCACTCATGCAAACTCGGTCGCCGAGTATCAAAAACCTTTATTTTGTGCAAATGCATCGTTTTGCATTGTTAAAACTCGTTTGACACCGATGCCGCGAGCGAAAAAGAGTAAAACAGCCAAATCGAGCCATCTCGTTTTGCGAGCGCTGCACGCATGTAAAGTCGATCTCCGAATGTCAAAAACCTTTAATTTGTGCAAATGCATCGTTTTGCATCGTTAAAACTCGTTTGGCACCGATGTCGCGAGCAAAAAAGCATCAGTCAGCCAAATCGAGCCATCTCGTTTTGCGAGCGCTACACGCATGTAAACTCGGTCTCCGAGTGACAAAAACCTTAATTTTGTGCAAATGCATCGTTTGGCATCGTTAAAACTCGTTTGCCACCGATGCACGACCAAAAAAGCGTCTAACAGCCAAATCGAGCTATCGCGTTTTGCACGCGTGGCACTTATGTAGACTCGGTCGCCGAGTATCAAAAACCTTTATTTTGTGCAAATGCATCGTTTTACATCGTTAGAACTCATTTGGCACCGATGCCGCGAGTGGAAAAGCGTCAAACAGCCAAATAGAGCCATCTCGATTTGCGAGCGCTGGACGTATGTAAACTCGATCTCCGAATGTCAAAAACCTTAATTTTGTGCAAATGCATCGTTTTGCATCGTTAGAACTCGTTTGACACCGATGCCGCGAGCGAAAAAGACTCAAACAGCCAAATCGAGCCATCTTGTTTTGCGAGCGCTGCACGCATGTAATCTCGATCCCCGAATGTCAAAACCCGTAATTTTGTTTAAATGCATCGTTTTGCATCGTCAAAACTCGTTTGGCAACGATACTGCGAGCGAAAATGCGTCAATCAGCCAAATCAAGCTATCGCGTTCTTCGCGCGTGGCACTCATGTAAGCTCGGTCGCCGAGTATCAAAAACCTTTATTTTGTGCAAATGCATCGTTTTGCATTGTTAAAACTCGTTTGGCACCGATGCCGCGAGCGAAAAAGAGTCAAACAGCCAAATCGAGCCATCTTGTTTTGCGAGCGCTGCACGCATGTAATTTCGATCCCTGAATGTCAAAACCCGTAATTTTGTTGAAATGCATCGTTTTGCATCGCCAAAACTCGTTTGGCAACGATGCCGCTAGCGAAAATGCGTCAAGCAGCCAAATCAAGCTATCGCGTTCTGCGCGCGTGGCACTCATGTAAACTCGGTCGCCGAGTATCAAAAACCTTTATTTTGTGCAAATGCATCGTTTTGCATTGTTAAAACTCGTTTGGCACTGATGCTCCGAGCGAAAAAGCGTCAATCAGCCAAATCGAGCCATCTCGTTTTGCGAGCGCTGCACGCATGTAAACTCGATCTCCGAATGTCAAAAACCTTAATTTTGTGCAAATGCATCGTTTTGCATCATTAGAACTCGTTTGACACCGATGCCGCGAGCGAAAAAGAGTCAAACAGCCAAATCGAGCCATCTCGTTTTGCGAGCGCTGCACGCATGTAAACTCGATCTCCGAATGTCAAAAACCTTTATTTTGTGCAAATGCATCGTTTTACATCGTTAAAACTCGTTTGGCACCGATGCCGCGAGCGAAAAAGCGTCAAACAGCCAAATCAAGCCATCTCGTTTTGCGAGCGCTGCACGCATGTAAACTCGATCTCCGAGTGTCAAAAACCTTAATTTTGTGCAAATGCATCGTTTTACATCGTTAAAACTCGTTTGGCACCGATGCCGCGAGCGAAAAAGCGTCAAACAGCCAAATCAAGCCATCTCGTTTTGCGAGCGCTGCACGCATGTAAACTCGATCTCCGAGTGTCAAAAACCTTAATTTTGTGCAAATGCATCGTTTTGCATCGTCAAAACTCATTTGGCAACGATACTGCGAGCGAAAATGCGTCAATCAGCCAAATCAAGCTATCGCGTTCTTCGCGCGTGGCACTCATGTAAACTCGGTCGCCGAGTATCAAAAACCTTTATTTTGTGCAAATGCATCGTTTTGCATTGTTAAAACTCGTTTGGCACCGATGCTGCGAGCGAAAAAGCGTCAATCAGCCAAATCGAGCCATCTCGTTTTGCGAGCGCTGCACGCATGTAAACTCGATCTCCGAATGTCAAAAACCTTAATTTTGTGCAAATGCATCGTTTTGCATCGTTAGAACTCGTTTGACACCGATGCCGCGAGCGAAAACGAGTAAAACTGCCAAATCGAGCCATCTCGTTTTGCGAGCGCTGCACGCATGTAAACTCGATCTCCGAATGTCAAAAACCTTTATTTTGTGCAAATGCATCGTTTTACATCGTTAAAACTCGTTTGGCACCGATGCCGCGAGCGAAAAAGCGTCAAACAGCCAAATCAAGCCATCTCGTTTTGCGAGCGCTGCACGCATGTAAACTCGATCTCCGAGTGTCAAAAACCTTAATTTTGTGCCAATGCATCGTTTTGCATCGTCAAAAGTCGTTTAGCAACGATACTGCGAGCGAAAATGCCTCAATCAGCCAAATTCAGCTATCACGTTCTGCGCGCGTTGCACTCATGCAAACTCGGTCGCCGTGTATCAAAAACCTGTATTTTGTGCAAATGCATCGTTTTACATCGTTAGAACTCGCTTGGCACCGGTGCCGCAAGTGGAAAAGCGTCAGACAGCCAAATCGAGCCATCTCGCTTTGCGAGCGCTGCACGCATGTAAACTCGATCTCCGAATGTCAAAAACCTTAATTTTGTGCAAATGCATCGTTTTGCATCGTTAGAAATCGTTTGACACCGATGCCGCGAGCGAAAAAGAGTAAAACAGCCAAATCGAGCCATCTCGTTTTGCGAGCGCTGCACGCATGTAAACTCGATCTCCGAATGTCAAAAACCTTTATTTTGTGCAAATGCATCGTTTTACATCGTTAAAACTCGTTTGGCACCGATGCCGCGAGCGAAAAAGCGTCAAACAGCCAAATCAAGCCATCTCATTTTGCGAGCGCTGCACGCATGTAAACTCGATCTCCGAGTGTCAAAAACCTTAATTTTGTGCAAATGCATCGTTTTACATCGTTAAAACTCGTTTGGCACCGATGCCGCGAGCGAAAAAGCGTCAAACAGCCAAATCAAGCCATCTCGTTTTGCGAGCGCTGCACACATGTAAACTCGATCTCCGAGTGTCAAAAACCTTAATTTTGTGCAAATGCATCGTTTTGCATCGTCAAAACTCGTTTGGCAACGATACTGCGAGCGAAAATGCGTCAATCAGCCAAATCAAGCTATCGCGTTCTTCGCGCGTGGCACTCGTGTAAACTCGGTCGCCGAGTATCAAAAACCTTTATTTTGTGCAAATGCATCGTTTTGCATTGTTAAAACTCGTTTGGCACCGATGCTGCGAGTGAAAAAGCGTCAATCAGCCAAATCGAGCCATCTCGTTTTGCGAGCGCTGCACGCATGTAAACTCGATCTCCGAATGTCAAAAACCTTAATTTTGTGCAAATGCATCGTTTTGCATCGTTAGAACTCGTTTGACACCGATGCCGCGAGCGAAAAAAAGTAAAACAGCCAAATCGAGCCATCTCGTTTTGCGAGCGCTGCACGCATGTAAACTCGATCTCCGAATGTCAAAAACCTTAATTTTGTGCAAATGCATCGTTTTGCATCGTTAGAAATCGTTTGACACCGATGCCGCGAGCGAAAAAGAGTAAAAGAGCCAAATCGAGCCATCTCGTTTTGCGAGCGCTGCACGCATGTAAACTCGATCTCCGAATGTCAAAAACCTTTATTTTGTGCAAATGCATCGTTTTGCATCGTTAAAACTCGTTTGGCACCGATGTCGCGAGCAAAAAAGCATCAGTCAGCCAAATCGAGCCATCTCGTTTTGCGAGCGCTGCACGCATGTAAACTCGGTCTCCGAGTGACAAAAACCTTAATTTTGTGCAAATGCATCGTTTGGCATCGTTAAAACTCGTTTGCCACCGATGCACGACCAAAAAAGCGTCTAACAGCCAAATCGAGCTATCGCGTTTTGCACGCGTGGCACTTATGTAGACTCGGTCGCCGAGTATCAAAAACCTTTATTTTGTGCAAATGCATCGTTTTACATCGTTAGAACTCGTTTGGCACCGATGCCGCGAGTGGAAAAGCGTCAAACAGCCAAATCGAGCCATCTCGATTTGCGAGCGCTGGACGTATGTAAACTCGATCTCCGAATGTCAAAAACCTTAATTTTGTGCAAATGCATCGTTTTGCATCGTCAAAACTCGTTTGGCAACGATACTGCGAGCGAAAATGCGTCAATCAGCCAAATCAAGCTATCGCGTTCTTCGCGTGTGGCACTCATGTAAACTCGGTCGCCGAGTATCAAAAACCTTTATTTTGTGCAAATGCATCGTTTTGCATTGTTAAAACTCGTTTGGCACCGATGCTGCGAGCGAAAAAGCGTCAATCAGCCAAATCGAGCCATCTCGTTTTGCGAGCGCTGCACGCATGTAAACTCGGTCTCCGAATGACAAAAACCTTAATTTTGTGCAAATGCATCGTTTTGCATCGTCAAAACTCGTTTGGCAACGATACTGCGAGCGAAAATGCGTCAATCAACCAAATCCAGTTATCGCGTTCTGCGCGCGTTGCACTCATGCAAACTCGGTCGCCGAGTATCAAAAACCTTTATTTTGTGCAAATGCATCGTTTTGCATTGTTAAAACTCGTTTGGCACCGATGCTCCGAGCGAAAAAGCGTCAATCAGCCAAATCGAGCCATCTCGTTTAGCGAGCGCTGCACGCATGTAAACTCGATCTCCGAATGTCAAAAAGCTTAATTTTGTGCAAATGCATCGTTTTGCATCGTCAAAACTCGTTTGGCAACGATACTGCGAGCGAAAATGCGTCAATCAGCCAAATTCAGCTATCACGTTCTGCGCGCGTTGCACTCATGCAAACTCGGTCGCCGAGTATCAAAAACCTGTATTTTGTGCAAATGCATCGTTTTACATCGTTAGAACTCGCTTGGCACTCGCTTGGCAAAACCCGTAATTTTGTTGAAATGCATTGTTTTGCATCGTCAAAACTCGTTTGGCAACGATACTGCGAGCGAAAATGCGTCAATCAGCCAAATTCAGCTATCACGTTCTGCGCGCGTTGCACTCATGCAAACTCGGTCGCCGAGTATCAAAAACCTTTATTTTGTGCAAATGCATCGTTTTGCATTGTTAAAACTCGTTTGGCACCGATGCTCCGAGCGAAAAAGCGTCAATCAGCCAAATCGAGCCATCTCGTTTTGCGAGCGCTGCACGCATGTAATCTCGATCCCCGAATGTCAAAAACCTTAATTTTGTGCAAATGCATCGTTTTTCATCGTTAGAACTCGTTTGACACCGATGCCGCGAGCGAAAAAAAGTAAAACAGCCAAATCGAGCCATCTCGTTTTGCGAGCGCTGCACGCATGTAAACTCGATCTCCGAATGTCAAAAACCTTAATTTTGTGCAAATGCATCGTTTTGCATCGTTAGAAATCGTTTGACACCGATGCCGCGAGCGAAAAAGAGTAAAAGAGCCAAATCGAGCCATCTCGTTTTGCGAGCGCTGCACGCATGTAAACTCGATCTCCGAATGTCAAAAACCTTTATTTTGTGCAAATGCATCGTTTTGCATCGTTAAAACTCGTTTGGCACCGATGTCGCGAGCAAAAAAGCATCAGTCAGCCAAATCGAGCCATCTCGTTTTGCGAGCGCTGCACGCATGTAAACTCGGTCTCCGAGTGACAAAAACCTTAATTTTGTGCAAATGCATCGTTTGGCATCGTTAAAACTCGTTTGCCACCGATGCACGACCAAAAAAGCGTCTAACAGCCAAATCGAGCTATCGCGTTTTGCACGCGTGGCACTTATGTAGACTCGGTCGCCGAGTATCAAAAACCTTTATTTTGTGCAAATGCATCGTTTTACATCGTTAGAACTCGTTTGGCACCGATGCCGCGAGTGGAAAAGCGTCAAACAGCCAAATCGAGCCATCTCGATTTGCGAGCGCTGGACGTATGTAAACTCGATCTCCGAATGTCAAAAACCTTAATTTTGTGCAAATGCATCGTTTTGCATCGTTAGAACTCGTTTGACACCGATGCCGCGAGCGAAAAAGACTCAAACAGCCAAATCGAGCCATCTTGTTTTGCGAGCGCTGCACGCATGTAATCTCGATCCCCGAATGTCAAAACCCGTAATTTTGTTTAAATGCATCGTTTTGCATCGTCAAAACTCGTTTGGCAACGATACTGCGAGCGAAAATGCGTCAATCAGCCAAATCAAGCTATCGCGTTCTTCGCGCGTGGCACTCATGTAAGCTCGGTCGCCGAGTATTAAAAACCTTTATTTTGTGCAAGTGCATCGTTTTGCATTGTTAAAACTCGTTTGGCACCGATGCTGCGAGCGAAAAAGCGTCAATCAGCCAAATCGAGCCATCGCGTTTTGCGAGCGCTGCACGCATGTAAACTCGGTCTCCGAATGACAAAAACCTTAATTTTGTGCAAATGCATCGTTTTGCATCGTCAAAACTCGTTTGGCAACGATACTGCGAGCGAAAATGCGTCAATCAACCAAATCCAGTTATCGCGTTCTGCGCACGTGGCACTCATGTAAACTCGATCTCCGAATGTCAAAAACCTTAATTTTGTGCAAATGCATCGTTTTGCATCGTTAGAACTCGTTTGACACCGATGCCGCGAGCGAAAAAGAGTCAAACAGCCAAATCGAGCCATCTTGTTTTGCGAGCGCTGCACGCATGTAATCTCGATCCCTGAATGTCAAAACCCGTAATTTTGTTGAAATGCATCGTTTTGCATCGTCAAAACTCGTTTGGCAACGATGCCGCTAGCGAAAATGCGTCAATCAGCCAAATCAAGCTATCGCGTTCTGCGCGCGTGGCACTCGTGTAAACTCGGTCGCCGAGTATCAAAAACCTTTATTTTGTGCAAATGCATCGTTTTGCATTGTTAAAACTCGTTTGGCACCGATGCTCCGAGCGAAAAAGCGTCAATCAGCCAAATCGAGCCATCTCGTTTTGCGAGCGCTGCACGCATGTAAACTCGATCTCCGAATGTCAAAAACCTTAATTTTGTGCAAATGCATCGTTTTGCATCGTTAGAACTCGTTTGACACCGATGCCGCGAGCGAAAAAGAGTAAAACAGCCAAATCGAGCCATCTCGTTTTGCGAGCGCTGCACGCATGTAAACTCGATCTCCGAATGTCAAAAACCTTTATTTTGTGCAAATGCATCGTTTTACATCGTTAAAACTCGTTTGGCACCGATGCCGCGAGCGAAAAAGCGTCAAACAGCCAAATCAAGCCATCTCGTTTTGCGAGCGCTGCACGCATGTAATCTCGATCCCCGAATGTCAAAACCCGTAATTTTGTTGAAATGCATCGTTTTGCATCGTCAAAACTCGTTTGGCAACGATACTGCGAGCGAAAATGCGTCAATCAGCCAAATTCAGCTATCACGTTCTGCACGCGTTGCACTCATGCAAACTCGGTCGCCGAGTATCAAAAACCTTTATTTTGTGCAAATGCATCGTTTTGCATTGTTAAAACTCGTTTGACACCGATGCCGCGAGCGAAAAAGAGTAAAACAGCCAAATCGAGCCATCTCGTTTTGCGAGCGCTGCACGCATGTAAAGTCGATCTCCGAATGTCAAAAACCTTTAATTTGTGCAAATGCATCGTTTTGCATCGTTAAAACTCGTTTGGCACCGATGTCGCGAGCAAAAAAGCATCAGTCAGCCAAATCGAGCCATCTCGTTTTGCGAGCGCTACACGCATGTAAACTCGGTCTCCGAGTGACAAAAACCTTAATTTTGTGCAAATGCATCGTTTGGCATCGTTAAAACTCGTTTGCCACCGATGCACGACCAAAAAAGCGTCTAACAGCCAAATCGAGCTATCGCGTTTTGCACGCGTGGCACTTATGTAGACTCGGTCGCCGAGTATCAAAAACCTTTATTTTGTGCAAATGCATCGTTTTACATCGTTAGAACTCGTTTGGCACCGATGCCGCGAGTGGAAAAGCGTCAAACAGCCAAATAGAGCCATCTCGATTTGCGAGCGCTGGACGTATGTAAACTCGATCTCCGAATGTCAAAAACCTTAATTTTGTGCAAATGCATCGTTTTGCATCGTTAGAACTCGTTTGACACCGATGCCGCGAGCGAAAAAGACTCAAACAGCCAAATCGAGCCATCTTGTTTTGCGAGCGCTGCACGCATGTAATCTCGATCCCCGAATGTCAAAACCCGTAATTTTGTTTAAATGCATCGTTTTGCATCGTCAAAACTCGTTTGGCAACGATACTGCGAGCGAAAATGCGTCAATCAGCCAAATCAAGCTATCGCGTTCTTCGCGCGTGGCACTCATGTAAGCTCGGTCGCCGAGTATCAAAAACCTTTATTTTGTGCAAATGCATCGTTTTGCATTGTTAAAACTCGTTTGGCACCGATGCCGCGAGCGAAAAAGAGTCAAACAGCCAAATCGAGCCATCTTGTTTTGCGAGCGCTGCACGCATGTAATTTCGATCCCTGAATGTCAAAACCCGTAATTTTGTTGAAATGCATCGTTTTGCATCGCCAAAACTCGTTTGGCAACGATGCCGCTAGCGAAAATGCGTCAAGCAGCCAAATCAAGCTATCGCGTTCTGCGCGCGTGGCACTCATGTAAACTCGGTCGCCGAGTATCAAAAACCTTTATTTTGTGCAAACAAATGCATCGTTTTGCATTGTTAAAACTCGTTTGGCACTGATGCTCCGAGCGAAAAAGCGTCAATCAGCCAAATAGAGCCATCTCGTTTTGCGAGCGCTGCACGCATGTAAACTCGATCTCCGAATGTCAAAAACCTTAATTTTGTGCAAATGCATCGTTTTGCATCATTAGAACTCGTTTGACACCGATGCCGCGAGCGAAAAAGAGTCAAACAGCCAAATCGAGCATCTCGTTTTGCGAGCGCTGCAAGCATGTAAACTCGATCTCCGAATGTCAAAAACCTTTATTTTGTGCAAATGCATCGTTTTACATCGTTAAAACTCGTTTGGCACCGATGCCGCGAGCGAAAAAGCGTCAAACAGCCAAATCAAGCCATCTCGTTTTGCGAGCGCTGCACGCATGTAAACTCGATCTCCGAGTGTCAAAAACCTTAATTTTGTGCAAATGCATCGTTTTTACATCGTTAAAACTCGTTTGGCACCGATGCGCGAGCGAAAAAGCGTCAAACAGCCAAATCAAGCCATCTCGTTTTGCGAGCGCTGCACGCATGTAAACTCGATCTCCGAGTGTCAAAAACCTTAATTTTGTGCAAATGCATCGTTTTGCATCGTCAAAACTCATTTGGCAACGATACTGCGAGCGAAAATGCGTCAATCAGCCAATCAAGCTATCGCGTTCTTCGCGCGTGGCACTCATGTAAACTCGGTCGCCGAGTATCAAAAACCTTTATTTTGTGCAAATGCATCGTTTTGCATTGTTAAAACTCGTTTGGCACCGAGTGCGTGCAGCGAAAAAGCGTCAATCAGCCAAATCGAGCCATCTCGTTTTGCGAGCGCTGCACGCATGTAAACTCGATCTCCGAATGTCAAAAACCTTAATTTTGTGCAAATGCATCGTTTTGCATCGTTAGAACTCGTTTGACACCGATGCCGCGAGCGAAAACGAGTAAAACTGCCAAATCGAGCCATCTCGTTTTGCGAGCGCTGCACGCATGTTAACTCGATCTCCGAATGTCAAAAACTTAATTTTGTGCAAATGCATCGTTTTGCATCGTTAGAACTCGTTTGACACCGATGCCGCGAGCGAAAAAGAGTAAAACAGCCAAATCGAGCCATCTCGTTTTGCGAGCGCTGCACGCATGTAAACTCGATCTCCGAATGTCAAAAACCTTTATTTTGTGCAAATGCATCGTTTTACATCGTTAAAACTCGTTTGGCACCGATGCCGCGAGCGAAAAAGCGTCAAACAGCCAAATCAAGCCATCTCGTTTTGCGAGCGCTGCACGCATGTAAACTCGATCTCCGAGTGTCAAAAACCTTAATTTTGTGCGAATGCATCGTTTTACATCGTTAAAACTCGTTTGCCACCGATGCACGACCAAAAAAGTGTCTAACAGCCAATCGAGCTATCGCGTTTTGCACGCGTGCACTTATGTAGAACTCGTCGCCGAGTATCAAAAACCTTTATTTTGTGCAAATGCATCGTTTTACATCGTTAGAACTCGTTTGGCACCGATGCCGCGAGTGGAAAAGCGTCAAACAGCCAAATCGAGCCATCTCGATTTGCGAGCGCTGGACGTATGTAAACTCGATCTCCGAATGTCAAAAACCTTAATTTTGTGCAAATGCATCGTTTTGCATCGTCAAAACTCGTTTGGCAACGATACTGCGAGCGAAAATGCGTCAATCAGCCAAATCAAGCTTTCGCGTTCTTCGCGTGTGGCACTCATGTAAACTCGGTCGCCGAGTATCAAAAACCTTTATTTTGTGCAAATGCATCGTTTTGCATTGTTAAAACTCGTTTGGCACCGATGCTGCGAGCGAAAAAGCGTCAATCAGCCAAATCGAGCCATCTCGTTTTGCGAGCGCTGCACGCATGTAAACTCGATCTCCGAATGTCAAAAACCTTAATTTTGTGCAAATGCATCGTTTTGCATCGTTAGAACTCGTTTGACACCGATGCCGCGAGCGAAAAAGAGTAAAACAGCCAAATCGAGCCATCTCGTTTTGCGAGCGCTGCACGCATGTAAACTCGATCTCCGAATGTCAAAAACCTTTATTTTGTGCAAATGCATCGTTTTACATCGTTAAAACTCGTTTGGCACCGATGCCGCGAGCGAAAAAGCGTCAAACAGCCAAATCAAGCCATCTCGTTTTGCGAGCGCTGCACGCATGTAAACTCGATCTCCGAGTGTCAAAAACCTTAATTTTGTGCCAATGCATCGTTTTGCATCGTCAAAAGTCGTTTAGCAACGATACTGCGAGCGAAAATGCCTCAATCAGCCAAATTCAGCTATCACGTTCTGCGCGCGTTGCACTCATGCAAACTCGGTCGCCGTGTATCAAAAACCTGTATTTTGTGCAAATGCATCGTTTTACATCGTTAGAACTCGCTTGGCACCGGTGCCGCAAGTGGAAAAGCGTCAGACAGCCAAATCGAGCCATCTCGCTTTGCGAGCGCTGCACGCATGTAAACTCGATCTCCGAATGTCAAAAACCTTAATTTTGTGCAAATGCATCGTTTTGCATCGTTAGAAATCGTTTGACACCGATGCCGCGAGCGAAAAAGAGTAAAACAGCCAAATCGAGCCATCTCGTTTTGCGAGCGCTGCACGCATGTAAACTCGATCTCCGAATGTCAAAAACCTTTATTTTGTGCAAATGCATCGTTTTACATCGTTAAAACTCGTTTGGCACCGATGCCGCGAGCGAAAAAGCGTCAAACAGCCAAATCAAGCCATCTCATTTTGCGAGCGCTGCACGCATGTAAACTCGATCTCCGAGTGTCAAAAACCTTAATTTTGTGCAAATGCATCGTTTTACATCGTTAAAACTCGTTTGGCACCGATGCCGCGAGCGAAAAAGCGTCAAACAGCCAAATCAAGCATCTCGTTTTGCGAGCGCTGCACACATGTAAACTCGATCTCCGAGTGTCAAAAACCTTAATTTGTGCAAATGCATCGTTTTGCATCGTCAAAACTCGTTTGGCAACGATACTGCGAGCGAAAATGCGTCAATCAGCCAAATCAAGCTATCGCGTTCTTCGCGCGTGGCACTCATGTAAACTCGGTCGCCGAGTATCAAAAACCTTTATTTTGTGCAAATGCATCGTTTTGCATTGTTAAAACTCGTTTGGCACCGATGCTGCGAGCGAAAAAGCGTCAATCAGCCAAATCGAGCCATCTCGTTTTGCGAGCGCTGCACGCATGTAAACTCGATCTCCGAATGTCAAAAACCTTAATTTTGTGCAAATGCATCGTTTTGCATCGTTAGAACTCGTTTGACACCGATGCCGCGAGCGAAAAAAGTAAAACAGCCAAATCGAGCCATCTCGTTTTGCGAGCGCTGCACGCATGTAAACTCGATCTCCGAATGTCAAAAACCTTAATTTTGTGCAAATGCATCGTTTTGCATCGTTAGAAATCGTTTGACACCGATGCCGCGAGCGAAAAAGAGTAAAAGAGCCAAATCGAGCCATCTCGTTTTGCGAGCGCTGCACGCATGTAAACTCGATCTCCGAATGTCAAAATCCTTTATTTTGTGCAAATGCATCGTTTTGCATCGTCAAAAGTCGTTTAGCAACGATACTGCGAGCGAAAATGCCTCAATCAGCCAAATTCAGCTATCACGTTCTGCGCGCGTTGCACTCATGCAAACTCGGTCGCCGTGTATCAAAAACCTGTATTTTGTGCAAATGCATCGTTTTACATCGTTAGAACTCGCTTGGCACCGGTGCCGCAAGTGGAAAAGCGTCAGACAGCCAAATCGAGCCATCTCGCTTGCGAGCGCTGCACGCATGTAAACTCGATCTCCGAATGTCAAAAACCTTAATTTTGTGCAAATGCATCGTTTTGCATCGTTAGAAATCGTTTGACACCGATGCCGCGAGCGAAAAAGAGTAAAACAGCCAAATCGAGCCATCTCGTTTTGCGAGCGCTGCACGCATGTAAACTCGATCTCCGAATGTCAAAAACCTTTATTTTGTGCAAATGCATCGTTTTACATCGTTAAAACTCGTTTGGCACCGATGCCGCGAGCGAAAAAGCGTCAAACAGCCAATCAAGCCATCTCATTTTGCGAGCGCTGCACGCATGTAAACTCGATCTCCGAGTGTCAAAAACCTTAATTTTGTGCAAATGCATCGTTTTACATCGTTAAAACTCGTTTGGCACCGATGCCGCGAGCGAAAAAGCGTCAAACAGCCAAATCAAGCCATCTCGTTTTGCGAGCGCTGCACACATGTAAACTCGATCTCCGAGTGTCAAAAACCTTAATTTTGTGCAAATGCATCGTTTTGCATCGTCAAAACTCGTTTGGCAACGATACTGCGAGCGAAAATGCGTCAATCAGCCAAATCAAGCTATCGCGTTCTTCGCGCGTGGCACTCATGTAAACTCGGTCGCCGAGTATCAAAAACCTTTATTTTGTGCAAATGCATCGTTTTGCATTGTTAAAACTCGTTTGGCACCGATGCTGCGAGCGAAAAAGCGTCAATCAGCCAAATCGAGCCATCTCGTTTTGCGAGCGCTGCACGCATGTAAACTCGATCTCCGAATGTCAAAAACCTTAATTTTGTGCAAATGCATCGTTTTGCATCGTTAGAACTCGTTTGACACCGATGCCGCGAGCGAAAAAAAGTAAAACAGCCAAATCGAGCCATCTCGTTTTGCGAGCGCTGCACGCATGTAAACTCGATCTCCGAATGTCAAAAACCTTAATTTTGTGCAAATGCATCGTTTTGCATCGTTAGAAATCGTTTGACACCGATGCCGCGAGCGAAAAAGAGTAAAAGAGCCAAATCGAGCCATCTCGTTTTGCGAGCGCTGCACGCATGTAAACTCGATCTCCGAATGTCAAAAACCTTTATTTTGTGCAAATGCATCGTTTTGCATCGTTAAAACTCGTTTGGCACCGATGTCGCGAGCAAAAAAGCATCAGTCAGCCAAATCGAGCCATCTCGTTTTGCGAGCGCTGCACGCATGTAAACTCGGTCTCCGAGTGACAAAAACCTTAATTTTGTGCAAATGCATCGTTTGGCATCGTTAAAACTCGTTTGCCACCGATGCACGACCAAAAAAGCGTCTAACAGCCAAATCGAGCTATCGCGTTTTGCACGCGTGGCACTTATGTAGACTCGGTCGCCGAGTATCAAAAACCTTTATTTTGTGCAAATGCATCGTTTTACATCGTTAGAGCTCGTTTGGCACCGATGCCGCGAGTGGAAAAGCGTCAAACAGCCAAATCGAGCCATCTCGATTTGCGAGCGCTGGACGTATGTAAACTCGATCTCCGAATGTCAAAAACCTTAATTTTGTGCAAATGCATCGTTTTGCATCGTTAGAACTCGTTTGACACCGATGCCGCGAGCGAAAAAGACTCAAACAGCCAAATCGAGCCATCTTGTTTTGCGAGCGCTGCACGCATGTAATCTCGATCCCCGAATGTCAAAACCCGTAATTTTGTTTAAATGCATCGTTTTGCATCGTCAAAACTCGTTTGGCAACGATACTGCGAGCGAAAATGCGTCAATCAGCCAAATCAAGCTATCGCGTTCTTCGCGCGTGGCACTCATGTAAGCTCGGTCGCCGAGTATTAAAAACCTTTATATTGTGCAAATGCATCGTTTTGCATTGTTAAAACTCGTTTGGCACCGATGCTGCGAGCGAAAAAGCGTCAATCAGCCAAATCGAGCCATCGCGTTTTGCGAGCGCTGCACGCATGTAAACTCGGTCTCCGAATGACAAAAACCTTAATTTTGTGCAAATGCATCGTTTTGCATCGTCAAAACTCGTTTGGCAACGATACTGCGAGCGAAAATGCGTCAATCAACCAAATCCAGTCATCGCGTTCTGCGCACGTGGCACTCATGTAAACTCGATCTCCGAATGTCAAAAACCTTAATTTTGTGCAAATGCATCGTTTTGCATCGTTAGAACTCGTTTGACACCGATGCCGCGAGCGAAAAAGAGTCAAACAGCCAAATCGAGCCATCTTGTTTTGCGAGCGCTGCACGCATGTAATCTCGATCCCTGAATGTCAAAACCCGTAATTTTGTTGAAATGCATCGTTTTGCATCGTCAAAACTCGTTTGGCAACGATGCCGCTAGCGAAAATGCGTCAATCAGCCAAATCAAGCTATCGCGTTCTGCGCGCGTGGCACTCGTGTAAACTCGGTCGCCGAGTATCAAAAACCTTTATTTTGTGCAAATGCATCGTTTTGCATTGTTAAAACTCGTTTGGCACCGATGCTCCGAGCGAAAAAGCGTCAATCAGCCAAATCGAGCCATCTCGTTTTGCGAGCGCTGCACGCATGTAAACTCGATCTCCGAATGTCAAAAACCTTAATTTTGTGCAAATGCATCGTTTTGCATCGTTAGAACTCGTTTGACACCGATGCCGCGAGCGAAAAAGAGTAAAACAGCCAAATCGAGCCATCTCGTTTTGCGAGCGCTGCACGCATGTAAACTCGATCTCCGAATGTTAAAAACCTTTATTTTGTGCAAATGCATCGTTTTACATCGTTAAAACTCGTTTGGCACCGATGCCGCGAGCGAAAAAGCGTCAAACAGCCAAATCAAGCCATCTCGTTTTGCGAGCGCTGCACGCATGTAATCTCGATCCCCGAATGTCAAAACCCGTAATTTTGTTGAAATGCATCGTTTTGCATCGTCAAAACTCGTTTGGCAACGATACTGCGAGCGAAAATGCGTCAATCAGCCAAATTCAGCTATCACGTTCTGCACGCGTTGCACTCATGCAAACTCGGTCGCCGAGTATCAAAAACCTTTATTTTGTGCAAATGCATCGTTTTGCATTGTTAAAACTCGTTTGACACCGATGCCGCGAGCGAAAAAGAGTAAAACAGCCAAATCGAGCCATCTCGTTTTGCGAGCGCTGCACGCATGTAAAGTCGATCTCCGAATGTCAAAAACCTTTAATTTGTGCAAATGCATCGTTTTGCATCGTTAAAACTCGTTTGGCACCGATGTCGCGAGCAAAAAAGCATCAGTCAGCCAAATCGAGCCATCTCGTTTTGCGAGCGCTACACGCATGTAAACTCGGTCTCCGAGTGACAAAAACCTTAATTTTGTGCAAATGCATCGTTTGGCATCGTTAAAACTCGTTTGCCACCGATGCACGACCAAAAAAGCGTCTAACAGCCAAATCGAGCTATCGCGTTTTGCACGCGTGGCACTTATGTAGACTCGGTCGCCGAGTATCAAAAACCTTTATTTTGTGCAAATGCATCGTTTTACATCGTTAGAACTCGTTTGGCACCGATGCCGCGAGTGGAAAAGCGTCAAACAGCCAAATAGAGCCATCTCGATTTGCGAGCGCTGGACGTATGTAAACTCGATCTCCGAATGTCAAAAACCTTAATTTTGTGCAAATGCATCGTTTTGCATCGTTAGAACTCGTTTGACACCGATGCCGCGAGCGAAAAAGACTCAAACAGCCAAATCGAGCCATCTTGTTTTGCGAGCGCTGCACGCATGTAATCTCGATCCCCGAATGTCAAAACCCGTAATTTTGTTTAAATGCATCGTTTTGCATCGTCAAAACTCGTTTGGCAACGATACTGCGAGCGAAAATGCGTCAATCAGCCAAATCAAGCTATCGCGTTCTTCGCGCGTGGCACTCATGTAAGCTCGGTCGCCGAGTATCAAAAACCTTTATTTTGTGCAAATGCATCGTTTTGCATTGTTAAAACTCGTTTGGCACCGATGCTGCGAGCGAAAAAGCGTCAATCAGCCAAATCGAGCCATCGCGTTTTGCGAGCGCTGCACGCATGTAAACTCGGTCTCCGAATGACAAAAACCTTAATTTTGTGCAAATGCATCGTTTTGCATCGTCAAAACTCGTTTGGCAACGATACTGCGAGCGAAAATGCGTCAATCAACCAAATCCAGTTATCGCGTTCTGCGCGCGTGGCACTCATGTAAACTCGATCTCCGAATGTCAAAAACCTTAATTTTGTGCAAATGCATCGTTTTGCATCGTTAGAACTCGTTTGACACCGATGCCGCGAGCGAAAAAGAGTCAAACAGCCAAATCGAGCCATCTTGTTTTGCGAGCGCTGCACGCATGTAATTTCGATCCCTGAATGTCAAAACCCGTAATTTTGTTGAAATGCATCGTTTTGCATCGCCAAAACTCGTTTGGCAACGATGCCGCTAGCGAAAATGCGTCAAGCAGCCAAATCAAGCTATCGCGTTCTGCGCGCGTGGCACTCATGTAAACTCGGTCGCCGAGTATCAAAAACCTTTATTTTGTGCAAATGCATCGTTTTGCATTGTTAAAACTCGTTTGGCACTGATGCTCCGAGCGAAAAAGCGTCAATCAGCCAAATCGAGCCATCTCGTTTTGCGAGCGCTGCACGCATGTAAACTCGATCTCCGAATGTCAAAAACCTTAATTTTGTGCAAATGCATCGTTTTGCATCATTAGAACTCGTTTGACACCGATGCCGCGAGCGAAAAAGAGTCAAACAGCCAAATCGAGCCATCTCGTTTTGCGAGCGCTGCACGCATGTAATTTCGATCCCTGAATGTCAAAACCCGTAATTTTGTTGAAATGCATCGTTTTGCATCGCCAAAACTCGTTTGGCAACGATGCCGCTAGCGAAAATGCGTCAAGCAGCCAAATCAAGCTATCGCGTTCTGCGCGCGTGGCACTCATGTAAACTCGGTCGCCGAGTATCAAAAACCTTTATTTTGTGCAAATGCATCGTTTTGCATTGTTAAAACTCGTTTGGCACTGATGCTCCGAGCGAAAAAGCGTCAATCAGCCAAATCGAGCCATCTCGTTTTGCGAGCGCTGCACGCATGTAAACTCGATCTCCGAATGTCAAAAACCTTAATTTTGTGCAAATGCATCGTTTTGCATCATTAGAACTCGTTTGACACCGATGCCGCGAGCGAAAAAGAGTCAAACAGCCAAATCGAGCCATCTCGTTTTGCGAGCGCTGCACGCATGTAAACTCGATCTCCGAATGTCAAAAACCTTTATTTTGTGCAAATGCATCGTTTTACATCGTTAAAACTCGTTTGGCACCGATGCCGCGAGCGAAAAAGCGTCAAACAGCCAAATCAAGCCATCTCGTTTTGCGAGCGCTGCACGCATGTAAACTCGATCTCCGAGTGTCAAAAACCTTAATTTTGTGCCAATGCATCGTTTTGCATCGTCAAAAGTCGTTTAGCAACGATACTGCGAGCGAAAATGCCTCAATCAGCCAAATTCAGCTATCACGTTCTGCGCGCGTTGCAATCATGCAAACTCGGTCGCCGTGTATCAAAAACCTGTATTTTGTGCAAATGCATCGTTTTACATCGTTAGAACTCGCTTGGCACCGGTGCCGCAAGTGGAAAAGCGTCAGACAGCCAAATCGAGCCATCTCGCTTTGCGAGCGCTGCACGCATGTAAACTCGATCTCCGAATGTCAAAAACCTTAATTTTGTGCAAATGCATCGTTTTGCATCGTTAGAAATCGTTTGACACCGATGCCGCGAGCGAAAAAGAGTAAAACAGCCAAATCGAGCCATCTCGTTTTGCGAGCGCTGCACGCATGTAAACTCGATCTCCGAATGTCAAAAACCTTTATTTTGTGCAAATGCATCGTTTTACATCGTTAAAACTCGTTTGGCACCGATGCCGCGAGCGAAAAAGCGTCAAACAGCCAAATCAAGCCATCTCATTTTGCGAGCGCTGCACGCATGTAAACTCGATCTCCGAGTGTCAAAAACCTTAATTTTGTGCAAATGCATCGTTTTACATCGTTAAAACTCGTTTGGCACCGATGCCGCGAGCGAAAAAGCGTCAAACAGCCAAATCAAGCCATCTCGTTTTGCGAGCGCTGCACACATGTAAACTCGATCTCCGAGTGTCAAAAACCTTAATTTTGTGCAAATGCATCGTTTTGCATCGTCAAAACTCGTTTGGCAACGATACTGCGAGCGAAAATGCGTCAATCAGCCAAATCAAGCTATCGCGTTCTTCGCGCGTGGCACTCATGTAAACTCGGTCGCCGAGTATCAAAAACCTTTATTTTGTGCAAATGCATCGTTTTGCATTGTTAAAACTCGTTTGGCACCGATGCTGCGAGCGAAAAAGCGTCAATCAGCCAAATCGAGCCATCTCGTTTTGCGAGCGCTGCACGCATGTAAACTCGATCTCCGAATGTCAAAAACCTTAATTTTGTGCAAATGCATCGTTTTGCATCGTTAGAACTCGTTTGACACCGATGCCGCGAGCGAAAAAAAGTAAAACAGCCAAATCGAGCCATCTCGTTTTGCGAGCGCTGCACGCATGTAAACTCGATCTCCGAATGTCAAAAACCTTAATTTTGTGCAAATGCATCGTTTTGCATCGTTAGAAATCGTTTGACACCGATGCCGCGAGCGAAAAAGAGTAAAAGAGCCAAATCGAGCCATCTCGTTTTGCGAGCGCTGCACGCATGTAAACTCGATCTCCGAATGTCAAAAACCTTTATTTTGTGCAAATGCATCGTTTTGCATCGTTAAAACTCGTTTGGCACCGATGTCGCGAGCAAAAAAGCATCAGTCAGCCAAATCGAGCCATCTCGTATTGCGAGCGCTGCACGCATGTAAACTCGGTCTCCGAGTGACAAAAACCTTAATTTTGTGCAAATGCATCGTTTGGCATCGTTAAAACTCGTTTGCCACCGATGCACGACCAAAAAAGCGTCTAACAGCCAAATCGAGCTATCGCGTTTTGCACGCGTGGCACTTATGTAGACTCGGTCGCCGAGTATCAAAAACCTTTATTTTGTGCAAATGCATCGTTTTACATCGTTAGAACTCGTTTGGCACCGATGCCGCGAGTGGAAAAGCGTCAAACAGCCAAATCGAGCCATCTCGATTTGCGAGCGCTGGACGTATGTAAACTCGATCTCCGAATGTCAAAAACCTTAATTTTGTGCAAATGCATCGTTTTGCATCGTTAGAACTCGTTTGACACCGATGCCGCGAGCGAAAAAGACTCAAACAGCCAAATCGAGCCATCTTGTTTTGCGAGCGCTGCACGCATGTAATCTCTATCCCCGAATGTCAAAACCCGTAATTTTGTTTAAATGCATCGTTTTGCATCGTCAAAACTCGTTTGGCAACGATACTGCGAGCGAAAATGCGTCAATCAGCCAAATCAAGCTATCGCGTTCTTCGCGCGTGGCACTCATGTAAGCTCGGTCGCCGAGTATTAAAAACCTTTATTTTGTGCAAATGCATCGTTTTGCATTGTTAAAACTCGTTTGGCACCGATGCTGCGAGCGAAAAAGCGTCAATCAGCCAAATCGAGCCATCGCGTTTTGCGAGCGCTGCACGCATGTAAACTCGGTCTCCGAATGACAAAAACCTTAATTTTGTGCAAATGCATCGTTTTGCATCGTCAAAACTCGTTTGGCAACGATACTGCGAGCGAAAATGCGTCAATCAACCAAATCCAGTCATCGCGTTCTGCGCACGTGGCACTCATGTAAACTCGATCTCCGAATGTCAAAAACCTTAATTTTGTGCAAATGCATCGTTTTGCATCGTTAGAACTCGTTTGACACCGATGCCGCGAGCGAAAAAGAGTCAAACAGCCAAATCGAGCCATCTTGTTTTGCGAGCGCTGCACGCATGTAATCTCGATCCCTGAATGTCAAAACCCGTAATTTTGTTGAAATGCATCGTTTTGCATCGTCAAAACTCGTTTGGCAACGATGCCGCTAGCGAAAATGCGTCAATCAGCCAAATCAAGCTATCGCGTTCTGCGCGCGTGGCACTCGTGTAAACTCGGTCGCCGAGTATCAAAAACCTTTATTTTGTGCAAATGCATCGTTTTGCATTGTTAAAACTCGTTTGGCACCGATGCTCCGAGCGAAAAAGCGTCAATCAGCCAAATCGAGCCATCTCGTTTTGCGAGCGCTGCACGCATGTAAACTCGATCTCCGAATGTCAAAAACCTTAATTTTGTGCAAATGCATCGTTTTGCATCGTTAGAACTCGTTTGACACCGATGCCGCGAGCGAAAAAGAGTAAAACAGCCAAATCGAGCCATCTCGTTTTGCGAGCGCTGCACGCATGTAAACTCGATCTCCGAATGTCAAAAACCTTTATTTTGTGCAAATGCATCGTTTTACATCGTTAAAACTCGTTTGGCACCGATGCCGCGAGCGAAAAAGCGTCAAACAGCCAAATCAAGCCATCTCGTTTTGCGAGCGCTGCACGCATGTAATCTCGATCCCCGAATGTCAAAACCCGTAATTTTGTTGAAATGCATCGTTTTGCATCGTCAAAACTCGTTTGGCAACGATACTGCGAGCGAAAATGCGTCAATCAGCCAAATTCAGCTATCACGTTCTGCACGCGTTGCACTCATGCAAACTCGGTCGCCGAGTATCAAAAACCTTTATTTTGTGCAAATGCATCGTTTTGCATTGTTAAAACTCGTTTGACACCGATGCCGCGAGCGAAAAAGAGTAAAACAGCCAAATCGAGCCATCTCGTTTTGCGAGCGCTGCACGCATGTAAAGTCGATCTCCGAATGTCAAAAACCTTTAATTTGTGCAAATGCATCGTTTTGCATCGTTAAAACTCGTTTGGCACCGATGTCGCGAGCAAAAAAGCATCAGTCAGCCAAATCGAGCCATCTCGTTTTGCGAGCGCTGCACGCATGTAAACTCGATCTCCGAGTGTCAAAAACCTTAATTTTGTGCAAATGCATCGTTTTACATCGTTAAAACTCGTTTGGCACCGATGCCGCGAGCGAAAAAGCGTCAAACAGCCAAATCAAGCCATCTCGTTTTGCGAGCGCTGCACACATGTAAACTCGATCTCCGAGTGTCAAAAACCTTAATTTTGTGCAAATGCATCGTTTTGCATCGTCAAAACTCGTTTGGCAACGATACTGCGAGCGAAAATGCGTCAATCAGCCAAATCAAGCTATCGCGTTCTTCGCGCGTGGCACTCATGTAAACTCGGTCGCCGAGTATCAAAAACCTTTATTTTGTGCAAATGCATCGTTTTGCATTGTTAAAACTCGTTTGGCACCGATGCTGCGAGCGAAAAAGCGTCAATCAGCCAAATCGAGCCATCTCGTTTTGCGAGCGCTGCACGCATGTAAACTCGATCTCCGAATGTCAAAAACCTTAATTTTGTGCAAATGCATCGTTTTGCATCGTTAGAACTCGTTTGACACCGATGCCGCGAGCGAAAAAAAGTAAAACAGCCAAATCGAGCCATCTCGTTTTGCGAGCGCTGCACGCATGTAAACTCGATCTCCGAATGTCAAAAACCTTAATTTTGTGCAAATGCATCGTTTTGCATCGTTAGAAATCGTTTGACACCGATGCCGCGAGCGAAAAAGAGTAAAAGAGCCAAATCGAGCCATCTCGTTTTGCGAGCGCTGCACGCATGTAAACTCGATCTCCGAATGTCAAAAACCTTTATTTTGTGCAAATGCATCGTTTTGCATCGTTAAAACTCGTTTGGCACCGATGTCGCGAGCAAAAAAGCATCAGTCAGCCAAATCGAGCCATCTCGTTTTGCGAGCGCTGCACGCATGTAAACTCGGTCTCCGAGTGACAAAAACCTTAATTTTGTGCAAATGCATCGTTTGGCATCGTTAAAACTCGTTTGCCACCGATGCACGACCAAAAAAGCGTCTAACAGCCAAATCGAGCTATCGCGTTTTGCACGCGTGGCACTTATGTAGACTCGGTCGCCGAGTATCAAAAACCTTTATTTTGTGCAAATGCATCGTTTTACATCGTTAGAGCTCGTTTGGCACCGATGCCGCGAGTGGAAAAGCGTCAAACAGCCAAATCGAGCCATCTCGATTTGCGAGCGCTGGACGTATGTAAACTCGATCTCCGAATGTCAAAAACCTTAATTTTGTGCAAATGCATCGTTTTGCATCGTTAGAACTCGTTTGACACCGATGCCGCGAGCGAAAAAGACTCAAACAGCCAAATCGAGCCATCTTGTTTTGCGAGCGCTGCACGCATGTAATCTCGATCCCCGAATGTCAAAACCCGTAATTTTGTTTAAGTGCATCGTTTTGCATCGTCAAAACTCGTTTGGCAACGATACTGCGAGCGAAAATGCGTCAATCAGCCAAATCAAGCTATCGCGTTCTTCGCGCGTGGCACTCATGTAAGCTCGGTCGCCGAGTATTAAAAACCTTTATTTTGTGCAAATGCATCGTTTTGCATTGTTAAAACTCGTTTGGCACCGATGCTGCGAGCGAAAAAGCGTCAATCAGCCAAATCGAGCCATCGCGTTTTGCGAGCGCTGCACGCATGTAAACTCGGTCTCCGAATGACAAAAACCTTAATTTTGTGCAAATGCATCGTTTTGCATCGTCAAAACTCGTTTGGCAACGATACTGCGAGCGAAAATGCGTCAATCAACCAAATCCAGTCATCGCGTTCTGCGCACGTGGCACTCATGTAAACTCGATCTCCGAATGTCAAAAACCTTAATTTTGTGCAAATGCATCGTTTTGCATCGTTAGAACTCGTTTGACACCGATGCCGCGAGCGAAAAAGAGTCAAACAGCCAAATCGAGCCATCTTGTTTTGCGAGCGCTGCACGCATGTAATCTCGATCCCTGAATGTCAAAACCCGTAATTTTGTTGAAATGCATCGTTTTGCATCGTCAAAACTCGTTTGGCAACGATGCCGCTAGCGAAAATGCGTCAATCAGCCAAATCAAGCTATCGCGTTCTGCGCGCGTGGCACTCGTGTAAACTCGGTCGCCGAGTATCAAAAACCTTTATTTTGTGCAAATGCATCGTTTTGCATTGTTAAAACTCGTTTGGCACCGATGCTCCGAGCGAAAAAGCGTCAATCAGCCAAATCGAGCCATCTCGTTTTGCGAGCGCTGCACGCATGTAAACTCGATCTCCGAATGTCAAAAACCTTAATTTTGTGCAAATGCATCGTTTTGCATCGTTAGAACTCGTTTGACACCGATGCCGCGAGCGAAAAAGAGTAAAACAGCCAAATCGAGCCATCTCGTTTTGCGAGCGCTGCACGCATGTAAACTCGATCTCCGAATGTCAAAAACCTTTATTTTGTGCAAATGCATCGTTTTACATCGTTAAAACTCGTTTGGCACCGATGCCGCGAGCGAAAAAGCGTCAAACAGCCAAATCAAGCCATCTCGTTTTGCGAGCGCTGCACGCATGTAATCTCGATCCCCGAATGTCAAAACCCGTAATTTTGTTGAAATGCATCGTTTTGCATCGTCAAAACTCGTTTGGCAACGATACTGCGAGCGAAAATGCGTCAATCAGCCAAATTCAGCTATCACGTTCTGCACGCGTTGCACTCATGCAAACTCGGTCGCCGAGTATCAAAAACCTTTATTTTGTGCAAATGCATCGTTTTGCATTGTTAAAACTCGTTTGACACCGATGCCGCGAGCGAAAAAGAGTAAAACAGCCAAATCGAGCCATCTCGTTTTGCGAGCGCTGCACGCATGTAAAGTCGATCTCCGAATGTCAAAAACCTTTAATTTGTGCAAATGCATCGTTTTGCATCGTTAAAACTCGTTTGGCACCGATGTCGCGAGCAAAAAAGCATCAGTCAGCCAAATCGAGCCATCTCGTTTTGCGAGCGCTACACGCATGTAAACTCGGTCTCCGAGTGACAAAAACCTTAATTTTGTGCAAATGCATCGTTTGGCATCGTTAAAACTCGTTTGCCACCGATGCACGACCAAAAAAGCGTCTAACAGCCAAATCGAGCTATCGCGTTTTGCACGCGTGGCACTTATGTAGACTCGGTCGCCGAGTATCAAAAACCTTTATTTTGTGCAAATGCATCGTTTTACATCGTTAGAACTCGTTTGGCACCGATGCCGCGAGTGGAAAAGCGTCAAACAGCCAAATAGAGCCATCTCGATTTGCGAGCGCTGGACGTATGTAAACTCGATCTCCGAATGTCAAAAACCTTAATTTTGTGCAAATGCATCGTTTTGCATCGTTAGAACTCGTTTGACACCGATGCCGCGAGCGAAAAAGACTCAAACAGCCAAATCGAGCCATCTTGTTTTGCGAGCGCTGCACGCATGTAATCTCGATCCCCGAATGTCAAAACCCGTAATTTTGTTTAAATGCATCGTTTTGCATCGTCAAAACTCGTTTGGCAACGATACTGCGAGCGAAAATGCGTCAATCAGCCAAATCAAGCTATCGCGTTCTTCGCGCGTGGCACTCATGTAAGCTCGGTCGCCGAGTATTAAAAACCTTTATTTTGTGCAAATGCATCGTTTTGCATTGTTAAAACTCGTTTGGCACCGATGCTGCGAGCGAAAAAGCGTCAATCAGCCAAATCGAGCCATCGCGTTTTGCGAGCGCTGCACGCATGTAAACTCGGTCTCCGAATGACAAAAACCTTAATTTTGTGCAAATGCATCGTTTTGCATCGTCAAAACTCGTTTGGCAACGATACTGCGAGCGAAAATGCGTCAATCAACCAAATCCAGTTATCGCGTTCTGCGCGCGTGGCACTCATGTAAACTCGATCTCCGAATGTCAAAAACCTTAATTTTGTGCAAATGCATCGTTTTGCATCGTTAGAACTCGTTTGACACCGATGCCGCGAGCGAAAAAGAGTCAAACAGCCAAATCGAGCCATCTTGTTTTGCGAGCGCTGCACGCATGTAATTTCGATCCCTGAATGTCAAAACCCGTAATTTTGTTGAAATGCATCGTTTTGCATCGCCAAAACTCGTTTGGCAACGATGCCGCTAGCGAAAATGCGTCAAGCAGCCAAATCAAGCTATCGCGTTCTGCGCGCGTGGCACTCATGTAAACTCGGTCGCCGAGTATCAAAAACCTTTATTTTGTGCAAATGCATCGTTTTGCATTGTTAAAACTCGTTTGGCACTGATGCTCCGAGCGAAAAAGCGTCAATCAGCCAAATCGAGCCATCTCGTTTTGCGAGCGCTGCACGCATGTAAACTCGATCTCCGAATGTCAAAAACCTTAATTTTGTGCAAATGCATCGTTTTGCATCATTAGAACTCGTTTGACACCGATGCCGCGAGCGAAAAAGAGTCAAACAGCCAAATCGAGCCATCTCGTTTTGCGAGCGCTGCACGCATGTAAACTCGATCTCCGAATGTCAAAAACCTTAATTTTGTGCAAATGCATCGTTTTGCATCGTCAAAACTCGTGTAGCAACGATACTGCGAGCGAAAATGCCTCAATCAGCCAAATTCAGCTATCACGTTCTGCGCGCGTGGCACTCGTGTAAACTCGGTCGCCGAGTATCAAAAACCTTTATTTTGTGCAAATGCATCGTTTTGCATTGTTAAAACTCGTTTGGCACCGATGCTCCGAGCGAAAAAGCGTCAATCAGCCAAATCGAGCCATCTCGTTTTGCGAGCGCTGCACGCATGTAAACTCGATCTCCGAATGTCAAAAACCTTAATTTTGTGCAAATGCATCGTTTTGCATCGTTAGAACTCGTTTGACACCGATGCCGCGAGCGAAAAAGAGTAAAACAGCCAAATCGAGCCATCTCGTTTTGCGAGCGCTGCACGCATGTAAACTCGATCTCCGAATGTCAAAAACCTTTATTTTGTGCAAATGCATCGTTTTACATCGTTAAAACTCGTTTGGCACCGATGCCGCGAGCGAAAAAGCGTCAAACAGCCAAATCAAGCCATCTCGTTTTGCGAGCGCTGCACGCATGTAATCTCGATCCCCGAATGTCAAAACCCGTAATTTTGTTGAAATGCATCGTTTTGCATCGTCAAAACTCGTTTGGCAACGATACTGCGAGCGAAAATGCGTCAATCAGCCAAATTCAGCTATCACGTTCTGCGCGCGTGGCACTCGTGTAAACTCGGTCGCCGAGTATCAAAAACCTTTATTTTGTGCAAATGCATCGTTTTGCATTGTTAAAACTCGTTTGGCACCGATGCTCCGAGCGAAAAAGCGTCAATCAGCCAAATCGAGCCATCTCGTTTTGCGAGCGCTGCACGCATGTAAACTCGATCTCCGAATGTCAAAAACCTTAATTTTGTGCAAATGCATCGTTTTGCATCGTTAGAACTCGTTTGACACCGATGCCGCGAGCGAAAAAGAGTAAAACAGCCAAATCGAGCCATCTCGTTTTGCGAGCGCTGCACGCATGTAAACTCGATCTCCGAATGTCAAAAACCTTTATTTTGTGCAAATGCATCGTTTTACATCGTTAAAACTCGTTTGGCACCGATGCCGCGAGCGAAAAAGCGTCAAACAGCCAAATCAAGCCATCTCGTTTTGCGAGCGCTGCACGCATGTAATCTCGATCCCCGAATGTCAAAACCCGTAATTTTGTTGAAATGCATCGTTTTGCATCGTCAAAACTCGTTTGGCAACGATACTGCGAGCGAAAATGCGTCAATCAGCCAAATTCAGCTATCACGTTCTGCACGCGTTGCACTCATGCAAACTCGGTCGCCGAGTATCAAAAACCTTTATTTTGTGCAAATGCATCGTTTTGCATTGTTAAAACTCGTTTGACACCGATGCCGCGAGCGAAAAAGAGTAAAACAGCCAAATCGAGCCATCTCGTTTTGCGAGCGCTGCACGCATGTAAAGTCGATCTCCGAATGTCAAAAACCTTTAATTTGTGCAAATGCATCGTTTTGCATCGTTAAAACTCGTTTGGCACCGATGTCGCGAGCAAAAAAGCATCAGTCAGCCAAATCGAGCCATCTCGTTTTGCGAGCGCTACACGCATGTAAACTCGGTCTCCGAGTGACAAAAACCTTAATTTTGTGCAAATGCATCGTTTGGCATCGTTAAAACTCGTTTGCCACCGATGCACGACCAAAAAAGCGTCTAACAGCCAAATCGAGCTATCGCGTTTTGCACGCGTGGCACTTATGTAGACTCGGTCGCCGAGTATCAAAAACCTTTATTTTGTGCAAATGCATCGTTTTACATCGTTAGAACTCGTTTGGCACCGATGCCGCGAGTGGAAAAGCGTCAAACAGCCAAATAGAGCCATCTCGATTTGCGAGCGCTGGACGTATGTAAACTCGATCTCCGAATGTCAAAAACCTTAATTTTGTGCAAATGCATCGTTTTGCATCGTTAGAACTCGTTTGACACCGATGCCGCGAGCGAAAAAGACTCAAACAGCCAAATCGAGCCATCTTGTTTTGCGAGCGCTGCACGCATGTAATCTCGATCCCCGAATGTCAAAACCCGTAATTTTGTTTAAATGCATCGTTTTGCATCGTCAAAACTCGTTTGGCAACGATACTGCGAGCGAAAATGCGTCAATCAGCCAAATCAAGCTATCGCGTTCTTCGCGCGTGGCACTCATGTAAGCTCGGTCGCCGAGTATCAAAAACCTTTATTTTGTGCAAATGCATCGTTTTGCATTGTTAAAACTCGTTTGGCACCGATGCTGCGAGCGAAAAAGCGTCAATCAGCCAAATCGAGCCATCGCGTTTTGCGAGCGCTGCACGCATGTAAACTCGGTCTCCGAATGACAAAAACCTTAATTTTGTGCAAATGCATCGTTTTGCATCGTCAAAACTCGTTTGGCAACGATACTGCGAGCGAAAATGCGTCAATCAACCAAATCCAGTTATCGCGTTCTGCGCGCGTGGCACTCATGTAAACTCGATCTCCGAATGTCAAAAACCTTAATTTTGTGCAAATGCATCGTTTTGCATCGTTAGAACTCGTTTGACACCGATGCCGCGAGCGAAAAAGAGTCAAACAGCCAAATCGAGCCATCTTGTTTTGCGAGCGCTGCACGCATGTAATTTCGATCCCTGAATGTCAAAACCCGTAATTTTGTTGAAATGCATCGTTTTGCATCGCCAAAACTCGTTTGGCAACGATGCCGCTAGCGAAAATGCGTCAAGCAGCCAAATCAAGCTATCGCGTTCTGCGCGCGTGGCACTCATGTAAACTCGGTCGCCGAGTATCAAAAACCTTTATTTTGTGCAAATGCATCGTTTTGCATTGTTAAAACTCGTTTGGCACTGATGCTCCGAGCGAAAAAGCGTCAATCAGCCAAATCGAGCCATCTCGTTTTGCGAGCGCTGCACGCATGTAAACTCGATCTCCGAATGTCAAAAACCTTAATTTTGTGCAAATGCATCGTTTTGCATCATTAGAACTCGTTTGACACCGATGCCGCGAGCGAAAAAGAGTCAAACAGCCAAATCGAGCCATCTCGTTTTGCGAGCGCTGCACGCATGTAAACTCGATCTCCGAATGTCAAAAACCTTTATTTTGTGCAAATGCATCGTTTTACATCGTTAAAACTCGTTTGGCACCGATGCCGCGAGCGAAAAAGCGTCAAACAGCCAAATCAAGCCATCTCGTTTTGCGAGCGCTGCACGCATGTAAACTCGATCTCCGAGTGTCAAAAACCTTAATTTTGTGCCAATGCATCGTTTTGCATCGTCAAAAGTCGTTTAGCAACGATACTGCGAGCGAAAATGCCTCAATCAGCCAAATTCAGCTATCACGTTCTGCGCGCGTTGCAATCATGCAAACTCGGTCGCCGTGTATCAAAAACCTGTATTTTGTGCAAATGCATCGTTTTACATCGTTAGAACTCGCTTGGCACCGGTGCCGCAAGTGGAAAAGCGTCAGACAGCCAAATCGAGCCATCTCGCTTTGCGAGCGCTGCACGCATGTAAACTCGATCTCCGAATGTCAAAAACCTTAATTTTGTGCAAATGCATCGTTTTGCATCGTTAGAAATCGTTTGACACCGATGCCGCGAGCGAAAAAGAGTAAAACAGCCAAATCGAGCCATCTCGTTTTGCGAGCGCTGCACGCATGTAAACTCGATCTCCGAATGTCAAAAACCTTTATTTTGTGCAAATGCATCGTTTTACATCGTTAAAACTCGTTTGGCACCGATGCCGCGAGCGAAAAAGCGTCAAACAGCCAAATCAAGCCATCTCATTTTGCGAGCGCTGCACGCATGTAAACTCGATCTCCGAGTGTCAAAAACCTTAATTTTGTGCAAATGCATCGTTTTACATCGTTAAAACTCGTTTGGCACCGATGCCGCGAGCGAAAAAGCGTCAAACAGCCAAATCAAGCCATCTCGTTTTGCGAGCGCTGCACACATGTAAACTCGATCTCCGAGTGTCAAAAACCTTAATTTTGTGCAAATGCATCGTTTTGCATCGTCAAAACTCGTTTGGCAACGATACTGCGAGCGAAAATGCGTCAATCAGCCAAATCAAGCTATCGCGTTCTTCGCGCGTGGCACTCATGTAAACTCGGTCGCCGAGTATCAAAAACCTTTATTTTGTGCAAATGCATCGTTTTGCATTGTTAAAACTCGTTTGGCACCGATGCTGCGAGCGAAAAAGCGTCAATCAGCCAAATCGAGCCATCTCGTTTTGCGAGCGCTGCACGCATGTAAACTCGATCTCCGAATGTCAAAAACCTTAATTTTGTGCAAATGCATCGTTTTGCATCGTTAGAACTCGTTTGACACCGATGCCGCGAGCGAAAAAAAGGAAAACAGCCAAATCGAGCCATCTCGTTTTGCGAGCGCTGCACGCATGTAAACTCGATCTCCGAATGTCAAAAACCTTAATTTTGTGCAAATGCATCGTTTTGCATCGTTAGAAATCGTTTGACACCGATGCCGCGAGCGAAAAAGAGTAAAAGAGCCAAATCGAGCCATCTCGTTTTGCGAGCGCTGCACGCATGTAAACTCGATCTCCGAATGTCAAAAACCTTTATTTTGTGCAAATGCATCGTTTTGCATCGTTAAAACTCGTTTGGCACCGATGTCGCGAGCAAAAAAGCATCAGTCAGCCAAATCGAGCCATCTCGTATTGCGAGCGCTGCACGCATGTAAACTCGGTCTCCGAGTGACAAAAACCTTAATTTTGTGCAAATGCATCGTTTGGCATCGTTAAAACTCGTTTGCCACCGATGCACGACCAAAAAAGCGTCTAACAGCCAAATCGAGCTATCGCGTTTTGCACGCGTGGCACTTATGTAGACTCGGTCGCCGAGTATCAAAAACCTTTATTTTGTGCAAATGCATCGTTTTACATCGTTAGAACTCGTTTGGCACCGATGCCGCGAGTGGAAAAGCGTCAAACAGCCAAATCGAGCCATCTCGATTTGCGAGCGCTGGACGTATGTAAACTCGATCTCCGAATGTCAAAAACCTTAATTTTGTGCAAATGCATCGTTTTGCATCGTTAGAACTCGTTTGACACCGATGCCGCGAGCGAAAAAGACTCAAACAGCCAAATCGAGCCATCTTGTTTTGCGAGCGCTGCACGCATGTAATCTCGATCCCCGAATGTCAAAACCCGTAATTTTGTTTAAATGCATCGTTTTGCATCGTCAAAACTCGTTTGGCAACGATACTGCGAGCGAAAATGCGTCAATCAGCCAAATCAAGCTATCGCGTTCTTCGCGCGTGGCACTCATGTAAGCTCGGTCGCCGAGTATTAAAAACCTTTATTTTGTGCAAATGCATCGTTTTGCATTGTTAAAACTCGTTTGGCACCGATGCTGCGAGCGAAAAAGCGTCAATCAGCCAAATCGAGCCATCGCGTTTTGCGAGCGCTGCACGCATGTAAACTCGGTCTCCGAATGACAAAAACCTTAATTTTGTGCAAATGCATCGTTTTGCATCGTCAAAACTCGTTTGGCAACGATACTGCGAGCGAAAATGCGTCAATCAACCAAATCCAGTCATCGCGTTCTGCGCACGTGGCACTCATGTAAACTCGATCTCCGAATGTCAAAAACCTTAATTTTGTGCAAATGCATCGTTTTGCATCGTTAGAACTCGTTTGACACCGATGCCGCGAGCGAAAAAGAGTCAAACAGCCAAATCGAGCCATCTTGTTTTGCGAGCGCTGCACGCATGTAATCTCGATCCCTGAATGTCAAAACCCGTAATTTTGTTGAAATGCATCGTTTTGCATCGTCAAAACTCGTTTGGCAACGATGCCGCTAGCGAAAATGCGTCAATCAGCCAAATCAAGCTATCGCGTTCTGCGCGCGTGGCACTCGTGTAAACTCGGTCGCCGAGTATCAAAAACCTTTATTTTGTGCAAATGCATCGTTTTGCATTGTTAAAACTCGTTTGGCACCGATGCTCCGAGCGAAAAAGCGTCAATCAGCCAAATCGAGCCATCTCGTTTTGCGAGCGCTGCACGCATGTAAACTCGATCTCCGAATGTCAAAAACCTTAATTTTGTGCAAATGCATCGTTTTGCATCGTTAGAACTCGTTTGACACCGATGCCGCGAGCGAAAAAGAGTAAAACAGCCAAATCGAGCCATCTCGTTTTGCGAGCGCTGCACGCATGTAAACTCGATCTCCGAATGTCAAAAACCTTTATTTTGTGCAAATGCATCGTTTTACATCGTTAAAACTCGTTTGGCACCGATGCCGCGAGCGAAAAAGCGTCAAACAGCCAAATCAAGCCATCTCGTTTTGCGAGCGCTGCACGCATGTAATCTCGATCCCCGAATGTCAAAACCCGTAATTTTGTTGAAATGCATCGTTTTGCATCGTCAAAACTCGTTTGGCAACGATACTGCGAGCGAAAATGCGTCAATCAGCCAAATTCAGCTATCACGTTCTGCACGCGTTGCACTCATGCAAACTCGGTCGCCGAGTATCAAAAACCTTTATTTTGTGCAAATGCATCGTTTTGCATTGTTAAAACTCGTTTGACACCGATGCCGCGAGCGAAAAAGAGTAAAACAGCCAAATCGAGCCATCTCGTTTTGCGAGCGCTGCACGCATGTAAAGTCGATCTCCGAATGTCAAAAACCTTTAATTTGTGCAAATGCATCGTTTTGCATCGTTAAAACTCGTTTGGCACCGATGTCGCGAGCAAAAAAGCATCAGTCAGCCAAATCGAGCCATCTCGTTTTGCGAGCGCTACACGCATGTAAACTCGGTCTCCGAGTGACAAAAACCTTAATTTTGTGCAAATGCATCGTTTGGCATCGTTAAAACTCGTTTGCCACCGATGCACGACCAAAAAAGCGTCTAACAGCCAAATCGAGCTATCGCGTTTTGCACGCGTGGCACTTATGTAGACTCGGTCGCCGAGTATCAAAAACCTTTATTTTGTGCAAATGCATCGTTTTACATCGTTAGAACTCGTTTGGCACCGATGCCGCGAGTGGAAAAGCGTCAAACAGCCAAATAGAGCCATCTCGATTTGCGAGCGCTGGACGTATGTAAACTCGATCTCCGAATGTCAAAAACCTTAATTTTGTGCAAATGCATCGTTTTGCATCGTTAGAACTCGTTTGACACCGATGCCGCGAGCGAAAAAGACTCAAACAGCCAAATCGAGCCATCTTGTTTTGCGAGCGCTGCACGCATGTAATCTCGATCCCCGAATGTCAAAACCCGTAATTTTGTTTAAATGCATCGTTTTGCATCGTCAAAACTCGTTTGGCAACGATACTGCGAGCGAAAATGCGTCAATCAGCCAAATCAAGCTATCGCGTTCTTCGCGCGTGGCACTCATGTAAGCTCGGTCGCCGAGTATCAAAAACCTTTATTTTGTGCAAATGCATCGTTTTGCATTGTTAAAACTCGTTTGGCACCGATGCTGCGAGCGAAAAAGCGTCAATCAGCCAAATCGAGCCATCGCGTTTTGCGAGCGCTGCACGCATGTAAACTCGGTCTCCGAATGACAAAAACCTTAATTTTGTGCAAATGCATCGTTTTGCATCGTCAAAACTCGTTTGGCAACGATACTGCGAGCGAAAATGCGTCAATCAACCAAATCCAGTTATCGCGTTCTGCGCGCGTGGCACTCATGTAAACTCGATCTCCGAATGTCAAAAACCTTAATTTTGTGCAAATGCATCGTTTTGCATCGTTAGAACTCGTTTGACACCGATGCCGCGAGCGAAAAAGAGTCAAACAGCCAAATCGAGCCATCTTGTTTTGCGAGCGCTGCACGCATGTAATTTCGATCCCTGAATGTCAAAACCCGTAATTTTGTTGAAATGCATCGTTTTGCATCGCCAAAACTCGTTTGGCAACGATGCCGCTAGCGAAAATGCGTCAAGCAGCCAAATCAAGCTATCGCGTTCTGCGCGCGTGGCACTCATGTAAACTCGGTCGCCGAGTATCAAAAACCTTTATTTTGTGCAAATGCATCGTTTTGCATTGTTAAAACTCGTTTGGCACTGATGCTCCGAGCGAAAAAGCGTCAATCAGCCAAATCGAGCCATCTCGTTTTGCGAGCGCTGCACGCATGTAAACTCGATCTCCGAATGTCAAAAACCTTAATTTTGTGCAAATGCATCGTTTTGCATCATTAGAACTCGTTTGACACCGATGCCGCGAGCGAAAAAGAGTCAAACAGCCAAATCGAGCCATCTCGTTTTGCGAGCGCTGCACGCATGTAAACTCGATCTCCGAATGTCAAAAACCTTTATTTTGTGCAAATGCATCGTTTTACATCGTTAAAACTCGTTTGGCACCGATGCCGCGAGCGAAAAAGCGTCAAACAGCCAAATCAAGCCATCTCGTTTTGCGAGCGCTGCACGCATGTAAACTCGATCTCCGAGTGTCAAAAACCTTAATTTTGTGCCAATGCATCGTTTTGCATCGTCAAAAGTCGTTTAGCAACGATACTGCGAGCGAAAATGCCTCAATCAGCCAAATTCAGCTATCACGTTCTGCGCGCGTTGCAATCATGCAAACTCGGTCGCCGTGTATCAAAAACCTGTATTTTGTGCAAATGCATCGTTTTACATCGTTAGAACTCGCTTGGCACCGGTGCCGCAAGTGGAAAAGCGTCAGACAGCCAAATCGAGCCATCTCGCTTTGCGAGCGCTGCACGCATGTAAACTCGATCTCCGAATGTCAAAAACCTTAATTTTGTGCAAATGCATCGTTTTGCATCGTTAGAAATCGTTTGACACCGATGCCGCGAGCGAAAAAGAGTAAAACAGCCAAATCGAGCCATCTCGTTTTGCGAGCGCTGCACGCATGTAAACTCGATCTCCGAATGTCAAAAACCTTTATTTTGTGCAAATGCATCGTTTTACATCGTTAAAACTCGTTTGGCACCGATGCCGCGAGCGAAAAAGCGTCAAACAGCCAAATCAAGCCATCTCATTTTGCGAGCGCTGCACGCATGTAAACTCGATCTCCGAGTGTCAAAAACCTTAATTTTGTGCAAATGCATCGTTTTACATCGTTAAAACTCGTTTGGCACCGATGCCGCGAGCGAAAAAGCGTCAAACAGCCAAATCAAGCCATCTCGTTTTGCGAGCGCTGCACACATGTAAACTCGATCTCCGAGTGTCAAAAACCTTAATTTTGTGCAAATGCATCGTTTTGCATCGTCAAAACTCGTTTGGCAACGATACTGCGAGCGAAAATGCGTCAATCAGCCAAATCCAGTTATCGCGTTCTGCGAGCGTGGCACTCATGTAAACTCGATCTCCGAATGTCAAAAACCTTAATTTTGTGCAAATGCATCGTTTTACATCGTTAAAACTCGTTTGGCACCGATGCCGCGAGCGAAAAAGCGTCAAACAGCCAAATCAAGCCATCTCGTTTTGCGAGCGCTGCACGCATGTAATCTCGATCCCCGAATGTCAAAACCCGTAATTTTGTTGAAATGCATCGTTTTGCATCGTCAAAACTCGTTTGGCAACGATACTGCGAGCGAAAATGCGTCAATCAGCCAAATTCAGCTATCACGTTCTGCACGCGTTGCACTCATGCAAACTCGGTCGCCGAGTATCAAAAACCTTTATTTTGTGCAAATGCATCGTTTTGCATTGTTAAAACTCGTTTGACACCGATGCCGCGAGCGAAAAAGAGTAAAACAGCCAAATCGAGCCATCTCGTTTTGCGAGCGCTGCACGCATGTAAAGTCGATCTCCGAATGTCAAAAACCTTTAATTTGTGCAAATGCATCGTTTTGCATCGTTAAAACTCGTTTGGCACCGATGTCGCGAGCAAAAAAGCATCAGTCAGCCAAATCGAGCCATCTCGTTTTGCGAGCGCTACACGCATGTAAACTCGGTCTCCGAGTGACGAAAACCTTAATTTTGTGCAAATGCATCGTTTGGAATCGTTAAAACTCGTTTGCCACCGATGCACGACCAAAAAAGCGTCTAACAGCCAAATCGAGCTATCGCGTTTTGCACGCGTGGCACTTATGTAGACTCGGTCGCCGAGTATCAAAAACCTTTATTTTGTGCAAATGCATCGTTTTACATCGTTAGAACTCGTTTGGCACCGATGCCGCGAGTGGAAAAGCGTCAAACAGCCAAATAGAGCCATCTCGATTTGCGAGCGCTGGACGTATGTAAACTCGATCTCCGAATGTCAAAAACCTTAATTTTGTGCAAATGCATCGTTTTGCATCGTTAGAACTCGTTTGACACCGATGCCGCGAGCGAAAAAGACTCAAACAGCCAAATCGAGCCATCTTGTTTTGCGAGCGCTGCACGCATGTAATCTCGATCCCCGAATGTCAAAACCCGTAATTTTGTTTAAATGCATCGTTTTGCATCGTCAAAACTCGTTTGGCAACGATACTGCGAGCGAAAATGCGTCAATCAGCCAAATCAAGCTATCGCGTTCTTCGCGCGTGGCACTCATGTAAGCTCGGTCGCCGAGTATCAAAAACCTTTATTTTGTGCAAATGCATCGTTTTGCATTGTTAAAACTCGTTTGGCACCGATGCTGCGAGCGAAAAAGCGTCAATCAGCCAAATCGAGCCATCGCGTTTTGCGAGCGCTGCACGCATGTAAACTCGGTCTCCGAATGACAAAAACCTTAATTTTGTGCAAATGCATCGTTTTGCATCGTCAAAACTCGTTTGGCAACGATACTGCGAGCGAAAATGCGTCAATCAACCAAATCCAGTTATCGCGTTCTGCGCGCGTGGCACTCATGTAAACTCGATCTCCGAATGTCAAAAACCTTAATTTTGTGCAAATGCATCGTTTTGCATCGTTAGAACTCGTTTGACACCGATGCCGCGAGCGAAAAAGAGTCAAACAGCCAAATCGAGCCATCTTGTTTTGCGAGCGCTGCACGCATGTAATTTCGATCCCTGAATGTCAAAACCCGTAATTTTGTTGAAATGCATCGTTTTGCATCGCCAAAACTCGTTTGGCAACGATGCCGCTAGCGAAAATGCGTCAAGCAGCCAAATCAAGCTATCGCGTTCTGCGCGCGTGGCACTCATGTAAACTCGGTCGCCGAGTATCAAAAACCTTTATTTTGTGCAAATGCATCGTTTTGCATTGTTAAAACTCGTTTGGCACTGATGCTCCGAGCGAAAAAGCGTCAATCAGCCAATCGAGCCATCTCGTTTTGCGAGCGCTGCACGCATGTAAACTCGATCTCCGAATGTCAAAAACCTTAATTTTGTGCAAATGCATCGTTTTGCATCATTAGAACTCGTTTGACACCGATGCCGCGAGCGAAAAAGAGTCAAACAGCCAAATCGAGCCATCTCGTTTTGCGAGCGCTGCACGCATGTAAACTCGATCTCCGAATGTCAAAAACCTTTATTTTGTGCAAATGCATCGTTTTACATCGTTAAAACTCGTTTCGCACCGATGCCAAGAGCGAAAAAGCGTCAAACAGCCAAATCAAGCCATCTCGTTTTGCGAGCGCTGCACGCATGTAAACTCGATCTCCGAGTGTCAAAAACCTTAATTTTGTGCAAATGCATCGTTTTACATCGTTAAAACTCGTTTGGCACCGATGCCGCGAGCGAAAAAGCGTCAAACAGCCAAATCAAGCCATCTCGTTTTGCGAGCGCTGCACGCATGTAAACTCGATCTCCGAGTGTCAAAAACCTTAATTTTGTGCAAATGCATCGTTTTGCATCGTCAAAACTCGTTTGGCAACGATACTGCGAGCGAAAATGCGTCAATCAGCCAAATCAAGCTATCGCGTTCTTCGCGCGTGGCACTCATGTAAACTCGGTCGCCGAGTATCAAAAACCTTTATTTTGTGCAAATGCATCGTTTTGCATTGTTAAAACTCGTTTGGCACCGATGCTGCGAGCGAAAAAGCGTCAATCAGCCAAATCGAGCCATCTCGTTTTGCGAGCGCTGCACGCATGTAAACTCGATCTCCGAATGTCAAAAACCTTAATTTTGTGCAAATGCATCGTTTTGCATCGTTAGAACTCGTTTGACACCGATGCCGCGAGCGAAAACGAGTAAAACTGCCAAATCGAGCCATCTCGTTTTGCGAGCGCTGCACGCATGTAAACTCGATCTCCGAATGTCAAAAACCTTTATTTTGTGCAAATGCATCGTTTTACATCGTTAAAACTCGTTTGGCACCGATGCCGCGAGCGAAAAAGCGTCAAACAGCCAAATCAAGCCATCTCGTTTTGCGAGCGCTGCACGCATGTAAACTCGATCTCCGAGTGTCAAAAACCTTAATTTTGTGCAAATGCATCGTTTTGCATCGTCAAAACTCGTGTAGCAACGATACTGCGAGCGAAAATGCCTCAATCAGCCAAATTCAGCTATCACGTTCTGCGCGCGTTGCACTCATGCAAACTCAATCGCCGAGTATCAAAAACCTGTATTTTGTGCAAATGCATCGTTTTACATCGTTAGAACTCGCTTGGCACCGGTGCCGCAAGTGGAAAAGCGTCAGACAGCCAAATCGAGCCATTTCGTTTTGCGAGCGCTCGACGCATGTAAACTCGATCTCCGAATGTCAAAAACCTTAATTTTGTGCAAATGCATCGTTTTGCATCGTTAGAACTCGTTTGACACCGATGCCGCGAGCGAAAAAGAGTAAAACAGCCAAATCGAGCCATCTCGTTTTGCGAGCGCTGCACTTATGTAAACTCGATCTCCGAATGTCAAAAACCTTTATTTTGTGCAAATGCATCGTTTTGCATTGTTAAAACTCGTTTTGCACCGATGCTGCGAGCGAAAAAGCGTCAATCAGCCAAATCGAGCCATCGCGTTTTGCGAGCGCTGCACGCATGTAAACTCGGTCTCCGAATAACAAAAACCTTAATTTTGTGCAAATGCATCGTTTTGCATCGTCAAAACTCGTTTGGCAACGATACTGCGAGCGAAAATGCGTCAATCAACCAAATCCAGTTATCGCGTTCTGCGCGCGTGGCACTCATGTAAACTCGATCTCCGAATGTCAAAAACCTTAATTTTGTGCAAATGCATCGTTTTGCATCGTTAGAACTCGTTTGGCACCGATGCTCCGAGCGAAAAAGCGTCAATCAGCCAAATCGAGCCATCTCGTTTTGCGAGCGCTGCACGCATGTAAACTCGATCTCCGAATGTCAAAAACCTTAATTTTGTGCAAATGCATCGTTTTGCATCGTTAGAACTCGTTTGACACCGATGCCGCGAGCGAAAAAGAGTAAAACAGCCAAATCGAGCCATCTCGTTTTGCGAGCGCTGCACGCATCTAAACTCGATCTCCGAATGTCAAAAACCTTTATTTTGTGCAAATGCATCGTTTTACATCGTTAAAACTCGTTTGGCACCGATGCCGCGAGCGAAAAAGCGTCAAACAGCCAAATCAAGCCATCTCGTTTTGCGAACGCTGCACGTATGTAAACTAGATCTCCGAGTGTCAAAAACCTTAATTTTGTGCAAATGCATCGTTTTACATCGTTAAAACTCGTTGGGCACCGATGCCGCGAGCGAAAAAGCGTCAAACAGCCAAATCAAGCTATCTCGTTTTGCGAGCGCTGCACGCATGTAAACTCGATCTCCGAGTGTCAAAAACCTTAATTTTGTGCAAATGCATCGTTTTGCATCGTCAAAACTCGTTTGGCAACGATACTGCGAGCGAAAATGCGTCAATCAGCCAAATCAAGCTATCGCGTTCTTCGCGCGTGGCACTCATGTAAACTCGGTCGCCGAGTATCAAAAACCTTTATTTTGTGCAAATGCATCGTTTTGCATTGTTAAAACTCGTTTGGCACCGGCTGCGAGCGAAAAAGCGTCAATCAGCCAAATCGAGCCATCTCGTTTTGCGAGCGCTGCACGCATGTAAACTCGATCTCCGAATGTCAAAAACCTTAATTTTGTGCAAATCTATCGTTTTGCATCGTTAGAACTCGTTTGACACCGATGCCGCGAGCGAAAAAGAGTAAAACAGCCAAATCGAGCCATCTCGTTTTGCGAGCGCTGCACGCATGTAAACTCGATCTCCGAATGTCAAAAACCTTTATTTTGTGCAAATGCATCGTTTTACATCGTTAAAACTCGTTTGGCACCGATGCCGCGAGCGAAAAAGCGTCAAACAGCCAAATCAAGCCATCTCGTTTTGCGAGCGCTGCACGCATGTAAACTCGATCTTCGAGTGTCAAAAACCTTAATTTTGTGCAAATGCATCGTTTTGCATCGTCAAAACTCGTTTGGCAACGATACTGCGAGCGAAAATGCGTCAATCAGCCAAATCAAGCTATCGCGTTCGTCGCGCGTGGCACTCATGTAAACTCGGTCGCCGAGTATCAAAAACCTTTATTTTGTGCAAATGCATCGTTTTGCATTGTTAAAACTCGTTTGGCACCGATGCTGCGAGCGAAAAAGCGTCAATCAGCCAAATCGAGCCATCGCGTTTTGCGAGCGCTGCACGCATGTAAACTCGGTCTCCGAATGACAAAAACCTTAATTTTGTGCAAATGCATCGTTTTGCATCGTCAAAACTCGTTTGGCAACGATACTGCGAGCGAAAATGCGTCAATCAACCAAATCCAGTTATCGCGTTCTGCGCGCGTTGCACTCATGTAAACTCGATCTCCGAATGTCAAAAACCTTAATTTTGTGCAAATGCATCGTTTTACATCGTTAGAACTCGTTTGGCACCGATGCCGCGAGTGGAAAAGCGTCAAACAGCCAAATAGAGCCATCTCGATTTGCGAGCGCTGGACGCATGTAAACTCGATCTCCGAATGTCAAAAACCTTAATTTTGTGCAAATGCATCGTTTTGCATCGTTAGAACTCGTTTGACACCGATGCCGCGAGCGAAAAAGAGTCAAACAGCCAAATCGAGCCATTTTGTTTTGCGAGCGCTGCACGCATGTAATCTCGATCCCCGAATGTCAAAACCCGTAATTTTGTTTAAATGCATCGTATTGGATCGTCAAAACTCGTTTGGCTACGATGCCGCTAGCGAAAATGCGTCAATCAGCCAAATCAAGCTATCACGTTCTGCGCGCGTGGCACTCATGTAAACTCGGTCGCCGAGTATCAAAAACCTTTATTTTGTGCAAATGCATCGTTTTGCATTGTTAAAACTCGTTTGGCACCGATGCTGCGAGCGAAAAAGCGTCAATCAGCCAAATCGAGCCATCTCGTTTTGCGAGCGCTGCACGCATGTAAACTCGATCTCCGAATGTCAAAAACCTTAATTTTGTGCAAATGCATCGTTTTACATCGTTAAAACTCGTTTGGCACCGATGCCGCGAGCGAAAAAGCGACAAACAGCCAAATCAAGCCATCTCGTTTTGCGAGCGCTGCACGCATGTAAACTCGATCTCCGAGTGTCAAAAACCTTAATTTTGTACAAATGCATCGTTTTGCATCGTCAAAACTCGTTTGGCAACGATACTGCGAGCGAAAATGCGTCAATCAGCCAAATCAAGCTATCGCGTTCTTCGCGCGTGGCACTCATGTAAACACGGTCGCCGAGCATCAAAAACCTTTATTTTGTGCAAATGCATCGTTTTGCATTGTTAAAACTCGTTTGGTACCGATGCTGCGAGCGAAAAAGCGTCAATCAGCCAAATCGAGCCATCGCGTTTTGCGAGCGCTGCACGCATGTAAACTCGATCTCCGAATGTCAAAAACCTTAATTTTGTGCAAATGCATCGTTTTGCATCGTTAGAACTCGTTTGACACCGATGCCGCGAGCGAAAAAGCGTCAAACAGCCAAATCAAGCCATCTCGTTTTGCGAGCGCTGCACGCATGTAAACTCGATCTCCGAGTGTCAAAAACCTTAATTTTGTGCAAATGCATCGTTTTGCATCGTCAAAACTCGTTTGGCAACGATACTGCGAGCGAAAATGCGTCAATCAGCCAAATCAAGCTATCGCGTTCTTCGCGCGTGGCACTCATGTAAACTCGGTCGCCGAGTATCAAAAACCTTTATTTTGTGCAAATGCATCGTTTTGCATCGTCAAAACTCGTTTGGCAACGATACTGCGAGCGAAAATGCGTCAATCAGCCAAATCAAGCTATCGCGTTCTTCGCGCGTGGCACTCATGTAAACTCGGTCGCCGAGTATCAAAAACCTTTATTTTGTGCAAATGCATCGTTTTGCATTGTTAGAACTCGTTTGGCACCGATGCTGCGAGCGAAAAAGAGTAAAACAGCCAAATCGAGCCATCTCGTTTTGCGAGCGCTGCACGCATGTAAACTCGATCTCCGAATGTCAAAAACCTTTATTTTGTGCAAATGCATCGTTTTACATCGTCAAAACTCGTTTAGCAACGATACTGCGAGCGAAAATGCCTCAATCAGCCAAATTCAGCTATCACGTTCTGCGCGCGTTGCACTCATGCAAACTCGGTCGCCGAGTATCAAAAACCTGTATTTTGTGCAAATGCATCATTTTACATCGTTAGAACTCGCTTGGCACCGGTGCCGCAAGTGGAAAAGCGTCAGACAGCCAAATCGAGCCATCTCGTTTTGCGAGCGCTCGACGCATGTAAACTCGATCTCCGAATGTCAAAAACCTTAATTTTGTGCAAATGCATCGTTTTGCATCGTTAGAACTCGTTTGACACCGATGCCGCGAGCGAAAAAGAGTATAACAGCCAAATCGAGCCATCTCGTTTCGCGAGCGCTGCACTCATGTAAACTCGATCTCCGAGTGTCAAAAACCTTAATTTTGTGCAAATGCATCGTTTTGCATCGTTAGAACTCGTTTGACACCGATGCCGCGAGCGAAAAAGAGTCAAACAGCCAAATCGAGCCATCTTGTTTTGCGAGCGCTGCACGCATGTAATCTCGATCCCTGAATGTCAAAACCCGTAATTTTGTTGAAATGCATCGTTTTGCATCGTCAAAACTCGTTTGGCAACGATGCCGCTAGCGAAAATGCGTCAATCAGCCAAATCAAGTTATCGCGTTCTGCGCGCGTGGCACTCATGTAAACTCGGTCGCCGAGTATCAAAAACCTTTATTTTGTGCAAATGCATCGTTTTGCATTGTTAAAACTCGTTTGGCACCGATGCTCCGAGCGAAAAAGCGTCAATCAGCCAAATCGAGCCATCTCGTTTTGCGAGCGCTGCACGCATGTAAACTCGATCTCCGAATGTCAATAACCTTAATTTTGTGCAAATGCATCGTTTTGCATCGTTAGAACTCGTTTGACACCGATGCCGCGAGCGAAAAAGAGTAAAACAGCCAAATCGAGCCATCTCGTTTTGCGAGCGCTGCACGCATGTAAACTCGATCTCCGAATGTCAAAAACCTTTATTTTGTGCAAATGCATCGTTTTACATCGTTAAAACTCGTTTGGCACCGATGCCGCGAGCGAAAAAGCGTCAAACAGCCAAATCAAGCCATCTCGTTTTGCGAGCGCTGCACGCATGTAAACTCGATCTTCGAGTGTCAAAAACCTTAATTTTGTGCAAATGCATCGTTTTGCATCGTCAAAACTCGTTTGGCAACGATACTGCGAGCGAAAATGCGTCAATCAGCCAAATCAAGCTATCGCGTTCTTCGCGCGTGGCACTCAAGTAAACTCGGTCGCCGAGTATCAAAAACCTTTATTTTGTGCAAATGCATCGTTTTGCATTGTTAAAACTCGTTTGGCACCGATGCTGCGAGCGAAAAAGCGTCAATCAGCCAAATCGAGCCATCTCGTTTTGCGAGCGCTGCACGCATGTAAACTCGATCTCCGAATGTCAAAAACCTTAATTTTGTGCAAATCTATCGTTTTGCATCGTTAGAACTCGTTTGACACCAATGCCGCGAGCGAAAAAGAGTAAAACAGCCAAATCGAGCCATCTCGTTTTGCGAGCGCTGCACGCATGTAAACTCGATCTCCGAATGTCAAAAACCTTTATTTTGTGCAAATGCATCGTTTTACATCGTCAAAACTCGTTTAGCAACGATACTGCGAGCGAAAATGCGTCAATCAGCCAAATCAAGCTATCGCGTTCTTCGCGCGTGGCACTCATGTAAACTCGGTCGCCGAGTATCAAAAACCTTTATTTTGTGCAAATGCATCGTTTTGCATTGTTAAAACTCGTTTGGCACCGATGCTGCGAGCGAAAAAGCGTCAATCAGCCAAATCGAGCCATCTCGTGTTGCGAGCGCTGCACGCATGTAAACTCGATCTCCGAATGTCAAAAACCTTAATTTTGTGCAAATCTATCGTTTTGCATCGTTAGAACTCGTTTGACACCGATGCCGCGAGCGAAAAAGCGTCAAACAGCCAAATCAAGCCATCTCGTTTTGCGAGCGCTGCACGCATGTAAACTCGATCTCCGAGTGTCAAAAACCTTAATTTTGTGCAAATGCATCGTTTTGCATCGTCAAAACTCGTTTGGCAACGATACTGCGAGCGAAAATGCGTCAATCAGCCAAATCAAGCTATCGCGTTCTTCGCGCGTGGCACTCATGTAAACTCGGTCGCCGAGTATCAAAAACCTTTATTTTGTGCAAATGCATCGTTTTGCATTGTTAGAACTCGTTTGGCACCGATGCTGCGAGCGAAAAAGAGTAAAACAGCCAAATCGAGCCATCTCGTTTTGCGAGCGCTGCACGCATGTAAACTCGATCTCCGAATGTCAAAAACCTTTATTTTGTGCAAATGCATCGTTTTACATCGTCAAAACTCGTTTAGCAACGATACTGCGAGCGAAAATGCCTCAATCAGCCAAATTCAGCTATCACGTTCTGCGCGCGTTGCACTCATGCAAACTCGGTCGCCGAGTATCAAAAACCTGTATTTTGTGCAAATGCATCATTTTACATCGTTAGAACTCGCTTGGCACCGGTGCCGCAAGTGGAAAAGCGTCAGACAGCCAAATCGAGCCATCTCGTTTTGCGAGCGCTCGACGCATGTAAACTCGATCTCCGAATGTCAAAAACCTTAATTTTGTGCAAATGCATCGTTTTGCATCGTTAGAACTCGTTTGACACCGATGCCGCGAGCGAAAAAGAGTATAACAGCCAAATCGAGCCATCTCGTTTCGCGAGCGCTGCACTCATGTAAACTCGATCTCCGAGTGTCAAAAACCTTAATTTTGTGCAAATGCATCGTTTTGCATCGTTAGAACTCGTTTGACACCGATGCCGCGAGCGAAAAAGAGTCAAACAGCCAAATCGAGCCATCTTGTTTTGCGAGCGCTGCACGCATGTAATCTCGATCCCTGAATGTCAAAACCCGTAATTTTGTTGAAATGCATCGTTTTGCATCGTCAAAACTCGTTTGGCAACGATGCCGCTAGCGAAAATGCGTCAATCAGCCAAATCAAGTTATCGCGTTCTGCGCGCGTGGCACTCATGTAAACTCGGTCGCCGAGTATCAAAAACCTTTATTTTGTGCAAATGCATCGTTTTGCATTGTTAAAACTCGTTTGGCACCGATGCTCCGAGCGAAAAAGCGTCAATCAGCCAAATCGAGCCATCTCGTTTTGCGAGCGCTGCACGCATGTAAACTCGATCTCCGAATGTCAATAACCTTAATTTTGTGCAAATGCATCGTTTTGCATCGTTAGAACTCGTTTGACACCGATGCCGCGAGCGAAAAAGAGTAAAACAGCCAAATCGAGCCATCTCGTTTTGCGAGCGCTGCACGCATGTAAACTCGATCTCCGAATGTCAAAAACCTTTATTTTGTGCAAATGCATCGTTTTACATCGTTAAAACTCGTTTGGCACCGATGCCGCGAGCGAAAAAGCGTCAAACAGCCAAATCAAGCCATCTCGTTTTGCGAGCGCTGCACGCATGTAAACTCGATCTTCGAGTGTCAAAAACCTTAATTTTGTGCAAATGCATCGTTTTGCATCGTCAAAACTCGTTTGGCAACGATACTGCGAGCGAAAATGCGTCAATCAGCCAAATCAAGCTATCGCGTTCGTCGCGCGTGGCACTCATGTAAACTCGGTCGCCGAGTATCAAAAACCTTTATTTTGTGCAAATGCATCGTTTTGCATTGTTAAAACTCGTTTGGCACCGATGCTGCGAGCGAAAAAGCGTCAAACAGCCAAATCGAGCCATCGCGTTTTGCGAGCGCTGCACGCATATAAACTCGGTCTCCGAATGACAAAAACCTTAATTTTGTGCAAATGCATCGTTCTGCATCGTCAAAACTCGTTTGGCAACGATACTGCGAGCGAAAATGCGTCAATCAACCAAATCCAGTTATCGCGTTCTGCGCGCGTTGCACTCATGCAAACTCGGTCGCCGAGTATCAAAAACCTTTATTTTGTGCAAATGCATCGTTTTGCATTGTTAAAACTCGTTTGGCACCGATGCTCCGAGCGAAAAAGCGTCAATCAGCCAAATCGAGCCATCTCGTTTAGCGAGCGCTGCACGCATGTAAACTCGATCTCCGAATGTCAAAAAGCTTAATTTTGTGCAAATGCATCGTTTTGCATCGTTAGAACTCGTTTGACACCGATGCCGCGAGCGAAAAAGAGTAAAACAGCCAAATCGAGCCATCTCGTTTTGCGAGCGCTGCACGCATGTAAACTCGATCTCCGAATGTCAAAAACCTTTATTTTGTGCAAATGCATCGTTTTACATCGTTAAAACTCGTTTTTCACCGATGCCGCGAGCGAAAAAGCGTCAAACAGCCAAATCAAGCCATCTCGTTTTGCGAGCGCTGCACACATGTAAACTCGATCTCCGAGTGTCAAAAACCTTAATTTTGTGCAAATGCATCGTTTTGCATCGTCAAAACTCGTTTGGCAACGATACTGCGAGCGAAAATGCGTCAATCAGCCAAATTCAGCTATCACGTTCTGCGCGCGTTGCACTCATGCAAACTCGGTCGCCGAGTATCAAAAACCTGTATTTTGTGCAAATGCATCGTTTTACATCGTTAGAACTCGCTTGGCACTCGCTTGGCAAAACCCGTAATTTTGTTGAAATGCATTGTTTTGCATCGTCAAAACTCGTTTGGCAACGATACTGCGAGCGAAAATGCGTCAATCAGCCAAATTCAGCTATCACGTTCTGCGCGCGTTGCACTCATGCAAACTCGGTCGCCGAGTATCAAAAACCTTTATTTTGTGCAAATGCATCGTTTTGCATTGTTAAAACTCGTTTGGCACCGATGCTCCGAGCGAAAAAGCGTCAATCAGCCAAATCGAGCCATCTCGTTTTGCGAGCGCTGCACGCATGTAATCTCGATCCCCGAATGTCAAAAACCTTAATTTTGTGCAAATGCATCGTTTTGCATCGTTAGAACTCGTTTGACACCGATGCCGCGAGCGAAAAAAAGTAAAACAGCCAAATCGAGCCATCTCGTTTTGCGAGCGCTGCACGCATGTAAACTCGATCTCCGAATGTCAAAAACCTTAATTTTGTGCAAATGCATCGTTTTGCATCGTTAGAAATCGTTTGACACCGATGCCGCGAGCGAAAAAGAGTAAAAGAGCCAAATCGAGCCATCTCGTTTTGCGAGCGCTGCACGCATGTAAACTCGATCTCCGAATGTCAAAAACCTTTATTTTGTGCAAATGCATCGTTTTGCATCGTTAAAACTCGTTTGGCACCGATGTCGCGAGCAAAAAAGCATCAGTCAGCCAAATCGAGCCATCTCGTTTTGCGAGCGCTGCACGCATGTAAACTCGGTCTCCGAGTGACAAAAACCTTAATTTTGTGCAAATGCATCGTTTGGCATCGTTAAAACTCGTTTGCCACCGATGCACGACCAAAAAAGCGTCTAACAGCCAAATCGAGCTATCGCGTTTTGCACGCGTGGCACTTATGTAGACTCGGTCGCCGAGTATCAAAGACCTTTATTTTGTGCAAATGCATCGTTTTACATCGTTAGAACTCGTTTGGCACCGATGCCGCGAGTGGAAAAGCGTCAAACAGCCAAATCGAGCCATCTCGATTTGCGAGCGCTGGACGTATGTAAACTCGATCTCCGAATGTCAAAAACCTTAATTTTGTGCAAATGCATCGTTTTGCATCGTTAGAACTCGTTTGACACCGATGCCGCGAGCGAAAAAGACTCAAACAGCCAAATCGAGCCATCTTGTTTTGCGAGCGCTGCACGCATGTAATCTCGATCCCCGAATGTCAAAACCCGTAATTTTGTTTAAATGCATCGTTTTGCATCGTCAAAACTCGTTTGGCAACGATACTGCGAGCGAAAATGCGTCAATCAGCCAAATCAAGCTATCGCGTTCTTCGCGCGTGGCACTCATGTAAGCTCGGTCGCCGAGTATTAAAAACCTTTATTTTGTGCAAATGCATCGTTTTGCATTGTTAAAACTCGTTTGGCACCGATGCTGCGAGCGAAAAAGCGTCAATCAGCCAAATCGAGCTATCGCGTTTTGCGAGCGCTGCACGCATGTAAACTCGGTCTCCGAATGACAAAAACCTTAATTTTGTGCAAATGCATCGTTTTGCATCGTCAAAACTCGTTTGGCAACGATACTGCGAGCGAAAATGCGTCAATCAACCAAATCCAGTTATCGCGTTCTGCGCACGTGGCACTCATGTAAACTCGATCTCCGAATGTCAAAAACCTTAATTTTGTGCAAATGCATCGTTTTGCATCGTTAGAACTCGTTTGACACCGATGCCGCGAGCGAAAAAGAGTCAAACAGCCAAATCGAGCCATCTTGTTTTGCGAGCGCTGCACGCATGTAATCTCGATCCCTGAATGTCAAAACCCGTAATTTTGTTGAAATGCATCGTTTTGCATCGTCAAAACTCGTTTGGCAACGATGCCGCTAGCGAAAATGCGTCAATCAGCCAAATCAAGCTATCGCGTTCTGCGCGCGTGGCACTCGTGTAAACTCGGTCGCCGAGTATCAAAAACCTTTATTTTGTGCAAATGCATCGTTTTGCATTGTTAAAACTCGTTTGGCACCGATGCTCCGAGCGAAAAAGCGTCAATCAGCCAAATCGAGCCATCTCGTTTTGCGAGCGCTGCACGCATGTAAACTCGATCTCCGAATGTCAAAAACCTTTATTTTGTGCAAATGCATCGTTTTACATCGTTAAAACTCGTTTGGCACCGATGCCGCGAGCGAAAAAGCGTCAAACAGCCAAATCAAGCCATCTCGTTTTGCGAGCGCTGCACGCATGTAATCTCGATCCCCGAATGTCAAAACCCGTAATTTTGTTGAAATGCATCGTTTTGCATCGTCAAAACTCGTTTGGCAACGATACTGCGAGCGAAAATGCGTCAATCAGCCAAATTCAGCTATCACGTTCTGCACGCGTTGCACTCATGCAAACTCGGTCGCCGAGTATCAAAAACCTTTATTTTGTGCAAATGCATCGTTTTGCATTGTTAAAACTCGTTTGACACCGATGCCGCGAGCGAAAAAGAGTAAAACAGCCAAATCGAGCCATCTCGTTTTGCGAGCGCTGCACGCATGTAAAGTCGATCTCCGAATGTCAAAATCCTTTAATTTGTGCAAATGCATCGTTTTGCATCGTTAAAACTCGTTTGGCACCGATGTCGCGAGCAAAAAAGCATCAGTCAGCCAAATCGAGCCATCTCGTTTTGCGAGCGCTACACGCATGTAAACTCGGTCTCCGAGTGACAAAAACCTTAATTTTGTGCAAATGCATCGTTTGGCATCGTTAAAACTCGTTTGCCACCGATGCACGACCAAAAAAGCGTCTAACAGCCAAATCGAGCTATCGCGTTTTGCACGCGTGGCACTTATGTAGACTCGGTCGCCGAGTATCAAAAACCTTTATTTTGTGCAAATGCATCGTTTTACATCGTTAGAACTCGTTTGGCACCGATGCCGCGAGTGGAAAAGCGTCAAACAGCCAAATAGAGCCATCTCGATTTGCGAGCGCTGGACGTATGTAAACTCGATCTCCGAATGTCAAAAACCTTAATTTTGTGCAAATGCATTGTTTTGCATCGTTAGAACTCGTTTGACACCGATGCCGCGAGCGAAAAAGACTCAAACAGCCAAATCGAGCCATCTTGTTTTGCGAGCGCTGCACGCATGTAATCTCGATCCCCGAATGTCAAAACCCGTAATTTTGTTTAAATGCATCGTTTTGCATCGTCAAAACTCGTTTGGCAACGATACTGCGAGCGAAAATGCGTCAATCAGCCAAATCAAGCTATCGCGTTCTTCGCGCGTGGCACTCATGTAAGCTCGGTCGCCGAGTATCAAAAACCTTTATTTTGTGCAAATGCATCGTTTTGCATTGTTAAAACTCGTTTGGCACCGATGCTGCGAGCGAAAAAGCGTCAATCAGCCAAATCGAGCCATCGCGTTTTGCGAGCGCTGCACGCATGTAAACTCGGTCTCCGAATGACAAAAACCTTAATTTTGTGCAAATGCATCGTTTTGCATCGTCAAAACTCGTTTGGCAACGATACTGCGAGCGAAAATGCGTCAATCAACCAAATCCAGTTATCGCGTTCTGCGCGCGTGGCACTCATGTAAACTCGATCTCCGAATGTCAAAAACCTTAATTTTGTGCAAATGCATCGTTTTGCATCGTTAGAACTCGTTTGACACCGATGCCGCGAGCGAAAAAGAGTCAAACAGCCAAATCGAGCCATCTTGTTTTGCGAGCGCTGCACGCATGTAATTTCGATCCCTGAATGTCAAAACCCGTAATTTTGTTGAAATGCATCGTTTTGCATCGCCAAAACTCGTTTGGCAACGATGCCGCTAGCGAAAATGCGTCAAGCAGCCAAATCAAGCTATCGCGTTCTGCGCGCGTGGCACTCATGTAAACTCGGTCGCCGAGTATCAAAAACCTTTATTTTGTGCAAATGCATCGTTTTGCATTGTTAAAACTCGTTTGGCACTGATGCTCCGAGCGAAAAAGCGTCAATCAGCCAAATCGAGCCATCTCGTTTTGCGAGCGCTGCACGCATGTAAACTCGATCTCCGAATGTCAAAAACCTTAATTTTGTGCAAATGCATCGTTTTGCATCGTTAGAACTCGTTTGACACCGATGCCGCGAGCGAAAACGAGTAAAACTGCCAAATCGAGCCATCTCGTTTTGCGAGCGCTGCACGCATGTAAACTCGATCTCCGAATGTCAAAAACCTTTATTTTGTGCAAATGCATCGTTTTACATCGTTAAAACTCGTTTGGCACCGATGCCGCGAGCGAAAAAGCGTCAAACAGCCAAATCAAGCCATCTCGTTTTGCGAGCGCTGCACGCATGTAAACTCGATCTCCGAGTGTCAAAAACCTTAATTTTGTGCCAATGCATCGTTTTGCATCGTCAAAAGTCGTTTAGCAACGATACTGCGAGCGAAAATGCCTCAATCAGCCAAATTCAGCTATCACGTTCTGCGCGCGTTGCACTCATGCAAACTCGGTCGCCGTGTATCAAAAACCTGTATTTTGTGCAAATGCATCGTTTTACATCGTTAGAACTCGCTTGGCACCGGTGCCGCAAGTGGAAAAGCGTCAGACAGCCAAATCGAGCTATCTCGTTTTGCGAGCGCTGCACGCATGTAAACTCGATCTCCGAATGTCAAAAACCTTAATTTTGTGCAAATGCATCGTTTTGCATCGTTAGAACTCGTTTGACACCGATGCCGCGAGCGAAAAAGAGTAAAACAGCCAAATCGAGCCAGATGGCTCGATTTGGCTGTTTTCCATCGTTTTGCATCGTTTGCATCTCGTTTTGCGAGCGCTGCACGCATGTAAACTCGGTCTCCGAGTGACAAAAACCTTAATTTTGTGCAAATGCATCGTTTGGCATCGTTAAAACTCGTTTGCCACCGATGCACGACCAAAAAAGCGTCTAACAGCCAAATCGAGCTATCGCGTTTTGCACGCGTGGCACTTATGTAGACTCGGTCGCCGAGTATCAAAGACCTTTATTTTGTGCAAATGCATCGTTTTACATCGTTAGAACTCGTTTGGCACCGATGCCGCGAGTGGAAAAGCGTCAAACAGCCAAATCGAGCCATCTCGATTTGCAAGCGCTGGACGTATGTAAACTCGATCTCCGAATGTCAAAAACCTTAATTTTGTGCAAATGCATCGTTTTGCATCGTTAGAACTCGTTTGACACCGATGCCGCGAGCGAAAAAGACTCAAACAGCCAAATCGAGCCATCTTGTTTTGCGAGCGCTGCACGCATGTAATCTCGATCCCCGAATGTCAAAACCCGTAATTTTGTTTAAATGCATCGTTTTGCATCGTCAAAACTCGTTTGGCAACGATACTGCGAGCGAAAATGCGTCAATCAGCCAAATCAAGCTATCGCGTTCTTCGCGCGTGGCACTCATGTAAGCTCGGTCGCCGAGTATTAAAAACCTTTATTTTGTGCAAATGCATCGTTTTGCATTGTTAAAACTCGTTTGGCACCGATGCTGCGAGCGAAAAAGCGTCAATCAGCCAAATCGAGCTATCGCGTTTTGCGAGCGCTGCACGCATGTAAACTCGGTCTCCGAATGACAAAAACCTTAATTTTGTGCAAATGCATCGTTTTGCATCGTCAAAACTCGTTTGGCAACGATACTGCGAGCGAAAATGCGTCAATCAACCAAATCCAGTTATCGCGTTCTGCGCACGTGGCACTCATGTAAACTCGATCTCCGAATGTCAAAAACCTTAATTTTGTGCAAATGCATCGTTTTGCATCGTTAGAACTCGTTTGACACCGATGCCGCGAGCGAAAAAGAGTCAAACAGCCAAATCGAGCCATCTTGTTTTGCGAGCGCTGCACGCATGTAATCTCGATCCCTGAATGTCAAAACCCGTAATTTTGTTGAAATGCATCGTTTTGCATCGTCAAAACTCGTTTGGCAACGATGCCGCTAGCGAAAATGCGTCAATCAGCCAAATCAAGCTATCGCGTTCTGCGCGCGTGGCACTCGTGTAAACTCGGTCGCCGAGTATCAAAAACCTTTATTTTGTGCAAATGTATCGTTTTGCATTGTTAAAACTCGTTTGGCACCGATGCTCCGAGCGAAAAAGCGTCAATCAGCCAAATCGAGCCATCTCGTTTTGCGAGCGCTGCACGCATGTAAACTCGATCTCCGAATGTCAAAAACCTTTATTTTGTGCAAATGCATCGTTTTACATCGTTAAAACTCGTTTGGCACCGATGCCGCGAGCGAAAAAGCGTCAAACAGCCAAATCAAGCCATCTCGTTTTGCGAGCGCTGCACGCATGTAATCTCGATCCCCGAATGTCAAAACCCGTAATTTTGTTGAAATGCATCGTTTTGCATCGTCAAAACTCGTTTGGCAACGATACTGCGAGCGAAAATGCGTCAATCAGCCAAATTCAGCTATCACGTTCTGCACGCGTTGCACTCATGCAAACTCGGTCGCCGAGTATCAAAAACCTTTATTTTGTGCAAATGCATCGTTTTGCATTGTTAAAACTCGTTTGACACCGATGCCGCGAGCGAAAAAGAGTAAAACAGCCAAATCGAGCCATCTCGTTTTGCGAGCGCTGCACGCATGTAAAGTCGATCTCCGAATGTCAAAATCCTTTAATTTGTGCAAATGCATCGTTTTGCATCGTTAAAACTCGTTTGGCACCGATGTCGCGAGCAAAAAAGCATCAGTCAGCCAAATCGAGCCATCTCGTTTTGCGAGCGCTACACGCATGTAAACTCGGTCTCCGAGTGACAAAAACCTTAATTTTGTGCAAATGCATCGTTTGGCATCGTTAAAACTCGTTTGCCACCGATGCACGACCAAAAAAGCGTCTAACAGCCAAATCGAGCTATCGCGTTTTGCACGCGTGGCACTTATGTAGACTCGGTCGCCGAGTATCAAAAACCTTTATTTTGTGCAAATGCATCGTTTTACATCGTTAGAACTCGTTTGGCACCGATGCCGCGAGTGGAAAAGCGTCAAACAGCCAAATAGAGCCATCTCGATTTGCGAGCGCTGGACGTATGTAAACTCGATCTCCGAATGTCAAAAAGCTTAATTTTGTGCAAATGCATCGTTTTGCATCGTTAGAACTCGTTTGACACCGATGCCGCGAGCGAAAAAGACTCAAACAGCCAAATCGAGCCATCTTGTTTTGCGAGCGCTGAACGCATGTAATCTCGATCCCCGAATGTCAAAACCCGTAATTTTGTTTAAATGCATCGTTTTGCATCGTCAAAACTCGTTTGACAACGATACTGCGAGCGAAAATGCGTCAATCAGCCAAATCAAGCTATCGCGTTCTTCGCGCGTGGCACTCATGTAAGCTCGGTCGCCGAGTATCAAAAACCTTTATTTTGTGCAAATGCATCGTTTTGCATTGTTAAAACTCGTTTGGCACCGATGCTGCGAGCGAAAAAGCGTCAATCAGCCAAATCGAGCCATCGCGTTTTGCGAGCGCTGCACGCATGTAAACTCGGTCTCCGAATGACAAAAACCTTAATTTTGTGCAAATGCATCGTTTTGCATCGTCAAAACTCGTTTGGCAACGATACTGCGAGCGAAAATGCGGCAATCAACCAAATCCAGTTATCGCGTTCTGCGCGCGTGGCACTCATGTAAACTCGATCTCCGAATGTCAAAAACCTTAATTTTGTGCAAATGCATCGTTTTGCATCGTTAGAACTCGTTTGACACCGATGCCGCGAGCGAAAAAGAGTCAAACAGCCAAATCGAGCCATCTTGTTTTGCGAGCGCTGCACGCATGTAATTTCGATCCCTGAATGTCAAAACCCGTAATTTTGTTGAAATGCATCGTTTTGCATCGCCAAAACTCGTTTGGCAACGATGCCGCTAGCGAAAATGCGTCAAGCAGCCAAATCAAGCTATCGCGTTCTGCGCGCGTGGCACTCATGTAAACTCGGTCGCCGAGTATCAAAAACCTTTATTTTGTGCAAATGCATCGTTTTGCATTGTTAAAACTCGTTTGGCACTGATGCTCCGAGCGAAAAAGCGTCAATCAGCCAAATCGAGCCATCTCGTTTTGCGAGCGCTGCACGCATGTAAACTCGATCTCCGAATGTCAAAAACCTTAATTTTGTGCAAATGCATCGTTTTGCATCGTTAGAACTCGTTTGACACCGATGCCGCGAGCGAAAACGAGTAAAACTGCCAAATCGAGCCATCTCGTTTTGCGAGCGCTGCACGCATGTAAACTCGATCTCCGAATGTCAAAAACCTTTATTTTGTGCAAATGCATCGTTTTACATCGTTAAAACTCGTTTGGCACCGATGCCGCGAGCGAAAAAGCGTCAAACAGCCAAATCAAGCCATCTCGTTTTGCGAGCGCTGCACGCATGTAAACTCGATCTCCGAGTGTCAAAAACCTTAATTTTGTGCCAATGCATCGTTTTGCATCGTCAAAAGTCGTTTAGCAACGATACTGCGAGCGAAAATGCCTCAATCAGCCAAATTCAGCTATCACGTTCTGCGCGCGTTGCACTCATGCAAACTCGGTCGCCGTGTATCAAAAACCTGTATTTTGTGCAAATGCATCGTTTTACATCGTTAGAACTCGCTTGGCACCGGTGCCGCAAGTGGAAAAGCGTCAGACAGCCAAATCGAGCCATCTCGTTTTGCGAGCGCTGCACGCATGTAAACTCGATCTCCGAATGTCAAAAACCTTAATTTTGTGCAAATGCATCGTTTTGCATCGTTAGAACTCGTTTGACACCGATGCCGCGAGCGAAAAAGAGTAAAACAGCCAAATCGAGCCATCTCGTTTTGCGAGCGCTGCACGCATGTAAACTCGATCTCCGAATGTCAAAAACCTTTATTTTGTGCAAATGCATCGTTTTACATCGTTAAAACTCGTTTGGCACCGATGCCGCGAGCGAAAAAGCGTCAAACAGCCAAATCAAGCCATCTCGTTTTGCGAGCGCTGCACGCATGTAAACTCGATCTCCGAGTGTCAAAAACCTTAATTTTGTGCAAATGCATCGTTTTACATCGTTAAAACTCGTTTGGCACCGATGCCGCGAGCGAAAAAGCGTCAAACAGCCAAATCAAGCCATCTCGTTTTGCGAGCGCTGCACACATGTAAACTCGATCTCCGAGTGTCAAAAACCTTAATTTTGTGCAAATGCATCGTTTTGCATCGTCAAAACTCGTTTGGCAACGATACTGCGAGCGAAAATGCGTCAATCAGCCAAATCAAGCTATCGCGTTCTTCGCGCGTGGCACTCATGTAAACTCGGTCGCCGAGTATCAAAAACCTTTATTTTGTGCAAATGCATCGTTTTGCATTGTTAAAACTCGTTTGGCACCGATGCTGCGAGCGAAAAAGCGTCAATCAGCCAAATCGAGCCATCTCGTTTTGCGAGCGCTGCACGCATGTAAACTCGATCTCCGAATGTCAAAAACCTTAATTTTGTGCAAATGCATCGTTTTGCATCGTTAGAACTCGTTTGACACCGATGCCGCGAGCGAAAAAGAGTAAAACAGCCAAATCGAGCCATCTCGTTTTGCGAGCGCTGCACGCATGTAAACTCGATCTCCGAATGTCAAAAACCTTTATTTTGTGCAAATGCATCGTTTTACATCGTTAAAACTCGTTTGGCACCGGTGCCGCAAGTGGAAAAGCGTCAGACAGCCAAATCGAGCCATCTCGTTTTGCGAGCGCTCGACGCATGTAAACTCGATCTCCGAATGTCAAAAACCTTAATTTTGTGCAAATGCATCGTTTTGCATCGTTAGAACTCGTTTGACACCGATGCCGCGAGCGAAAAAGAGTATAACAGCCAAATCGAGCCATCTCGTTTTGCGAGCGCTGCACTCATGTAAACTCGATCTCCGAATGTCAAAAACCTTAATTTTGTGCAAATGCATCGTTTTGCATCGTTAGAACTCGTTTGACACCGATGCCGCGAGCGAAAAAGAGTCAAACAGCCAAATCGAGCCATCTTGTTTTGCGAGCGCTGCACGCATGTAATCTCGATCCCTGAATGTCAAAACCCGTAATTTTGTTGAAATGCATCGTTTTGCATCGTCAAAACTCGTTTGGCAACGATGCCGCTAGCGAAAATGCGTTAATCAGCCAAATCAAGCTATCGCGTTCTGCGCGCGTGGCACTCGTGTAAACTCGGTCGCCGAGTATCAAAAACCTTTATTTTGTGCAAATGCATCGTTTTGCATTGTTAAAACTCGTTTGGCACTGATGCTCCGAGCGAAAAAGCGTCAATCAGCCAAATCGAGCCATCTCGTTTTGCGAGCGCTGCACGCATGTAATCTCGATCCCCGAATGTCAAAACCCGTAATTTTGTTGAAATGCATCGTTTTGCATCGTCAAAACTCGTTTGGCAACGATACTGCGAGCGAAAATGCGTCAATCAGCCAAATTCAGCTATCACGTTCTGCACGCGTTGCACTCATGCAAACTCGGTCGCCGAGTATCAAAAACCTTTATTTTGTGCAAATGCATCGTTTTGCATTGTTAAAACTCGTTTGGCACCGATGCTGCGAGCGAAAAAGCGTCAATCAGCCAAATCGAGCCATCTCGTTTTGCGAGCGTTGCACGCATGTAAACTCGATCTCCGAATGTCAAAAACCTTAATTTTGTGCAAATGCATCGTTTTGCATCGTTAGAACTCGTTTGACACCGATGCCGCGAGCGAAAAAGAGTAAAACAGCCAAATCGAGCCATCTCGTTTTGCGAGCGCTGCACGCATGTAAACTCGATCTCCGAATGTCAAAAACCTTTATTTTGTGCAAATGCATCGTTTTACATCGTTAAAACTCGTTTGGCACCGGTGCCGCAAGTGGAAAAGCGTCAGACAGCCAAATCGAGCCATCTCGTTTTGCGAGCGCTCGACGCATGTAAACTCGATCTCCGAATGTCAAAAACCTTAATTTTGTGCAAATGCATCGTTTTGCATCGTTAGAACTCGTTTGACACCGATGCCGCGAGCGAAAAAGAGTATAACAGCCAAATCGAACCATCTCGTTTTGCGAGCGCTGCACTCATGTAAACTCGATCTCCGAATGTCAAAAACCTTAATTTTGTGCAAATGCATCGTTTTGCATCGTTAGAACTCGTTTGACACCGATGCCGCGAGCGAAAAAGAATCAAACAGCCAAATCGAGCCATCTTGTTTTGCGAGCGCTGCACGCATGTAATCTCGATCCCTGAATGTCAAAACCCGTAATTTTGTTGAAATGCATTGTTTGGCATCGACAAAACTCGTTTGGCAACGATACTGCGAGCGAAAATGCGTCAATCAGCCAAATTCAGCTATCACGTTCTGCGCGCGTTGCACTCATGCAAACTCGGTCGCCGAGTATCAAAAACCTTTATTTTGTGCAAATGCATCGTTTTGCATTGTTAAAACTCGTTTGGCACCGATGCTCCGAGCGAAAAAGCGTCAATCAGCCAAATCGAGCCATCTCGTTTTGCGAGCGCTCGACGCATGTAAACTCGATCTCCGAATGTCAAAAACCTTAATTTTGTGCAAATGCATCGTTTTGCATCGTTAGAACTCGTTTGACACCGATGCCGCGAGCGAAAAAGAGTATAACAGCCAAATCGAGCCATCTCGTTTTGCGAGCGCTGCACTCATGTAAACTCGATCTCCGAATGTCAAAAACCTTAATTTTGTGCAAATGCATCGTTTTGCATCGTTAGAACTCGTTTGACACCGATGCCGCGAGCGAAAAAGAATCAAACAGCCAAATCGAGCCATCTTGTTTTGCGAGCGCTGCACGCATGTAATCTCGATCCCTGAATGTCAAAACCCGTAATTTTGTTGAAATGCATTGTTTGGCATCGACAAAACTCGTTTGGCAACGATACTGCGAGCGAAAATGCGTCAATCAGCCAAATTCAGCTATCACGTTCTGCGCGCGTTGCACTCATGCAAACTCGGTCGCCGAGTATCAAAAACCTTTATTTTGTGCAAATGCATCGTTTTGCATTGTTAAAACTCGTTTGGCACCGATGCTCCGAGCGAAAAAGCGTCAATCAGCCAAATCGAGCCATCTTGTTTTGCGAGCGCTGCACGCCTGTAATCTCGATCCCCGAATGTCAAAACCCGTAATTTTGTTTAAATGCATCGTTTTGCATCGTCAAAACTCGTTTGGCAACGATACTGCGAGCGAAAATGCGTCAATCAGCCAAATCAAGCTATCGCGTTCTTCGCGCGTGGCACTCATGTAAGCTCGGTCGCCGAGTATCAAAAACCTTTATTTTGTGCAAATGCATCGTTTTGCATTGTTAAAACTCGTTTGGCACCGATGCTGCGAGCGAAAAAGCGTCAATCAGCCAAATCGAGCCATCGCGTTTTGCGAGCGCTGCACGCATGTAAACTCGGTCTCCGAATGACAAAAACCTTAATTTTGTGCAAATGCATCGTTTTGCATCGTCAAAACTCGTTTGGCAACGATACTGCGAGCGAAAATGCGTCAATCAACCAAATCCAGTTATCGCGTTCTGCGCGCGTGGCACTCATGTAAACTCGATCTCCGAATGTCAAAAACCTTAATTTTGTGCAAATGCATCGTTTTGCATCGTTAGAACTCGTTTGACACCGATGCCGCGAGCGAAAAAGAGTCAAACAGCCAAATCGAGCCATCTCGTTTTGCGAGCGCTGCACGCATGTAAACTCGATCTCCGAATGTCAAAAACCTTTATTTTGTGCAAATGCATCGTTTTACATCGTTAAAACTCGTTTGGCACCGATGCCGCGAGCGAAAAAGCGTCAAACAGCCAAATCAAGCCATCTCGTTTTGCGAGCGCTGCACGCATGTAAACTCGATCTCCGAGTGTCAAAAACCTTAATTTTGTGCAAATCCATCGTTTTACATCGTTAAAACTCGTTTGGCACCGATACTGCGAGCGAAAATGCGTCAATCAGCCAAATCAAGCTATCGCGTTCTTCGCGCGTGGCACTCATGTAAACTCGGTCGCCGAGTATCAAAAACCTTTATTTTGTGCAAATGCATCGTTTTGCATTGTTAAAACTCGTTTGGCACCGATGCTGCGAGCGAAAAAGCGTCAATCAGCCAAATCGAGCCATCTCGTTTTGCGAGCGCTGCACGCATGTAAACTCGATCTCCGAATGTCAAAAACCTTAATTTTGTGCAAATGCATCGTTTTGCATCGTTAGAACTCGTTTGACACCGATGCCGCGAGCGAAAACGAGTAAAACTGCCAAATCGAGCCATCTCGTTTTGCGAGCGCTGCACGCATGTAAACTCGATCTCCGAGTGTCAAAAACCTTAATTTTGTGCAAATGCATCGTTTTGCATCGTCAAAACTCGTTTGGCAACGATACTGCGAGCGAAAATGCGTCAATCAGCCAAATCAAGCTATCGCGTTCTTCGCGCGTGGCACTCATGTAAACTCGGTCGCCGAGTATCAAAAACCTTTATTTTGTGCAAATGCATCGTTTTGCATTGTTAAAACTCGTTTGGCACCGATGCTCCGAGCGAAAAAGCGTCAATCAGCCAAATCGAGCCATCTCGTTTTGCGAGCGCTGCACGCATGTAAACTCGATCTCCGAATGTCAATAACCTTAATTTTGTGCAAATGCATCGTTTTGCATCGTTAGAACTCGTTTGACACCGATGCCGCGAGCGAAAAAGAGTAAAACAGCCAAATCGAGCCATCTCGTTTTGCGAGCGCTGCACGCATGTAAACTCGATTTCCGAATGTCAAAAACCTTTATTTTGTGCAAATGCATCGTTTTACATCGTTAAAACTCGTTTGGCACCGATGCCGCGAGCGAAAAAGCGTCAAACAGCCAAATCAAGCCATCTCGTTTTGCGAGCGCTGCACGCATGTAAACTCGATCTTCGAGTGTCAAAAACCTTAATTTTGTGCAAATGCATCGTTTTGCATCGTCAAAACTCGTTTGGCAACGATACTGCGAGCGAAAATGCGTCAATCAGCCAAATCAAGCTATCGCGTTCGTCGCGCGTGGCACTCATGTAAACTCGGTCGCCGAGTATCAAAAACCTTTATTTTGTGCAAATGCATCGTTTTGCATTGTTAAAACTCGTTTGGCACCGATGCTGCGAGCGAAAAAGCGTCAAACAGCCAAATCGAGCCATCGCGTTTTGCGAGCGCTGCACGCATGTAAACTCGGTCTCCGAATGACAAAAACCTTAATTTTGTGCAAATGCATCGTTCTGCATCGTCAAAACTCGTTTGGCAACGATACTGCGAGCGAAAATGCGTCAATCAACCAAATCCAGTTATCGCGTTCTGCGCGCGTTGCACTCATGCAAACTCGGTCGCCGAGTATCAAAAACCTTTATTTTGTGCAAATGCATCGTTTTGCATTGTTAAAACTCGTTTGGCACCGATGCTCCGAGCGAAAAAGCGTCAATCAGCCAAATCGAGCCATCTCGTTTAGCGAGCGCTGCACGCATGTAAACTCGATCTCCGAATGTCAAAAAGCTTAATTTTGTGCAAATGCATCGTTTTGCATCGTTAGAACTCGTTTGACACCGATGCCGCGAGCGAAAAAGAGTAAAACAGCCAAATCGAGCCATCTCGTTTTGCGAGCGCTGCACGCATGTAAACTCGATCTCCGAATGTCAAAAACCTTTATTTTGTGCAAATGCATCGTTTTACATCGTTAAAACTCGTTTTTCACCGATGCCGCGAGCGAAAAAGCGTCAAACAGCCAAATCAAGCCATCTCGTTTTGCGAGCGCTGCACACATGTAAACTCGATCTCCGAGTGTCAAAAACCTTAATTTTGTGCAAATGCATCGTTTTGCATCGTCAAAACTCGTTTGGCAACGATACTGCGAGCGAAAATGCGTCAATCAGCCAAATTCAGCTATCACGTTCTGCGCGCGTTGCACTCATGCAAACTCGGTCGCCGAGTATCAAAAACCTGTATTTTGTGCAAATGCATCGTTTTACATCGTTAGAACTCGCTTGGCACTCGCTTGGCAAAACCCGTAATTTTGTTGAAATGCATTGTTTTGCATCGTCAAAACTCGTTTGGCAACGATACTGCGAGCGAAAATGCGTCAATCAGCCAAATTCAGCTATCACGTTCTGCGCGCGTTGCACTCATGCAAACTCGGTCGCCGAGTATCAAAAACCTTTATTTTGTGCAAATGCATCGTTTTGCATTGTTAAAACTCGTTTGGCACCGATGCTCCGAGCGAAAAAGCGTCAATCAGCCAAATCGAGCCATCTCGTTTTGCGAGCGCTGCACGCATGTAATCTCGATCCCCGAATGTCAAAAACCTTAATTTTGTGCAAATGCATCGTTTTGCATCGTTAGAACTCGTTTGACACCGATGCCGCGAGCGAAAAAAAGTAAAACAGCCAAATCGAGCCATCTCGTTTTGCGAGCGCTGCACGCATGTAAACTCGATCTCCGAATGTCAAAAACCTTAATTTTGTGCAAATGCATCGTTTTGCATCGTTAGAAATCGTTTGACACCGATGCCGCGAGCGAAAAAGAGTAAAAGAGCCAAATCGAGCCATCTCGTTTTGCGAGCGCTGCACGCATGTAAACTCGATCTCCGAATGTCAAAAACCTTTATTTTGTGCAAATGCATCGTTTTGCATCGTTAAAACTCGTTTGGCACCGATGTCGCGAGCAAAAAAGCATCAGTCAGCCAAATCGAGCCATCTCGTTTTGCGAGCGCTGCACGCATGTAAACTCGGTCTCCGAGTGACAAAAACCTTAATTTTGTGCAAATGCATCGTTTGGCATCGTTAAAACTCGTTTGCCACCGATGCACGACCAAAAAAGCGTCTAACCAAAAGCGTCAGCCAAATCGAGCTATCGCGTTTTGCACGCGTGGCACTTATGTAGACTCGGTCGCCGAGTATCAAAGACCTTTATTTTGTGCAAATGCATCGTTTTACATCGTTAGAACTCGTTTGGCACCGATGCCGCGAGTGGAAAAGCGTCAAACAGCCAAATCGAGCCATCTCGATTTGCGAGCGCTGGACGTATGTAAACTCGATCTCCGAATGTCAAAAACCTTAATTTTGTGCAAATGCATCGTTTTGCATCGTTAGAACTCGTTTGACACCGATGCCGCGAGCGAAAAAGAGTCAAACAGCCAAATCGAGCCATCTTGTTTTGCGAGCGCTGCACGCATGTAATCTCGATCCCTGAATGTCAAAACCCGTAATTTTGTTGAAATGCATCGTTTTGCATCGTCAAAACTCGTTTGGCAACGATGCCGCTAGCGAAAATGCGTCAATCAGCCAAATCAAGCTATCGCGTTCTGCGCGCGTGGCACTCGTGTAAACTCGGTCGCCGAGTATCAAAAACCTTTATTTTGTGCAAATGCATCGTTTTGCATTGTTAAAACTCGTTTGGCACCGATGCTCCGAGCGAAAAAGCGTCAATCAGCCAAATCGAGCCATCTCGTTTTGCGAGCGCTGCACGCATGTAAACTCGATCTCCGAATGTCAAAAACCTTAATTTTGTGCAAATGCATCGTTTTGCATCGTTAGAACTCGTTTGACACCGATGCCGCGAGCGAAAAAGAGTAAAACAGCCAAATCGAGCCATCTCGTTTTGCGAGCGCTGCACGCATGTAAACTCGATCTCCGAATGTCAAAAACCTTTATTTTGTGCAAATGCATCGTTTTACATCGTTAAAACTCGTTTGGCACCGATGCCGCGAGCGAAAAAGCGTCAAACAGCCAAATCAAGCCATCTCGTTTTGCGAGCGCTGCACGCATGTAATCTCGATCCCCGAATGTCAAAACCCGTAATTTTGTTGAAATGCATCGTTTTGCATCGTCAAAACTCGTTTGGCAACGATACTGCGAGCGAAAATGCGTCAATCAGCCAAATTCAGCTATCACGTTCTGCACGCGTTGCACTCATGCAAACTCGGTCGCCGAGTATCAAAAACCTTTATTTTGTGCAAATGCATCGTTTTGCATTGTTAAAACTCGTTTGACACCGATGCCGCGAGCGAAAAAGAGTAAAACAGCCAAATCGAGCCATCTCGTTTTGCGAGCGCTGCACGCATGTAAACTCGATCTCCGAATGTCAAAAAGCTTAATTTTGTGCAAATGCATCGTTTTGCATCGTTAGAACTCGTTTGACACCGATGCCGCGAGCGAAAAAGAGTAAAACAGCCAAATCGAGCCATCTCGTTTTGCGAGCGCTGCACGCATGTAAACTCGATCTCCGAATGTCAAAAACCTTTATTTTGTGCAAATGCATCGTTTTACATCGTTAAAACTCGTTTTTCACCGATGCCGCGAGCGAAAAAGCGTCAAACAGCCAAATCAAGCCATCTCGTTTTGCGAGCGCTGCACACATGTAAACTCGATCTCCGAGTGTCAAAAACCTTAATTTTGTGCAAATGCATCGTTTTGCATCGTCAAAACTCGTTTGGCAACGATACTGCGAGCGAAAATGCGTCAATCAGCCAAATTCAGCTATCACGTTCTCCGCGCGTTGCACTCATGCAAACTCGGTCGCCGAGTATCAAAAACCTGTATTTTGTGCAAATGCATCGTTTTACATCGTTAGAACTCGCTTGGCACTCGCTTGGCAAAACCCGTAATTTTGTTGAAATGCATTGTTTTGCATCGTCAAAACTCGTTTGGCAACGATACTGCGAGCGAAAATGCGTCAATCAGCCAAATTCAGCTATCACGTTCTGCGCGCGTTGCACTCATGCAAACTCGGTCGCCGAGTATCAAAAACCTTTATTTTGTGCAAATGCATCGTTTTGCATTGTTAAAACTCGTTTGGCACCGATGCTCCGAGCGAAAAAGCGTCAATCAGCCAAATCGAGCCATCTCGTTTTGCGAGCGCTGCACGCATGTAATCTCGATCCCCGAATGTCAAAAACCTTAATTTTGTGCAAATGCATCGTTTTGCATCGTTAGAACTCGTTTGACACCGATACCGCGAGCGAAAAAAAGTAAAACAGCCAAATCGAGCCATCTCGTTTTGCGAGCGCTGCACGCATGTAAACTCGTTCTCCGAATGTCAAAAACCTTAATTTTGTGCAAATGCATCGTTTTGCATCGTTAGAAATCGTTTGACACCGATGCCGCGAGCGAAAAAGAGTAAAAGAGCCAAATCGAGCCATCTCGTTTTGCGAGCGCTGCACGCATGTAAACTCGATCTCCGAATGTCAAAAACCTTTATTTTGTGCAAATGCATCGTTTTGCATCGTTAAAACTCGTTTGGCACCGATGTCGCGAGCAAAAAAGCATCAGTCAGCCAAATCGAGCCATCTCGTTTTGCGAGCGCTGCACGCATGTAAACTCGGTCTCCGAGTGACAAAAACCTTAATTTTGTGCAAATGCATCGTTTGGCATCGTTAAAACTCGTTTGCCACCGATGCACGTCCAAAAAAGCGTCTAACAGCCAAATCGAGCTATCGCGTTTTGCACGCGTGGCACTTATGTAGACTCGGTCGCCGAGTATCAAAAACCTTTATTTTGTGCAAATGCATCGTTTTACATCGTTAGAACTCGTTTGGCACCGATGCCGCGAGTGGAAAAGCGTCAAACAGCCAAATCGAGCCATCTCGATTTGCGAGCGCTGGACGTATGTAAACTCGATCTCCGAATGTCAAAAACCTTAATTTTGTGCAAATGCATCGTTTTGCATCGTTAGAACTCGTTTGACACCGATGCCGCGAGCGAAAAAGACTCAAACAGCCAAATCGAGCCATCTTGTTTTGCGAGCGCTGCACGCATGTAATCTCGATCCCCGAATGTCAAAACCCGTAATTTTGTTTAAATGCATCGTTTTGCATCGTCAAAACTCGTTTGGCAACGATACTGCGAGCGAAAATGCGTCAATCAGCCAAATCAAGCTATCGCGTTCTTCGCGCGTGGCACTCATGTAAGCTCGGTCGCCGAGTATTAAAAACCTTTATTTTGTGCAAATGCATCGTTTTGCATTGTTAAAACTCGTTTGGCACCGATGCTGCGAGCGAAAAAGCGTCAATCAGCCAAATCGAGCCATCGCGTTTTGCGAGCGCTGCACGCATGTAAACTCGGTCTCCGAATGACAAAAACCTTAATTTTGTGCAAATGCATCGTTTTGCATCGTCAAAACTCGTTTGACACCGATGCCGCGAGCGAAAAAGAGTAAAACAGCCAAATCGAGCCATCTCGTTTTGCGAGCGCTGCACGCATGTAAACTCGATCTCCGAATGTCAAAAACCTTTATTTTGTGCAAATGCATCGTTTTACATCGTTAAAACTCGTTTGGCACCGATGCCGCGAGCGAAAAAGCGTCAAACAGCCAAATCAAGCCATCTCGTTTTGCGAGCGCTGCACGCATGTAATCTCGATCCCCGAATGTCAAAACCCGTAATTTTGTTGAAATGCATCGTTTTGCATCGTCAAAACTCGTTTGGCAACGATACTGCGAGCGAAAATGCGTCAATCAGCCAAATTCAGCTATCACGTTCTGCACGCGTTGCACTCATGCAAACTCGGTCGCCGAGTATCAAAAACCTTTATTTTGTGCAAATGCATCGTTTTGCATTGTTAAAACTCGTTTGACACCGATGCCGCGAGCGAAAAAGAGTAAAACAGCCAAATCGAGCCATCTCGTTTTGCGAGCGCTGCACGCATGTAAAGTCGATCTCCGAATGTCAAAAACCTTTAATTTGTGCAAATGCATCGTTTTGCATCGTTAAAACTCGTTTGGCACCGATGTCGCGAGCAAAAAAGCATCAGTCAGCCAAATCGAGCCATCTCGTTTTGCGAGCGCTACACACATGTAAACTCGGTCTCCGAGTGACAAAAACCTTAATTTTGTGCAAATGCATCGTTTGGCATCGTTAAAACTCGTTTGCCACCGATGCACGACCAAAAAAGCGTCTAACAGCCAAATCGAGCTATCGCGTTTTGCACGCGTGGCACTTATGTAGACTCGGTCGCCGAGTATCAAAAACCTTTATTTTGTGCAAATGCATCGTTTTACATCGTTAGAACTCGTTTGGCACCGATGCCGCGAGTGGAAAAGCGTCAAACAGCCAAATAGAGCCATCTCGATTTGCGAGCGCTGGACGTATGTAAACTCGATCTCCGAATGTCAAAAACCTTAATTTTGTGCAAATGCATCGTTTTGCATCGTTAGAACTCGTTTGACACCGATGCCGCGAGCGAAAAAGAGTCAAACAGCCAAATCGAGCCATCTTGTTTTGCGAGCGCTGCACGCATGTAATTTCGATCCCTGAATGTCAAAACCCGTAATTTTGTTGAAATGCATCGTTTTGCATCGCCAAAACTCGTTTGGCAACGATGCCGCTAGCGAAAATGCGTCAAGCAGCCAAATCAAGCTATCGCGTTCTGCGCGCGTGGCACTCATGTAAACTCGGTCGCCGAGTATCAAAAACCTTTATTTTGTGCAAATGCATCGTTTTGCATTGTTAAAACTCGTTTGGCACTGATGCTCCGAGCGAAAAAGCGTCAATCAGCCAAATCGAGCCATCTCGTTTTGCGAGCGCTGCACGCATGTAAACTCGATCTCCGAATGTCAAAAACCTTAATTTTGTGCAAATGCATCGTTTTGCATCATTAGAACTCGTTTGACACCGATGCCGCGAGCGAAAAAGAGTCAAACAGCCAAATCGAGCCATCTCGTTTTGCGAGCGCTGCACGCATGTAAACTCGATCTCCGAATGTCAAAAACCTTTATTTTGTGCAAATGCATCGTTTTACATCGTTAAAACTCGTTTGACACCGATGCCGCGAGCGAAAAAGCGTCAAACAGCCAAATCAAGCCATCTCGTTTTGCGAGCGCTGCACGCATGTAAACTCGATCTCCGAATGTCAAAAACCTTTATTTTGTGCAAATGCATCGTTTTACATCGTTAAAACTCGTTTTTCACCGATGCCGCGAGCGAAAAAGCGTCAAACTGCCAAATCAAGCCATCTCGTTTTGCGAGCGCTGCACACATGTAAACTCGATCTCCGAGTGTCAAAAACCTTAATTTTGTGCAAATGCATCGTTTTGCATCGTCAAAACTCGTTTGGCAACGATACTGCGAGCGAAAATGCGTCAATCAGCCAAATTCAGCTATCACGTTCTGCGCGCGTTGCACTCATGCAAACTCGGTCGCCGAGTATCAAAAACCTGTATTTTGTGCAAATGCATCGTTTTACATCGTTAGAACTCGCTTGGCACCGATGCCGCGAGTGGAAAAGCGTCAGACAGCCAAATCGAGCCATCTCGTTTTGCGAGCGCTCGACGCATGTAAACTCGATCTCCGAATGACAAGAACCTTTATTTTGTGCAAATGCATCGTTTTACATCGTTAAAACTCGTTTGGCACCGATGCCGCGAGCGAAAAAGCGTCAAACAGCCGAATCAAGCCATCTCGTTTTGCGAGCGCTGCACGCATGTAATCTCGATCCCCGAATGTCAAAACCCGTAATTTTGTTGAAATGCATCGTTTTGCATCGTCAAAACTCGTTTGGCAACGATACTGCGAGCGAAAATAAGTCAATCAGCCAAATTCAGCTATCACGTTCTGCACGCGTTGCACTCATGCAAACTCGGTCGCCGAGTATCAAAAACCTTTATTTTGTGCAAATGCATCGTTTTGCATTGTTAAGACTCGTTTGGCACCGATGCTCCGAGCGAAAAAGCGTCAATCAGCCAAATCGAGCTATCTCGTTTTGCGAGCGCTGCACGCATGTAAACTCGATCTCCGAATGTCAAAAACCTTAATTTTGTGCAAATGCATCGTTTTGCATTGTTGGAAATCGTTTGACACCGATGCCGCGAGCGAAAAAGAGTAAAACAGCCAAATCGAGCCATCTCGTTTTGCGAGCGCTGCACGCATGTAAACTCGGTCTCCGAGTGACAAAAACCTTAATTTTGTGCAAATGCATCGTTTGGCATCGTTAAAACTCGTTTGCCACTGATGCACGACCAAAAAAGCGTCTAACAGCCAAATCGAGCTACCGCGTTTTGCACGCGTGGCACTTATGTAGACTCGGTCGCCGAGTATCAAAAACCTTTATTTTGTGCAAATGCATCGTTTTACATCGTTAGAACTCGTTTGGCACCGATGCCGCGAGTGGAAAAGCGTCAAACAGCCAAATAGAGCCATCTCGATTTGCGAGCGCTGGACGTATGTAAACTCGATCTCCGAATGTCAAAAACCTTAATTTTGTGCAAATGCATCGTTTTGCATCGTTAGAACTCGTTTGACACCGATGCCGCGAGCGAAAAAGAGTAAAACAGCCAAATCGAGCCATCTCGTTTTGCGAGCGCTGCACGCATGTAAACTCGATCTCCGAATGTCAAAAACCTTTATTTTGTGCAAATGCATCGTTTTACATCGTTAAAACTCGTTTGGCACCGATGCCGCGAGCGAAAAAGCGTCAAACAGCCAAATCAAGCCATCTCATTTTGCGAGCGCTGCACGCATGTAAACTCGATCTCCGAGTGTCAAAAACCTTAATTTTGTGCAAATGCATCGTTTTACATCGTTAAAACTCGTTTGGCACCGATGCCGCGAGCGAAAAAGCGTCAAACAGCCAAATCAAGCAATCGCGTTCTGCGCGCGTGGCACTCATGTAAACTCGGTCGCCGAGTATCAAAAACCTTTATTTTGTGCAAATGCATCGTTTTGCATTGTTAAAACTCGTTTGGCACCGATGCTGCGAGCGAAAAAGCGTCAATCAGCCAAATCGAGCCATCTCGTTTTGCGAGCGCTGCATGCATGTAAACTCGATCTCCGTATGTCAAAAACCTTAATTTTGTGCAAATGCATCGTTTTGCATCGTTAGAACTCGTTTGACACCGATGCCGCGAGCGAAAAAGAGTAAAACAGCCAAATCGAGCCATCTCGTTTTGCGAGCGCTGCACGCATGTAAACTCAATCTCCGAGTGTCAAAAACCTTTATTTTGTGCAAATGCATCGTTTTACATCGTTAGAACTCGTTTGACACCGATGCCGCGAGCGAAAAAGAGTCAAACAGCCAAATCGAGCCATCTTGTTTTGCGAGCGCTGCACGCATGTAATCTCGATCCCTGAATGTCAAAACCCGTAATTTTGTTGAAATGCATTGTTTGGCATCGACAAAACTCGTTTGGCAACGATACTGCGAGCGAAAATGCGTCAATCAGCCAAATTCAGCTATCACGTTCTGCGCGCGTTGCACTCATGCAAACTCGGTCGCCGAGTATCAAAAACCTTTATTTTGTGCAAATGCATCGTTTTGCATTGTTAAAACTCGTTTGGCACCGATGCTCCGAGCGAAAAAGCGTCAATCAGCTAAATCGAGCCATCTCGTTTTGCGAGCGCTGCACGCATGTAAACTCGATCTCCAAATGTCAAAAACCTTAATTTTGTGCAAATGCATCGTTTTGCATCGTTAGAACTCGTTTGACACCGATGCCGCGAGCGAAAAAGAGTAAAACAGCCAAATCGAGCCATCTCGTTTTGCGAGCGCTGCACGCATGTAAACTCGATCTCCGAATGTCAAAAACCTTTATTTTGTGCAAATGCATCGTTTTACATCGTTAAAACTCGTTTTTCACCGATGCCGCGAGCGAAAAAGCGTCAAACAGCCAAATCAAGCCATCTCGTTTTGCGAGCGCTGCACACATGTAAACTCGATCTCCGAGTGTCAAAAACCTTAATTTTGTGCAAATGCATCGTTTTGCATCGTCAAAACTCGTTTGGCAACGATACTGCGAGCGAAAATGCGTCAATCAGCCAAATTCAGCTATCACGTTCTGCGCGCGTTGCACTCATGCAAACTCGGTCGCCGAGTATCAAAAACCTGTATTTTGTGCAAATGCATCGTTTTACATCGTTAGAACTCGCTTGGCACCGATGCCGCGAGTAGAAAAGCGTCAGACAGCCAAATCGAGCCATCTCGTTTTGCGAGCGCTCGACGCATGTGAACTCGATCTCCGAATGACAAAAACCTTTATTTTGTGCAAATGCATCGTTTTACATCGTTAAAACTCGTTTGGCACCGATGCCGCGAGCGAAAAAGCGTCAAACAGCCAAATCAAGCCATCTCGTTTTGCGAGCGCTGCACGCATGTAATCTCGATCCCCGAATGTCAAAACCCGTAATTTTGTTTAAATGCATCGTTTTGCATCGTCAAAACTCGTTTGGCAACGATACTGCGAGCGAAAATAAGTCAATGAGCCAAATTCAGCTATCACGTTCTGCACGCGTTGCACTCATGCAAACTCGGTCGCCGAGTATCAAAAACCGTTATTTTGTGCAAATGCATCGTTTTGCATTGTTAAGACTCGTTTGGCACCGATGCTCCGAGCGAAAAAGCGTCAATCAGCCAAATCGAGCTATCTCGTTTTGCGAGCGCTGCACGCATGTAAACTCGATCTCCGAATGTCAAAAACCTTAATTTTGTGCAAATGCATCGTTTTGCATTGTTAGAAATCGTTTGACACCGATGCCGCGAGCGAAAAAGAGTAAAACAGCCAAATCGAGCCATCTCGTTTTGCGAGCGCTGCACGCATGTAAACTCGATCTCCGAATGTCAAAAACCTTTATTTTGTGCAAATGCATCGTTTTGCATCGTTAAAACTCGTTTGGCACCGATGTCGCGAGCAAAAAAGCATCAGTCAGCCAAATCGAGCCATCTCGTTTTGCGAGCGCTGCACGCATGTAAACTCGGTCTCCGCGTGACAAAAACCTTAATTTTGTGCAAATGCATCGTTTGGCATCGTTAAAACTCGTTTGCCACTGATGCACGACCAAAAAAGCGTCTAACAGCCAAATCGAGCTATCGCGTTTTGCACGCGTGGCACTTATGTAGACTCGGTCGCCGAGTATCAAAAACCTTTATTTTGTGCAAATGCATCGTTTTGCATTGTTAAAACTCGTTTGGCACCGATGCTGCGAGCGAAAAAGCGTCAATCAGCCAAATCGAGCCATCTCGTTTTGCGAGCGCTCGACGCATGTAAACTCGATCTCCGAATGTCAAAAACCTTAATTTTGTGCAAATGCATCGTTTTGCATCGTTAGAACTCGTTTGACACCGATGCCGCGAGCGAAAAAGAGTAAAACAGCCAAATCGAGCCATCTCGTTTTGCGAGCGCTGCACGCATGTAAACTCGATCTCCGAATGTCAAAAACCTTTATTTTGTGCAAATGCATCGTTTTACATCGTTAAAACTCGTTTAGCAACGATACTGCGAGCGAAAATGCCTCAATCAGCCAAATTCAGCTATCACGTTCTGCGCGCGTTGCACTCATGCAAACTCGGTCGCCGAGTATCAAAAACCTGTATTTTGTGCAAATGCATCGTTTTACATCGTTAGAACTCGCTTGGCACCGGTGCCGCAAGTGGAAAAGCGTCAGACAGCCAAATCGAGCCATCTCGTTTTGCGAGCGCTCGACGCATGTAAACTCGATCTCCGAATGTCAAAAACCTTAATTTTGTGCAAATGCATCGTTTTGCATCGTTAGAACTCGTTTGACACCGATGCCGCGAGCGAAAAAGAGTATAACAGCCAAATCGAGCCATCTCGTTTTGCGAGAGCTGCACTCATGTAAACTCGATCTCCGAATGTCAAAAACCTTAATTTTGTGCAAATGCATCGTTTTGCATCGTTAGAACTCGTTTGACACCGATGCCGCGAGCGAAAAAGAGTCAAACAGCCAAATCGAGCCATCTTGTTTTGCGAGCGCTGCACGCATGTAATCTCGATCCCTGAATGTCAAAACCCGTAATTTTGTTGAAATGCATTGTTTGGCATCGACAAAACTCGTTTGGCAACGATACTGCGAGCGAAAATGCGTCAATCAGCCAAATTCAGCTATCACGTTCTGCGCGCGTTGCACTCATGCAAACTCGGTCGCCGAGTATCAAAAACCTTTATTTTGTGCAAATGCATCGTTTTGCATTGTTAAAACTCGTTTGGCACCGATGCTCCGAGCGAAAAAGCGTCAATCAGCCAAATCGAGCCATCTCGTTTTGCGAGCGCTGCACGCATGTAAACTCGATCTCCAAATGTCAAAAACCTTAATTTTGTGCAAATGCATCGTTTTGCATCGTTAGAACTCGTTTGACACCGATGCCGCGAGCGAAAAAGAGTAAAACAGCCAAATCGAGCCATCTCGTTTTGCGAGCGCTGCACGCATGTAAACTCGATCTCCGAATGTCAAAAACCTTTATTTTGTGCAAATGCATCTTTTTACATCGTTAAAACTCGTTTGGCACCGATGCCGCGAGCGAAAAAGCGTCAAACAGCCAAATCAAGCCATCTCGTTTTGCGAGCGCTGCACACATGTAAACTCGATCTCCGAGTGTCAAAAACCTTAATTTTGTGCAAATGCATCGTTTTGCATCGTCAAAACTCGTTTGGCAACGATACTGCGAGCGAAAATGCGTCAATCAGCCAAATCAAGCTATCGCGTTCTTCGCGCGTGGCACTCATGTAAACTCGGTCGCCGAGTATCAAAAACCTTTATTTTGTGCAAATGCATCGTTTTGCATTGTTAAAACTCGTTTGGCACCGATGCTGCGAGCGAAAAAGCGTCAATCAGCCAAATCGAGCCATCTCGTTTTGCGAGCGCTGCACGCATGTAAACTCGATCTCCGAATGTCAAAAACCTTAATTTTGTGCAAATGCATCGTTTTGCATCGTTAGAACTCGTTTGACACCGATGCCGCGAGCGAAAAAGAGTAAAACAGCCAAATCGAGCCATCTCGTTTTGCGAGCGCTGCACGCATGTAAACTCGATCTCCGAATGTCAAAAACCTTTATTTTGTGCAAATGCATCGTTTTACATCGTTAAAACTCGTTTAGCAACGATACTGCGAGCGAAAATGCCTCAATCAGCCAAATTCAGCTATCACGTTCTGCGCGCGTTGCACTCATGCAAACTCGGTCGCCGAGTATCAAAAACCTGTATTTTGTGCAAATGCATCGTTTTACATCGTTAGAACTCGCTTGGCACCGGTGCCGCAAGTGGAAAAGCGTCAGACAGCCAAATCGAGCCATCTCGTTTTGCGAGCGCTCGACGCATGTAAACTCGATCTCCGAATGTCAAAAACCTTAATTTTGTGCAAATGCATCGTTTTGCATCGTTAGAACTCGTTTGACACCGATGCCGCGAGCGAAAAAGAGTATAACAGCCAAATCGAGCCATCTCGTTTTGCGAGCGCTGCACTCATGTAAACTCGATCTCCGAATGTCAAAAACCTTAATTTTGTGCAAATGCATCGTTTTGCATCGTTAGAACTCGTTTGACACCGATGCCGCGAGCGAAAAAGAGTCAAACAGCCAAATCGAGCCATCTTGATTTGCGAGCGCTGCACGCATGTAATCTCGATCCCTGAATGTCAAAACCCGTAATTTTGTTGAAATGCATTGTTTGGCATCGACAAAACTCGTTTGGCAACGATACTGCGAGCGAAAATGCGTCAATCAGCCAAATTCAGCTATCACGTTCTGCGCGCGTTGCACTCATGCAAACTCGGTCGCCGAGTATCAAAAACCTTTATTTTGTGCAAATGCATCGTTTTGCATTGTTAAAACTCGTTTGGCACCGATGCTCCGAGCGAAAAAGCGTCAATCAGCCAAATCGAGCCATCTCGTTTTGCGAGCGCTGCACGCATGTAAACTCGATCTCCAAATGTCAAAAACCTTAATTTTGTGCAAATGCATCGTTTTGCATCGTTAGAACTCGTTTGACACCGATGCCGCGAGCGAAAAAGAGTAAAACAGCCAAATCGAGCCATCTCGTTTTGCGAGCGCTGCACGCATGTAAACTCGATCTCCGAATGTCAAAAACCTTTATTTTGTGCAAATGCATCGTTTTACATCGTTAAAACTCGTTTTTCACCGATGCCGCGAGCGAAAAAGCGTCAAACTGCCAAATCAAGCCATCTCGTTTTGCGAGCGCTGCACACATGTAAACTCGATCTCCGAGTGTCAAAAACCTTAATTTTGTGCAAATGCATCGTTTTGCATCGTCAAAACTCGTTTGGCAACGATACTGCGAGCGAAAATGCGTCAATCAGCCAAATTCAGCTATCACGTTCTGCGCGCGTTGCACTCATGCAAACTCGGTCGCCGAGTATCAAAAACCTGTATTTTGTGCAAATGCATCGTTTTACATCGTTAGAACTCGCTTGGCACCGATGCCGCGAGTGGAAAAGCGTCAGACAGCCAAATCGAGCCATCTCGTTTTGCGAGCGCTCGACGCATGTAAACTCGATCTCCGAATGACAAAAACCTTTATTTTGTGCAAATGCATCGTTTTACATCGTTAAAACTCGTTTGGCACCGATGCCGCGAGCGAAAAAGCGTCAAACAGCCAAATCAAGCCATCTCGTTTTGCGAGCGCTGCACGCATGTAATCTCGATCCCCGAATGTCAAAACCCGTAATTTTGTTGAAATGCATCGTTTTGCATCGTCAAAACTCGTTTGGCAACGATACTGCGAGCGAAAATAAGTCAATCAGCCAAATTCAGCTATCACGTTCTGCACGCGTTGCACTCATGCAAAATCGGTCGCCGAGTATCAAAAACCTTTATTTTGTGCAAATGCATCGTTTTGCATTGTTAAGACTCGTTTGGCACCGATGCTCCGAGCGAAAAAGCGTCAATCAGCCAAATCGAGCTATCTCGTTTTGCGAGCGCTGCACGCATGTAAACTCGATCTCCGAATGTCAAAAACCTTAATTTTGTGCAAATGCATCGTTTTGCATTGTTGGAAATCGTTTGACACCGATGCCGCGAGCGAAAAAGAGTAAAACAGCCAAATCGAGCCATCTCGTTTTGCGAGCGCTGCACGCATGTAAACTCGGTCTCCGAGTGACAAAAACCTTAATTTTGTGCAAATGCATCGTTTGGCATCGTTAAAACTCGTTTGCCACTGATGCACGACCAAAAAAGCGTCTAACAGCCAAATCGAGCTACCGCGTTTTGCACGCGTGGCACTTATGTTGACTCGGTCGCCGAGTATCAAAAACCTTTATTTTGTGCAAATGCATCGTTTTACATCGTTAGAACTCGTTTGGCACCGATGCCGCGAGTGGAAAAGCGTCAAACAGCCAAATAGAGCCATCTCGATTTGCGAGCGCTGGACGTATGTAAACTCGATCTCCGAATGTCAAAAACCTTAATTTTGTGCAAATGCATCGTTTTGCATCGTTAGAAATCGTTTGACACCGATGCCGCGAGCGAAAAAGAGTATAACAGCCAAATCGAGCCATCTCGTTTTGCGAGTGCTGCACGCATGTAAACTCGATCTCCGAATGTCAAAAACCATTATTTTGTGCAAATGCATCGTTTTACATCGTTAAAACTCGTTTGGCACCGATGCCGCGAGCGAAAAAGCGTCAAACAGCCAAATCAAGCCATCTCGTTTTGCGAGCGCTGCACGCATGTAAACTCGATCTCCGAGTGTCAAAAACCTTAATGTTGTGCAAATGCATCGTTTTGCATCGTCAAAACTCGTTTGGCAACGATACTGCGAACGAAAATGCGTCAATCAGCCAAATCAAGCTATCGCGTTCTTCGCGCGTGGCACTCATGTAAACTCGGTCGCCGAGTATCAAAAACCTTTATTTTGTGCAAATCCATCGTTTTGCATTGTTAAAACTCGTTTGGCACCGATGCTGCGAGCGAAAAAGCGTCAATCAGCCAAATCGAGCCATCGCGTTTTGCGGGCGCTGCACGCATGTAAACTCGGTCTCCGAATGAAAAAAACCTTAATTTTGTGCAAATGCATCGTTTTGCATCGTCAAAACTCGTTTGGCAACGATACTGCGAGCGAAAATGCGTCAATCAACCAAATCCAGTTATCGCGTTCTGCGCGCGTGTCACTAATGTAAACTCGATCTCCGAATGTCAAAAACCTTAATTTTGTGCAAATGCATCGTTTTGCATCGTTAGAACTCGTTTGACACCGATGCCGCGAGCGAAAAAGAGTCAAACAGCCAAATCGAGCCATCTTGTTTTGCGAGCGCTGCACGCATGTAATCTCGATCCCCGAATGTCAAAACCCGTAATTTTGTTTAAATGCATCGTATTGCATCGTCAAAACTCGTTTGGCAACGATGCCGCTAGCGAAAATGCGTCAATCAGCCAAATCAAGCTATCGCGTTCTGCGCGCGTGGCACTCATGTAAACTCGGTCGCCGAGTATCAAAAACCTTTATTTTGTGCAAATGCATCGTTTTGCATTGTTAAAACTCGTTTGGCACCGATGCTGCGAGCGAAAAAGCGTCAATCAGCCAAATCGAGCCATCTCGTTTTGCGAGCGCTGCATGCATGTAAACTCGATCTCCGTATGTCAAAAACCTTAATTTTGTGCAAATGCATCGTTTTGCATCGTTAGAACTCGTTTGACACCGATGCCGCGAGCGAAAAAGAGTAAAACAGCCAAATCGAGCCATCTCGTTTTGCGAGCGCTGCACGCATGTAAACTCGATCTCCGAATGTCAAAAACCTTTATTTTGTGCAAATGCATCGTTTTACATCGTTAAAACTCGTTTGGCACCGATGCCGCGAGCGAAAAAGCATCAAACAGCCAAATCAAGCCATCTCGTTTTGCGAGCGCTGCACGCATGTAAACTCGATCTCCGAGTGTCAAAAACCTTAATTTTGTGCCAATGCATCGTTTTGCATCGTCAAAACTCGTTTAGCAACGATACTGCGAGCGAAAATGCCTCAATCAGGCAAATTCAGCTATCACGTTCTGCGCGCGTTGCACTCATGCAAACTCGGTCGCCGAGTATCAAAAACCTGTATTTTGTGCAAATGCATCGTTTTACATCGTTAGAACTCGCTTGGCACCGGTGCCGCAAGTGGAAAAGCGTCAGACAGCCAAATCGAGCCATCTCGTTTTGCGAGCGCTCGACGCATGTAAACTCGATCTCCGAATGTCAAAAACCTTAATTTTGTGCAAATGCATCGTTTTGCATCGTTAGAACTCGTTTGACACCGATGCCGCGAGCGAAAAAGAGTATAACAGCCTAATCGAGCCATCTCGTTTTGCGAGCGCTGCACTCATGTAAACTCGATCTCCGAATGTCAAAAACCTTAATTTTGTGCAAATGCATCGTTTTGCATCGTTAGAACCCGTTTGACACCGATGCCGCGAGCGAAAAAGAGTCAAACAGCCAAATCGAGCCATCTTGTTTTGCGAGCGCTGCACACATGTAATCTCGATCCCTGAATGTCAAAACCCGTAATTTTGTAGAAATGCATCGTTTTGCATCGTCAAAACTCGTTTGGCAACGATGCCGCTAGCGAAAATGCGTCAATCAGCCAAATCAAGCTATCGCGTTCTGCGCGCGTGGCACTCGTGTAAACTCGGTCGCCGAGTATCAAAAACCTTTATTTTGTGCAAATGCATCGTTTTGCATTGTTAAAACTCGTTTGGCACCGATGCTCCGAGCGAAAAAGCGTCAATCAGCCAAATCGAGCCATCTCGTTTTGCGAGCGCTGCACGCATGTAAACTCGATCTCCGAATGTCAAAAACCTTAATTTTGTGCAAATGCATCGTTTTGCATCGTTAGAACTCGTTTGACACCGATGCCGCGAGCGAAAAAGAGTCAAACAGCCAAATCGAGCCATCTTGTTTTGCGAGCGCTGCACGCATGTAATCTCGATCCCCGAATGTCAAAACCCGTAATTTTGTTTAAATGCATCGTATTGCATCGTCAAAACTCGTTTGGCAACGATGCCGCTAGCGAAAATGCGTCAATCAGCCAAATCAAGCTATCGCGTTCTGCGCGCGTGGCACTCATGTAAACTCGGTCGCCGAGTATCAAAAACCTTTATTTTGTGCAAATGCATCGTTTTGCATTGTTAAAACTCGTTTGGCACCGATGCTGCGAGCGAAAAAGCGTCAATCAGCCAAATCGAGCCATCTCGTTTTGCGAGCGCTGCATGCATGTAAACTCGATCTCCGTATGTCAAAAACCTTAATTTTGTGCAAATGCATCGTTTTGCATCGTTAGAACTCGTTTGACACCGATGCCGCGAGCGAAAAAGAGTAAAACAGCCAAATCGAGCCATCTCGTTTTGCGAGCGCTGCACGCATGTAAACTCGATCTCCGAATGTCAAAAACCTTTATTTTGTGCAAATGCATCGTTTTACATCGTTAAAACTCGTTTGGCACCGATGCCGCGAGCGAAAAAGCATCAAACAGCCAAATCAAGCCATCTCGTTTTGCGAGCGCTGCACGCATGTAAACTCGATCTCCGAGTGTCAAAAACCTTAATTTTGTGCCAATGCATCGTTTTGCATCGTCAAAACTCGTTTAGCAACGATACTGCGAGCGAAAATGCCTCAATCAGGCAAATTCAGCTATCACGTTCTGCGCGCGTTGCACTCATGCAAACTCGGTCGCCGAGTATCAAAAACCTGTATTTTGTGCAAATGCATCGTTTTACATCGTTAGAACTCGCTTGGCACCGGTGCCGCAAGTGGAAAAGCGTCAGACAGCCAAATCGAGCCATCTCGTTTTGCGAGCGCTCGACGCATGTAAACTTGATCTCCGAATGTCAAAAACCTTAATTTTGTGCAAATGCATCGTTTTGCATCGTTAGAACTCGTTTGACACCGATGCCGCGAGCGAAAAAGAGTATAACAGCCAAATCGAGCCATCTCGTTTTGCGAGCGCTGCACTCATGTAAACTCGATCTCCGAATGTCAAAAACCTTAATTTTGTGCAAATGCATCGTTTTGCATCGTTAGAACTCGTTTGACACCGATGCCGCGAGCGAAAAAGAGTCAAACAGCCAAATCGAGCCATCTTGTTTTGCGAGCGCTGCACGCATGTAATCTCGATCCCTGAATGTCAAAACCCGTAATTTTGTTGAAATGCATCGTTTTGCATCGTCAAAACTCGTTTGGCAACGATGCCGCTAGCGAAAATGCGTCAATCAGCCAAATCAAGCTATCGCGTTCTGCGCGCGTGGCACTCGTGTAAACTCGGTCGCCGAGTATCAAAAACCTTTATTTTGTGCAAATGCATCGTTTTGCATTGTTAAAACTCGTTTGGCACCGATGCTCCGAGCGAAAAAGCGTCAATCAGCCAAATCGAGCCATCTCGTTTTGCGAGCGCTGCACGCATGTAAACTCGATCTCCGAATGTCAAAAACCTTAATTTTGTGCAAATGCATCGTTTTGCATCGTTAGAACTCGTTTGACACCGATGCCGCGAGCGAAAAAGCGTAAAACAGCCAAATCGAGCCATCTCGTTTTGCGAGCGCTGCACGCATGTAAACTCGATCTCCGAATGTCAAAAACCTTTATTTTGTGCAAATGCATCGTTTTACATCGTTAAAACTCGTTTGGCACCGATGCCGCGAGCGAAAAAGCGTCAAACAGCCAAATCAAGCCATCTCGTTTTGCGAGCGCTGCACGCATGTAATCTCGATCCCCGAATGTCAAAACCCGTAATTTTGTTGAAATGCATCGTTTTGCATCGTCAAAACTCGTTTGGCAACGATACTGCGAGCGAAAATGCGTCAATCAGCCAAATTCAGCTATCACGTTCTGCACGCGTTGCACTCATGCAAACTCGGTCGCCGAGTATCAAAAACCTTTATTTTGTGCAAATGCATCGTTTTGCATTGTTAAAACTCGTTTGGCACCGATGCTCCGAGCGAAAAAGCGTCAATCAGCCAAATCGAGCCATCTCGTTTTGCGAGCGCTGCACGCATGTAAACGCGATCTCCGTATGTCAAAAACCTTAATTTTGTGCAAATGCATCGTTTTGCATCGTTAGAAATCGTTTGCCACCGATGCCGCGAGCGAAAAAGAGTAAAACAGCCAAATCGAGCCATCTCGTTTTGCGAGCGCTGCACGCATGTAAAGTCGATCTCCGAATGTCAAAAACCTTTAATTTGTGCAAATGCATCGTTTTGCATCGTTAAAACTCGTTTGGCACCGATGTCGCGAGCAAACAAGCATCAGTCAGCCAAATCGAGCCATCTCGTTTTGCGAGCGCTACACGCATGTAAACTCGGTCTCCGAGTGACAAAAACCTTAATTTTGTGCAAATGCATCGTTTGGCATCGTTAAAACTCGTTTGCCACCGATGCACGACCAAAAAAGCGTCTAACAGCCAAATCGAGCTATCGCGTTTTGCACGCGTGGCACTTATGAAGACTCGGTCGCCGAGTATCAAAAACCTTTATTTTGTGCAAATGCATCGTTTTACATCGTTAGAACTCGTTTGGCACCGATGCCGCGAGTGGAAGCGTCAAACAGCCAAATAGAGCCATCTCGATTTGCGAGCGCTGGACGTATGTAAACTCGATCTCCGAATGTCAAAAACCTTAATTTTGTGCAAATGCATCGTTTTGCATCGTTAGAACTTGTTTGACACCGATGCCGCGAGCGAAAAAGAGTCAAACAGCCAAATCGATCCATCTTGTTTTGCGAGCGCTGCACGCATGTAATCTCGATCCCCGAATGTCAAAAACCGTAGTTTTGTTTAAATGCATCGTTTTGCATCGTCAAAACTCGTTTGGCAACGATGCCGCTAGCGAAAATGCGTCAATCAGCCAAATCAAGCTATCGCGTTCTGCGCGTGTGGCACTCCTGTAAACTCGGTCGCCGAGTATCAAAAACCTTAATTTTGTGCAAATGCATCGTTTTGCATCGTTAGAACTCGTTTGACACCGATGCCGCGAGCGAAAAAGAGTAAAACAGCCAAATCGAGCCATCTCGTTTTGCGAGCGCTGCACGCATGTAAACTCGATCTCCGAATGTCAAAAACCTTTATTTTGTGCAAATGCATCGTTTTACATCGTTAAAACTCGTTTGGCACCGATGCCGCGAGCGAAAAAGCGTCAATCAGCCAAATCAAACCATCTCGTTTTGCGAGCGCTGCACGCATGTAAACTCGATCTCCGAGTGTCAAAAACCTTAATTTTGTGCAAATGCATCGTTTTGCATCGTCAAAACTCGTTTAGCAACGATACTGCGAGCGAAAATGCCTCAATCAGCCAAATTCAGCTATCACGTTCTGCGCGCGTTGCACTCATGCAAACTCGGTCGCCGAGTATCAAAAACCTGTATTTTGTGCAAATGCATCGTTTTACATCGTTAGAACTCGCTTGGCACCGATGCCGCGAGTGGAAAAGCGTCAGACATCCAAATAGAGCCATCTCGATTTGCGAGCGCTCGACGCATGTAAACTCGATCTCCGAATGTCAAAAACCTTAATTTTGTGCAAATGCATCGTTTTGCATCGTTAGAAATCGTTTGACACCGATGCCGCGAGCGAAAAAGAGTATAACAGCCAAATCGAGCCATCTCGTTTTGCGAGCGCTGCACGCATGTAAACTCGATCTCCGAATGTCAAAAACCATTATTTTGTGCAAATGCATCGTTTTACATCGTTAAAACTCGTTTGGCACCGATGCCGCGAGCGAAAAAGCGTCAAACAGCCAAATCAAGCCATCTCGTTTTGCGAGCGCTGCACGCATGTAAACTCGATCTCCGAGTGTCAAAAACCTTAATGTTGTGCAAATGCATCGTTTTGCATCGTCAAAACTCGTTTGGCAACGATACTGCGAGCGAAAATGCGTCAATCAGCCAAATCAAGCTATCGCGTTCTTCGCGCGTGGCACTCATGTAAACTCGGTCGCCGAGTATCAAAAACCTTTATTTTGTGCAAATCCATCGTTTTGCATTGTTAAAACTCGTTTGGCACCGATGCTGCGAGCGAAAAAGCGTCAATCAGCCAAATCGAGCCATCGCGTTTTGCGAGCGCTGCACGCATGTAAACTCGATCTCCGAATGTCAAAAACCTTTATTTTGTGCAAATGCATCGTTTTGCATCGTTAAAACTCGTTTGGCACCGATGTCGCGAGCAAAAAAGCATCAGTCAGCCAAATCGAGCCATCTCGTTTTGCGAGCGCTGCACGCATGTAAACTCGGTCTCCGAGTGACAAAAACCTTAATTTTGTGCAAATGCATCGTTTGGCATTGTTAAAACTCGTTTGCCACTGATGCACGACCAAAAAAGCGTCTAACAGCCAAATCGAGCTATCGCGTTTTGCACGCGTGGCACTTATGTAGACTCGGTCGCCGAGTATCAAAAACCTTTATTTTGTGCAAATGCATCGTTTTACATCGTTAGAACTCGTTTGGCACCGATGCCGCGAGTGGAAAAGCGTCAAACAGCCAAATAGAGCCATCTCGATTTGCGAGCGCTGGACGTATGTAAACTCGATCTCCGAATGTCAAAAACCTTAATTTTGTGCAAATGCATCGTTTTGCATCGTTAGAAATCGTTTGACACCGATGCCGCGAGCGAAAAAGAGTATAACAGCCAAATCGAGCCATCTCGTTTTGCGAGTGCTGCACGCATGTAAACTCGATCTCCGAATGTCAAAAACCATTATTTTGTGCAAATGCATCGTTTTACATCGTTAAAACTCGTTTGGCACCGATGCCGCGAGCGAAAAAGCGTCAAACAGCCAAATCAAGCCATCTCGTTTTGCGAGCGCTGCACGCATGTAAACTCGATCTCCGAGTGTCAAAAACCTTAATGTTGTGCAAATGCATCGTTTTGCATCGTCAAAACTCGTTTGGCAACGATACTGCGAGCGAAAATGCGTCAATCAGCCAAATCAAGCTATCGCGTTCTTCGCGCGTGACACTCATGTAAACTCGGTCGCCGAGTATCAAAAACCTTTATTTTGTGCAAATCCATCGTTTTGCATTGTTAAAACTCGTTTGGCACCGATGCTGCGAGCGAAAAAGCGTCAATCAGCCAAATCGAGCCATCGCGTTTTGCGAGCGCTGCACGCATGTAAACTCGGTCTCCGAATGACAAAAACCTTAATTTTGTGCAAATGCATCGTTTTGCATCGTCAAAACTCGTTTGGCAACGATACTGCGAGCGAAAATGCGTCAATCAACCAAATCCAGTTATCGCGTTCTGCGCGCGTGTCACTAATGTAAACTCGATCTCCGAATGTCAAAAACCTTAATTTTGTGCAAATGCATCGTTTTGCATCGTTAGAACTCGTTTGACACCGATGCCGCGAGCGAAAAAGAGTCAAACAGCCAAATCGAGCCATCTTGTTTTGCGAGCGCTGCACGCATGTAATCTCGATCCCCGAATGTCAAAACCCGTAATTTTGTTTAAATGCATCGTATTGCATCGTCAAAACTCGTTTGGCAACGATGCCGCTAGCGAAAATGCGTCAATCAGCCAAATCAAGCTATCGCGTTCTGCGCGCGTGGCACTCATGTAAACTCGGTCGCCGAGTATCAAAAACCTTTATTTTGTGCAAATGCATCGTTTTGCATTGTTAAAACTCGTTTGGCACCGATGCTGCGAGCGAAAAAGCGTCAATCAGCCAAATCGAGCCATCTCGTTTTGCGAGCGCTGCATGCATGTAAACTCGATCTCCGTATGTCAAAAACCTTAATTTTGTGCAAATGCATCGTTTTGCATCGTTAGAACTCGTTTGACACCGATGCCGCGAGCGAAAAAGAGTAAAACAGCCAAATCGAGCCATCTCGTTTTGCGAGCGCTGCACGCATGTAAACTCGATCTCCGAATGTCAAAAACCTTTATTTTGTGCAAATGCATCGTTTTACATCGTTAAAACTCGTTTGGCACCGATGCCGCGAGCGAAAAAGCATCAAACAGCCAAATCGAGCCATCTCGTTTTGCGAGCGCTCGACGCATGTAAACTCGATCTCCGAATGTCAAAAACCTTAATTTTGTGCAAATGCATCGTTTTGCATCGTTAGAACTCGTTTGACACCGATGCCGCGAGCGAAAAAGAGTATAACAGCCAAATCGAGCCATCTCGTTTTGCGAGCGCTGCACTCATGTAAACTCGATCTCCGAATGTCAAAAACCTTAATTTTGTGCAAATGCATCGTTTTGCATCGTTAGAACTCGTTTGACACCGATGCCGCGAGCGAAAAAGAGTCAAACAGCCAAATCGAGCCATCTTGTTTTGCGAGCGCTGCACGAATGTAATCTCGATCCCTGAATGTCAAAACCCGTAATTTTGTTGAAATGCATCGTTTTGCATCGTCAAAACTCGTTTGGCAACGATGCCGCTAGCGAAAATGCGTCAATCAGCCAAATCAAGCTATCGCGTTCTGCGCGCGTGGCACTCGTGTAAACTCGGTCGCCGAGTATCAAAAACCTTTATTTTGTGCAAATGCATCGTTTTGCATTGTTAAAACTCGTTTGGCACCGATGCTCCGAGCGAAAAAGCGTCAATCAGCCAAATCGAGCCATCTCGTTTTGCGAGCGCTGCACGCATGTAAACTCGATCTCCTAATGTCAAAAACCTTAATTTTGTGCAAATGCATCGTTTTGCATCGTTAGAACTCGTTTGACACCGATGCCGCGAGCGAAAAAGCGTAAAACAGCCAAATCGAGCCATCTCGTTTTGCGAGCGCTGCACGCATGTAAACTCGATCTCCGAATGTCAAAAACCTTAATTTTGTGCAAATGCATCGTTTTACATCGTTAAAACTCGTTTGGCACCGATGCCGCGAGCGAAAAAGCGTCAAACAGCCAAATCAAGCCATCTCGTTTTGCGAGCGCTGCACGCATGTAATCTCGATCCCCGAATGTCAAAACCCGTAATTTTGTTGAAATGCATCGTTTTGCATCGTCAAAACTCGTTTGGCAACGATACTGCGAGCGAAAATGCGTCAATCAGCCAAATTCAGCTATCACGTTCTGCACGCGTTGCACTCATGCAAACTCGGTCGCCGAGTATCAAAAACCTTTATTTTGTGCAAATGCATCGTTTTGCATTGTTAAAACTCGTTTGGCACCGATGCTCCGAGCGAAAAAGCGTCAATCAGCCAAATCGAGCCATCTCGTTTTGCGAGCGCTGCACGCATGTAAACTCGATCTCCGAATGTCAAAAACCTTAATTTTGTGCAAATGCATCGTTTTGCATCGTTAGAACTCGTTTGACACCGATGCCGCGAGCGAAAAAGAGTAAAACAGCCAAATCGAGCCATCTCGTTTTGCGAGCGCTGCACGCATGTAAACTCGATCTCCGAATGTCAAAAACCTTTATTTTGTGCAAATGCATCTTTTTACATCGTTAAAACTCGTTTGGCACCGATGCCGCGAGCGAAAAAGCGTCAAACAGCCAAATCAAGCCATCTCGTTTTGCGAGCGCTGCACACATGTAAACTCGATCTCCGAGTGTCAAAAACCTTAATTTTGTGCAAATGCATCGTTTTGCATCGTCAAAACTCGTTTGGCAACGATACTGCGAGCGAAAATGCGTCAATCAGCCAAATCAAGCTATCGCGTTCTTCGCGCGTGGCACTCATGTAAACTCGGTCGCCGAGTATCAAAAACCTTTATTTTGTGCAAATGCATCGTTTTGCATTGTTAAAACTCGTTTGGCACCGATGCTGCGAGCGAAAAAGCGTCAATCAGCCAAATCGAGCCATCTCGTTTTGCGAGCGCTGCACGCATGTAAACTCGATCTCCGAATGTCAAAAACCTTAATTTTGTGCAAATGCATCGTTTTGCATCGTTAGAACTCGTTTGACACCGATGCCGCGAGCGAAAAAGAGTAAAACAGCCAAATCGAGCCATCTCGTTTTGCGAGCGCTGCACGCATGTAAACTCGATCTCCGAATGTCAAAAACCTTTATTTTGTGCAAATGCATCGTTTTACATCGTTAAAACTCGGTTAGCAACGATACTGCGAGCGAAAATGCCTCAATCAGCCAAATTCAGCTATCACGTTCTGCGCGCGTTGCACTCATGCAAACTCGGTCGCCGAGTATCAAAAACCTGTATTTTGTGCAAATGCATCGTTTTACATCGTTAGAACTCGCTTGGCACCGGTGCCGCAAGTGGAAAAGCGTCAGACAGCCAAATCGAGCCATCTCGTTTTGCGAGCGCTCGACGCATGTAAACTCGATCTCCGAATGTCAAAAACCTTAATTTTGTGCAAATGCATCGTTTTGCATCGTTAGAACTCGTTTGACACCGATGCCGCGAGCGAAAAAGAGTATAACAGCCAAATCGAGCCATCTCGTTTTGCGAGCGCTGCACTCATGTAAACTCGATCTCCGAATGTCAAAAACCTTAATTTTGTGCAAATGCATCGTTTTGTATCGTTAGAACTCGTTTGACACCGATGCCGCGAGCGAAAAAGAGTCAAACAGCCAAATCGAGCCATCTTGATTTGCGAGCGCTGCACGCATGTAATCTCGATCCCTGAATGTCAAAACCCGTAATTTTGTTGAAATCCATTGTTTGGCATCGACAAAACTCGTTTGGCAACGATACTGCGAGCGAAAATGCGTCAATCAGCCAAATTCAGCTATCACGTTCTGCGCGCGTTGCACTCATGCAAACTCGGTCGCCGAGTATCAAAAACCTTTATTTTGTGCAAATGCATCGTTTTGCATTGTTAAAACTCGTTTGGCACCGATGCTCCGAGCGAAAAAGCGTCAATCAGCCAAATCGAGCCATCTCGTTTTGCGAGCGCTGCACGCATGTAAACTCGATCTCCAAATGTCAAAAACCTTAATTTTGTGCAAATGCATCGTTTTGCATCGTTAGAACTCGTTTGACACCGATGCCGCGAGCGAAAAAGAGTAAAACAGCCAAATCGAGCCATCTCGTTTTGCGAGCGCTGCACGCATGTAAACTCGATCTCCGAATGTCAAAAACCTTTATTTTGTGCAAATGCATCGTTTTACATCGTTAAAACTCGTTTTTCACCGATGCCGCGAGCGAAAAAGCGTCAAACTGCCAAATCAAGCCATCTCGTTTTGCGAGCGCTGCACACATGTAAACTCGATCTCCGAGTGTCAAAAACCTTAATTTTGTGCAAATGCATCGTTTTGCATCGTCAAAACTCGTTTGGCAACGATACTGCGAGCGAAAATGCGTCAATCAGCCAAATTCAGCTATCACGTTCTGCGCGCGTTGCACTCATGCAAACTCGGTCGCCGAGTATCAAAAACCTGTATTTTGTGCAAATGCATCGTTTTACATCGTTAGAACTCGCTTGGCACCGATGCCGCGAGTGGAAAAGCGTCAGACAGCCAAATCGAGCCATCTCGTTTTGCGAGCGCTCGACGCATGTAAACTCGATCTCCGAATGACAAAAACCTTTATTTTGTGCAAATGCATCGTTTTACATCGTTAAAACTCGTTTGGCACCGATGCCGCGAGCGAAAAAGCGTCAAACAGCCAAATCAAGCCATCTCGTTTTGCGAGCGCTGCACGCATGTAATCTCGATCCCCGAATGTCAAAACCCGTAATTTTGTTGAAATGCATCGTTTTGCATCGTCAAAACTCGTTTGGCAACGATACTGCGAGCGAAAATAAGTCAATCAGCCAAATTCAGCTATCACGTTCTGCACGCGTTGCACTCATGCAAACTCGGTCGCCGAGTATCAAAAACCTTTATTTTGTGCAAATGCATCGTTTTGCATTGTTAAGACTCGTTTGGCACCGATGCTCCGAGCGAAAAAGCGTCAATCAGCCAAATCGAGCTATCTCGTTTTGCGAGCGCTGCACGCATGTAAACTCGATCTCCGAATGTCAAAAACCTTAATTTTGTGCAAATGCATCGTTTTGCATTGTTGGAAATCGTTTGACACCGATGCCGCGAGCGAAAAAGAGTAAAACAGCCAAATCGAGCCATCTCGTTTTGCGAGCGCTGCACGCATGTAAACTCGGTCTCCGAGTGACAAAAACCTTAATTTTGTGCAAATGCATCGTTTGGCATCGTTAAAACTCGTTTGCCACTGATGCACGACCAAAAAAGCGTCTAACAGCCAAATCGAGCTACCGCGTTTTGCACGCGTGGCACTTATGTAGACTCGGTCGCCGAGTATCAAAAACCTTTATTTTGTGCAAATGCATCGTTTTACATCGTTAGAACTCGTTTGGCACCGATGCCGCGAGTGGAAAAGCGTCAAACAGCCAAATAGAGCCATCTCGATTTGCGAGCGCTGGACGTATGTAAACTCGATCTCCGAATGTCAAAAACCTTAATTTTGTGCAAATGCATCGTTTTGCATCGTTAGAAATCGTTTGACACCGATGCCGCGAGCGAAAAAGAGTCAAACAGCCAAATCGAGCCATCTTGATTTGCGAGCGCTGCACGCATGTAATCTCGATCCCTGAATGTCAAAACCCGTAATTTTGTTGAAATGCATTGTTTGGCATCGACAAAACTCGTTTGGCAACGATACTGCGAGCGAAAATGCGTCAATCAGCCAAATTCAGCTATCACGTTCTGCGCGCGTTGCACTCATGCAAACTCGGTCGCCGAGTATCAAAAACCTTTATTTTGTGCAAATGCATCGTTTTGCATTGTTAAAACTCGTTTGGCACCGATGCTCCGAGCGAAAAAGCGTCAATCAGCCAAATCGAGCCATCTCGTTTTGCGAGCGCTGCACGCATGTAAACTCGATCTCCAAATGTCAAAAACCTTAATTTTGTGCAAATGCATCGTTTTGCATCGTTAGAACTCGTTTGACACCGATGCCGCGAGCGAAAAAGAGTAAAACAGCCAAATCGAGCCATCTCGTTTTGCGAGCGCTGCACGCATGTAAACTCGATCTCCGAATGTCAAAAACCTTTATTTTGTGCAAATGCATCGTTTTACATCGTTAAAACTCGTTTTTCACCGATGCCGCGAGCGAAAAAGCGTCAAACTGCCAAATCAAGCCATCTCGTTTTGCGAGCGCTGCACACATGTAAACTCGATCTCCGAGTGTCAAAAACCTTAATTTTGTGCAAATGCATCGTTTTGCATCGTCAAAACTCGTTTGGCAACGATACTGCGAGCGAAAATGCGTCAATCAGCCAAATTCAGCTATCACGTTCTGCGCGCGTTGCACTCATGCAAACTCGGTCGCCGAGTATCAAAAACCTGTATTTTGTGCAAATGCATCGTTTTACATCGTTAGAACTCGCTTGGCACCGATGCCGCGAGTGGAAAAGCGTCAGACAGCCAAATCGAGCCATCTCGTTTTGCGAGCGCTCGACGCATGTAAACTCGATCTCCGAATGACAAAAACCTTTATTTTGTGCAAATGCATCGTTTTACATCGTTAAAACTCGTTTGGCACCGATGCCGCGAGCGAAAAAGCGTCAAACAGCCAAATCAAGCCATCTCGTTTTGCGAGCGCTGCACGCATGTAATCTCGATCCCCGAATGTCAAAACCCGTAATTTTGTTGAAATGCATCGTTTTGCATCGTCAAAACTCGTTTGGCAACGATACTGCGAGCGAAAATAAGTCAATCAGCCAAATTCAGCTATCACGTTCTGCACGCGTTGCACTCATGCAAACTCGGTCGCCGAGTATCAAAAACCTTTATTTTGTGCAAATGCATCGTTTTGCATTGTTAAGACTCGTTTGGCACCGATGCTCCGAGCGAAAAAGCGTCAATCAGCCAAATCGAGCTATCTCGTTTTGCGAGCGCTGCACGCATGTAAACTCGATCTCCGAATGTCAAAAACCTTAATTTTGTGCAAATGCATCGTTTTGCATTGTTGGAAATCGTTTGACACCGATGCCGCGAGCGAAAAAGAGTAAAACAGCCAAATCGAGCCATCTCGTTTTGCGAGCGCTGCACGCATGTAAACTCGGTCTCCGAGTGACAAAAACCTTAATTTTGTGCAAATGCATCGTTTGGCATCGTTAAAACTCGTTTGCCACTGATGCACGACCAAAAAAGCGTCTAACAGCCAAATCGAGCTACCGCGTTTTGCACGCGTGGCACTTATGTAGACTCGGTCGCCGAGTATCAAAAACCTTTATTTTGTGCAAATGCATCGTTTTACATCGTTAGAACTCGTTTGGCACCGATGCCGCGAGTGGAAAAGCGTCAAACAGCCAAATAGAGCCATCTCGATTTGCGAGCGCTGGACGTATGTAAACTCGATCTCCGAATGTCAAAAACCTTAATTTTGTGCAAATGCATCGTTTTGCATCGTTAGAAATCGTTTGACACCGATGCCGCGAGCGAAAAAGAGTATAACAGCCAAATCGAGCCATCTCGTTTTGCGAGTGCTGCACGCATGTAAACTCGATCTCCGAATGTCAAAAACCATTATTTTGTGCAAATGCATCGTTTTACATCGTTAAAACTCGTTTGGCACCGATGCCGCGAGCGAAAAAGCGTCAAACAGCCAAATCAAGCCATCTCGTTTTGCGAGCGCTGCACGCATGTAAACTCGATCTCCGAGTGTCAAAAACCTTAATGTTGTGCAAATGCATCATTTTGCATCGTCAAAACTCGTTTGGCAACGATACTGCGAGCGAAAATGCGTCAATCAGCCGAATCAAGCTATCGCGTTCTTCGCGCGTGGCACTCATGTAAACTCGGTCGCCGAGTATCAAAAACCTTTATTTTGTGCAAATCCATCGTTTTGCATTGTTAAAACTCGTTTGGCACCGATGCTGCGAGCGAAAAAGCGTCAATCAGCCAAATCGAGCCATCGCGTTTTGCGGGCGCTGCACGCATGTAAACTCGGTCTCCGAATGAAAAAAACCTTAATTTTGTGCAAATGCATCGTTTTGCATCGTCAAAACTCGTTTGGCAACGATACTGCGAGCGAAAATGCGTCAATCAACCAAATCCAGTTATCGCGTTCTGCGCGCGTGTCACTAATGTAAACTCTATCTCCGAATGTCAAAAACCTTAATTTTGTGCAAATGCATCGTTTTGCATCGTTAGAACTCGTTTGACACCGATGCCGCGAGCGAAAAAGAGTCAAACAGCCAAATCGAGCCATCTTGTTTTGCGAGCGCTGCACGCATGTAATCTCGATCCCCGAATGTCAAAACCCGTAATTTTGTTTAAATGCATCGTATTGCATCGTCAAAACTCGTTTGGCAACGATGCCGCTAGCGAAAATGCGTCAATCAGCCAAATCAAGCTATCGCGTTCTGCGCGCGTGGCACTCATGTAAACTCGGTCGCCGAGTATCACAAACCTTTATTTTGTGCAAATGCATCGTTTTGCATTGTTAAAACTCGTTTGGCACCGATGCTGCGAGCGAAAAAGCGTCAATCAGCCAAATCGAGCCATCTCGTTTTGCGAGCGCTGCATGCATGTAAACTCGATCTCCGTATGTCAAAAACCTTAATTTTGTGCAAATGCATCGTTTTGCATCGTTAGAACTCGTTTGACACCGATGCCGCGAGCGAAAAAGAGTAAAACAGCCAAATCGAGCCATCTCGTTTTGCGAGCGCTGCACGCATGTAAACTCGATCTCCGAATGTCAAAAACCTTTATTTTGTGCAAATGCATCGTTTTACATCGTTAAAACTCGTTTGGCACCGATGCCGCGAGCGAAAAAGCATCAAACAGCCAAATCAAGCCATCTCGTTTTGCGAGCGCTGCACGCATGTAAACTCGATCTCCGAGTGTCAAAAACCTTAATTTTGTGCCAATGCATCGTTTTGCATCGTCAAAACTCGTTTAGCAACGATACTGCGAGCGAAAATGCCTCAATCAGGCAAATTCAGCTATCACGTTCTGTGCGCGTTGCACTCATGCAAACTCGGTCGCCGAGTATCAAAAACCTGTATTTTGTGCAAATGCATCGTTTTACATCGTTAGAACTCGCTTGGCACCGGTGCCGCAAGTGGAAAAGCGTCAGACAGCCAAATCGAGCCATCTCGTTTTGCGAGCGCTCGACGCATGTAAACTCGATCTCCGAATGTCAAAAACCTTAATTTTGTGCAAATGCATCGTTTTGCATCGTTAGAACTCGTTTGACACCGATGCCGCGAGCGAAAAAGAGTATAACAGCCTAATCGAGCCATCTCGTTTTGCGAGCGCTGCACTCATGTAAACTCGATCTCCGAATGTCAAAAACCTTAATTTTGTGCAAATGCATCGTTTTGCATCGTTAGAACTCGTTTGACACCGATGCCGCGAGCGAAAAAGAGTCAAACAGCCAAATCGAGCCATCTTGTTTTGCGAGCGCTGCACACATGTAATCTCGATCCCTGAATGTCAAAACCCGTAATTTTGTTGAAATGCATCGTTTTGCATCGTCAAAACTCGTTTGGCAACGATGCCGCTAGCGAAAATGCGTCAATCAGCCAAATCAAGCTATCGCGTTCTGCGCGCGTGGCACTCGTGTAAACTCGGTCGCCGAGTATCAAAAACCTTTATTTTGTGCAAATGCATCGTTTTGCATTGTTAAAACTCGTTTGGCACCGATGCTCCGAGCGAAAAAGCGTCAATCAGCCAAATCGAGCCATCTCGTTTTGCGAGCGCTGCACGCATGTAAACTCGATCTCCGAATGTCAAAAACCTTAATTTTGTGCAAATGCATCGTTTTGCATCGTTAGAACTCGTTTGACACCGATGCTGCGAGCGAAAAAGCGTAAAACAGCCAAATCGAGCCATCTCATTTTGCGAGCGCTGCACGCATGTAAACTCGATCTCCGAATGTCAAAAACCTTTATTTTGTGCAAATGCATCGTTTTACATCGTTAAAACTCGTTTGGCACCGATGCCGCGAGCGAAAAAGCGTCAAACAGCCAAATCAAGCCATCTCGTTTTGCGAGCGCTGCACGCATGTAATCTCGATCCCCGAGTGTCAAAAACCTTAATTTTGTGCCAATGCATCGTTTTGCATCGTCAAAACTCGTTTAGCAACGATACTGCGAGCGAAAATGCCTCAATCAGGCAAATTCAGCTATCACGTTCTGCGCGCGTTGCACTCATGCAAACTCGGTCGCCGAGTATCAAAAACCTGTATTTTGTGCAAATGCATCGATTTACATCGTTAGAACTCGCTTGGCACCGGTGCCGCAAGTGGAAAAGCGTCAGACAGCCAAATCGAGCCATCTCGTTTTGCGAGCGCTCGACGCATGTAAACTTGATCTCCGAATGTCAAAAACCTTAATTTTGTGCAAATGCATCGTTTTGCATCGTTAGAACTCGTTTGACACCGATGCCGCGAGCGAAAAAGAGTATAACAGCCAAATCGAGCCATCTCGTTTTGCGAGCGCTGCACTCATGTAAACTCGATCTCCGAATGTCAAAAACCTTAATTTTGTGCAAATGCATCGTTTTGCATCGTTAGAACTCGTTTGACACCGATGCCGCGAGCGAAAAAGAGTCAAACAGCCAAATCGAGCCATCTTGTTTTGCGAGCGCTGCACGCATGTAATCTCGATCCCTGAATGTCAAAACCCGTAATTTTGTTGAAATGCATCGTTTTGCATCGTCAAAACTCGTTTGGCAACGATGCCGCTAGCGAAAATGCGTCAATCAGCCAAATCAAGCTATCGCGTTCTGCGCGCGTGGCACTCGTGTAAACTCGGTCGCCGAGTATCAAAAACCTTTATTTTGTGCAAATGCATCGTTTTGCATTGTTAAAACTCGTTTGGCACCGATGCTCCGAGCGAAAAAGCGTCAATCAGCCAAATCGAGCCATCTCGTTTTGCGAGCGCTGCACGCATGTAAACTCGATCTCCGAATGTCAAAAACCTTAATTTTGTGCAAATGCATCGTTTTGCATCGTTAGAACTCGTTTGACACCGATGCCGCGAGCGAAAAAGCGTAAAACAGCCAAATCGAGCCATCTCGTTTTGCGAGCGCTGCACGCATGTAAACTCGATCTCCGAATGTCAAAAACCTTTATTTTGTGCAAATGCATCGTTTTACATCGTTAAAACTCGTTTGGCACCGATGCCGCGAGCGAAAAAGCGTCAAACAGCCAAATCAAGCCATCTCGTTTTGCGAGCGCTGCACGCATGTAATCTCGATCCCCGAATGTCAAAACCCGTAATTTTGTTGAAATGCATCGTTTTGCATCGTCAAAACTCGTTTGGCAACGATACTGCGAGCGAAAATGCGTCAATCAGCCAAATTCAGCTATCACGTTCTGCACGCGTTGCACTCATGCAAACTCGGTCGCCGAGTATCAAAAACCTTTATTTTGTGCAAATGCATCGTTTTGCATTGTTAAAACTCGTTTGGCACCGATGCTCCGAGCGAAAAAGCGTCAATCAGCCAAATCGAGCCATCTCGTTTTGCGAGCGCTGCACGCATGTAAACTCGATCTCCGAATGTCAAAAACCTTAATTTTGTGCAAATGCATCGTTTTGCATCGTTAGAACTCGTTTGACACCGATGCCGCGAGCGAAAAAGCGTAAAACAGCCAAATCGAGCCATCTCGTTTTGCGAGCGCTGCACGCATGTAAACTCGATCTCCGAATGTCAAAAACCTTTATTTTGTGCAAATGCATCGTTTTACATCGTTAAAACTCGTTTGGCACCGATGCCGCGAGCGAAAAAGCGTCAAACAGCCAAATCAAGCCATCTCGTTTTGCGAGCGCTGCACGCATGTAATCTCGATCCCCGAATGTCAAAACCCGTAATTTTGTTGAAATGCATCGTTTTGCATCGTCAAAACTCGTTTGGCAACGATACTGCGAGCGAAAATGCGTCAATCAGCCAAATTCAGCTATCACGTTCTGCACGCGTTGCACTCATGCAAACTCGGTCGCCGAGTATCAAAAACCTTTATTTTGTGCAAATGCATCGTTTTGCATTGTTAAAACTCGTTTGGCACCGATGCTCCGAGCGAAAAAGCGTCAATCAGCCAAATCGAGCCATCTCGTTTTGCGAGCGCTGCACGCATGTAAACGCGATCTCCGTATGTCAAAAACCTTAATTTTGTGCAAATGCATCGTTTTGCATCGTTAGAAATCGTTTGCCACCGATGCCGCGAGCGAAAAAGAGTAAAACAGCCAAATCGAGCCATCTCGTTATGCGAGCGCTGCACGCATGTAAAGTCGATCTCCGAATGTCAAAAACCTTTAATTTGTGCAAATGCATCGTTTTGCATCGTTAAAACTCGTTTGGCACCGATGTCGCGAGCAAACAAGCATCAGTCAGCCAAATCGAGCCATCTCGTTTTGCGAGCGCTACACGCATGTAAACTCGGTCTCCGAGTGACAAAAACCTTAATTTTGTGCAAATGCATCGTTTGGCATCGTTAAAACTCGTTTGCCACCGATGCACGACCAAAAAAGCGTCTAACAGCCAAATCGAGCTATCGCGTTTTGCACGCGTGGCACTTATGAAGACTCGGTCGCCGAGTATCAAAAACCTTTATTTTGTGCAAATGCATCGTTTTACATCGTTAGAACTCGTTTGGCACCGATGCCGCGAGTGGAAAAGCGTCAAACAGCCAAATAGAGCCATCTCGATTTGCGAGCGCTGGACGTATGTAAACTCGATCTCCGAATGTCAAAAACCTTAATTTTGTGCAAATGCATCGTTTTGCATCGTTAGAACTTGTTTGACACCGATGCCGCGAGCGAAAAAGAGTCAAACAGCCAAATCGATCCATCTTGTTTTGCGAGCGCTGCACGCATGTAATCTCGATCCCCGAATGTCAAAAACCGTAGTTTTGTTTAAATGCATCGTTTTGCATCGTCAAAACTCGTTTGGCAACGATGCCGCTAGCGAAAATGCGTCAATCAGCCAAATCAAGCTATCGCGTTCTGCGCGTGTGGCACTCCTGTAAACTCGGTCGCCGAGTATCAAAAACCTTAATTTTGTGCAAATGCATCGTTTTGCATCGTTAGAACTCGTTTGACACCGATGCCGCGAGCGAAAAAGAGTAAAACAGCCAAATCGAGCCATCTCGTTTTGCGAGCGCTGCACGCATGTAAACTCGATCTCCGAATGTCAAAAACCTTTATTTTGTGCAAATGCATCGTTTTACATCGTTAAAACTCGTTTGGCACCGATGCCGCGAGCGAAAAAGCGTCAATCAGCCAAATCAAACCATCTCGTTTTGCGAGCGCTGCACGCATGTAAACTCGATCTCCGAGTGTCAAAAACCTTAATTTTGTGCAAATGCATCGTTTTGCATCGTCAAAACTCGTTTAGCAACGATACTGCGAGCGAAAATGCCTCAATCAGCCAAATTCAGCTATCACGTTCTGCGCGCGTTGCACTCATGCAAACTCGGTCGCCGAGTATCAAAAACCTGTATTTTGTGCAAATGCATCGTTTTACATCGTTAGAACTCGCTTGGCACCGATGCCGCGAGTGGAAAAGCGTCAGACATCCAAATAGAGCCATCTCGATTTGCGAGCGCTCGACGCATGTAAACTCGATCTCCGAATGTCAAAAACCTTAATTTTGTGCAAATGCATCGTTTTGCATCGTTAGAAATCGTTTGACACCGATGCCGCGAGCGAAAAAGAGTATAACAGCCAAATCGAGCCATCTCGTTTTGCGAGCGCTGCACGCATGTAAACTCGATCTCCGAATGTCAAAAACCATTATTTTGTGCAAATGCATCGTTTTACATCGTTAAAACTCGTTTGGCACCGATGCCGCGAGCGAAAAAGCGTCAAACAGCCAAATCAAGCCATCTCGTTTTGCGAGCGCTGCACGCATGTAAACTCGATCTCCGAGTGTCAAAAACCTTAATGCATCGTTTTGCATCGTCAAAACTCGTTTGGCAACGATACTGCGAGCGAAAATGCGTCAATCAGCCAAATCAAGCTATCGCGTTCTTCGCGCGTGGCACTCATGTAAACTCGGTCGCCGAGTATCAAAAACCTTTATTTTGTGCAAATCCATCGTTTTGCATTGTTAAAACTCGTTTGGCACCGATGCTGCGAGCGAAAAAGCGTCAATCAGCCAAATCGAGCCATCGCGTTTTGCGAGCGCTGCACGCATGTAAACTCGATCTCCGAATGTCAAAAACCTTTATTTTGTGCAAATGCATCGTTTTGCATCGTTAAAACTCGTTTGGCACCGATGTCGCGAGCAAAAAAGCATCAGTCAGCCAAATCGAGCCATCTCGTTTTGCGAGCGCTGCACGCATGTAAACTCGGTCTCCGAGTGACAAAAACCTTAATTTTGTGCAAATGCATCGTTTGGCATTGTTAAAACTCGTTTGCCACTGATGCACGACCAAAAAAGCGTCTAACAGCCAAATCGAGCTATCGCGTTTTGCACGCGTGGCACTTATGTAGACTCGGTCGCCGAGTATCAAAAACCTTTATTTTGTGCAAATGCATCGTTTTACATCGTTAGAACTCGTTTGGCACCGATGCCGCGAGTGGAAAAGCGTCAAACAGCCAAATAGAGCCATCTCGATTTGCGAGCGCTGGACGTATGTAAACTCGATCTCCGAATGTCAAAAACCTTAATTTTGTGCAAATGCATCGTTTTGCATCGTTAGAAATCGTTTGACACCGATGCCGCGAGCGAAAAAGAGTATAACAGCCAAATCGAGCCATCTCGTTTTGCGAGTGCTGCACGCATGTAAACTCGATCTCCGAATGTCAAAAACCATTATTTTGTGCAAATGCATCGTTTTACATCGTTAAAACTCGTTTGGCACCGATGCCGCGAGCGAAAAAGCGTCAAACAGCCAAATCAAGCCATCTCGTTTTGCGAGCGCTGCACGCATGTAAACTCGATCTCCGAGTGTCAAAAACCTTAATGTTGTGCAAATGCATCGTTTTGCATCGTCCAAACTCGTTTGGCAACGATACTGCGAGCGAAAATGCGTCAATCAGCCAAATCAAGCTATCGCGTTCTTCGCGCGTGACACTCATGTAAACTCGGTCGCCGAGTATCAAAAACCTTTATTTTGTGCAAATCCATCGTTTTGCATTGTTAAAACTCGTTTGGCACCGATGCTGCGAGCGAAAAAGCGTCAATCAGCCAAATCGAGCCATCGCGTTTTGCGAGCGCTGCACGCATGTAAACTCGGTCTCCGAATGACAAAAACCTTAATTTTGTGCAAATGCATCGTTTTGCATCGTCAAAACTCGTTTGGCAACGATACTGCGAGCGAAAATGCGTCAATCAACCAAATCCAGTTATCGCGTTCTGCGCGCGTGTCACTAATGTAAACTCGATCTCCGAATGTCAAAAACCTTAATTTTGTGCAAATGCATCGTTTTGCATCGTTAGAACTCGTTTGACACCGATGCCGCGAGCGAAAAAGAGTCAAACAGCCAAATCGAGCCATCTTGTTTTGCGAGCGCTGCACGCATGTAATCTCGATCCCCGAATGTCAAAACCCGTAATTTTGTTTAAATGCATCGTATTGCATCGTCAAAACTCGTTTGGCAACGATGCCGCTAGCGAAAATGCGTCAATCAGCCAAATCAAGCTATCGCGTTCTGCGCGCGTGGCACTCATGTAAACTCGGTCGCCGAGTATCAAAAACCTTTATTTTGTGCAAATGCATCGTTTTGCATTGTTAAAACTCGTTTGGCACCGATGCTGCGAGCGAAAAAGCGTCAATCAGCCAAATCGAGCCATCTCGTTTTGCGAGCGCTGCATGCATGTAAACTCGATCTCCGTATGTCAAAAACCTTAATTTTGTGCAAATGCATCGTTTTGCATCGTTAGAACTCGTTTGACACCGATGCCGCGAGCGAAAAAGAGTAAAACAGCCAAATCGAGCCATCTCGTTTTGCGAGCGCTGCACGCATGTAAACTCGATCTCCGAATGTCAAAAACCTTTATTTTGTGCAAATGCATCGTTTTACATCGTTAAAACTCGTTTGGCACCGATGCCGCGAGCGAAAAAGCATCAAACAGCCAAATCGAGCCATCTCGTTTTGCGAGCGCTCGACGCATGTAAACTCGATCTCCGAATGTCAAAAACCTTAATTTTGTGCAAATGCATCGTTTTGCATCGTTAGAACTCGTTTGACACCGATGCCGCGAGCGAAAAAGAGTATAACAGCCAAATCGAGCCATCTCGTTTTGCGAGCGCTGCACTCATGTAAACTCGATCTCCGAATGTCAAAAACCTTAATTTTGTGCAAATGCATCGTTTTGCATCGTTAGAACTCGTTTGACACCGATGCCGCGAGCGAAAAAGAGTCAAACAGCCAAATCGAGCCATCTTGTTTTGCGAGCGCTGCACGCATGTAAACTCGATCTCCGAATGTCAAAAACCTTAATTTTGTGCAAATGCATCGTTTTGCATCGTTAGAACTCGTTTGACACCGATGCCGCGAGCGAAAAAGCGTAAAACAGCCAAATCGAGCCATCTCGTTTTGCGAGCGCTGCACGCATGTAAACTCGATCTCCGAATGTCAAAAACCTTTATTTTGTGCAAATGCATCGTTTTACATCGTTAAAACTCGTTTGGCACCGATGCCGCGAGCGAAAAAGCGTCAAACAGCCAAATCAAGCCATCTCGTTTTGCGAGCGCTGCACGCATGTAATCTCGATCCCCGAATGTCAAAACCCGTAATTTTGTTGAAATGCATCGTTTTGCATCGTCAAAACTCGTTTGGCAACGATACTGCGAGCGAAAATGCGTCAATCAGCCAAATTCAGCTATCACGTTCTGCACGCGTTGCACTCATGCAAACTCGGTCGCCGAGTATCAAAAACCTTTATTTTGTGCAAATGCATCGTTTTGCATTGTTAAAACTCGTTTGGCACCGATGCTCCGAGCGAAAAAGCGTCAATCAGCCAAATCGAGCCATCTCGTTTTGCGAGCGCTGCACGCATGTAAACTCGATCTCCGAATGTCAAAAACCTTAATTTTGTGCAAATGCATCGTTTTGCATCGTTAGAACTTGTTTGACACCGATGCCGCGAGCGAAAAAGAGTCAAACAGCCAAATCGATCCATCTTGTTTTGCGAGCGCTGCACGCATGTAATCTCGATCCCCGAATGTCAAAAACCGTAGTTTTGTTTAAATGCATCGTTTTGCATCGTCAAAACTCGTTTGGCAACGATGCCGCTAGCGAAAATGCGTCAATCAGCCAAATCAAGCTATCGCGTTCTGCGCGTGTGGCACTCCTGTAAACTCGGTCGCCGAGTATCAAAAACCTTAATTTTGTGCAAATGCATCGTTTTGCATCGTTAGAACTCGTTTGACACCGATGCCGCGAGCGAAAAAGAGTAAAACAGCCAAATCGAGCCATCTCGTTTTGCGAGCGCTGCACGCATGTAAACTCGATCTCCGAATGTCAAAAACCTTTATTTTGTGCAAATGCATCGTTTTACATCGTTAAAACTCGTTTGGCACCGATGCCGCGAGCGAAAAAGCGTCAATCAGCCAAATCAAACCATCTCGTTTTGCGAGCGCTGCACGCATGTAAACTCGATCTCCGAGTGTCAAAAACCTTAATTTTGTGCAAATGCATCGTTTTGCATCGTCAAAACTCGTTTAGCAACGATACTGCGAGCGAAAATGCCTCAATCAGCCAAATTCAGCTATCACGTTCTGCGCGCGTTGCACTCATGCAAACTCGGTCGCCGAGTATCAAAAACCTGTATTTTGTGCAAATGCATCGTTTTACATCGTTAGAACTCGCTTGGCACCGATGCCGCGAGTGGAAAAGCGTCAGACATCCAAATAGAGCCATCTCGATTTGCGAGCGCTCGACGCATGTAAACTCGATCTCCGAATGTCAAAAACCTTAATTTTGTGCAAATGCATCGTTTTGCATCGTTAGAAATCGTTTGACACCGATGCCGCGAGCGAAAAAGAGTATAACAGCCAAATCGAGCCATCTCGTTTTGCGAGCGCTGCACGCATGTAAACTCGATCTCCGAATGTCAAAAACCATTATTTTGTGCAAATGCATCGTTTTACATCGTTAAAACTCGTTTGGCACCGATGCCGCGAGCGAAAAAGCGTCAAACAGCCAAATCAAGCCATCTCGTTTTGCGAGCGCTGCACGCATGTAAACTCGATCTCCGAGTGTCAAAAACCTTAATGTTGTGCAAATGCATCGTTTTGCATCGTCAAAACTCGTTTGGCAACGATACTGCGAGCGAAAATGCGTCAATCAGCCAAATCAAGCTATCGCGTTCTTCGCGCGTGGCACTCATGTAAACTCGGTCGCCGAGTATCAAAAACCTTTATTTTGTGCAAATCCATCGTTTTGCATTGTTAAAACTCGTTTGGCACCGATGCTGCGATCGAAAAAGCGTCAATCAGCCAAATCGAGCCATCGCGTTTTGCGAGCGCTGCACGCATGTAAACTCGATCTCCGAATGTCAAAAACCTTTATTTTGTGCAAATGCATCGTTTTGCATCGTTAAAACTCGTTTGGCACCGATGTCGCGAGCAAAAAAGCATCAGTCAGCCAAATCGAGCCATCTCGTTTTGCGAGCGCTGCACGCATGTAAACTCGGTCTCCGAGTGACAAAAACCTTAATTTTGTGCAAATGCATCGTTTGGCATTGTTAAAACTCGTTTGCCACTGATGCACGACCAAAAAAGCGTCTAACAGCCAAATCGAGCTATCGCGTTTTGCACGCGTGGCACTTATGTAGACTCGGTCGCCGAGTATCAAAAACCTTTATTTTGTGCAAATGCATCGTTTTACATCGTTAGAACTCGTTTGGCACCGATGCCGCGAGTGGAAAAGCGTCAAACAGCCAAATAGAGCCATCTCGATTTGCGAGCGCTGGACGTATGTAAACTCGATCTCCGAATGTCAAAAACCTTAATTTTGTGCAAATGCATCGTTTTGCATCGTTAGAAATCGTTTGACACCGATGCCGCGAGCGAAAAAGAGTATAACAGCCAAATCGAGCCATCTCGTTTTGCGAGTGCTGCACGCATGTAAACTCGATCTCCGAATGTCAAAAACCATTATTTTGTGCAAATGCATCGTTTTACATCGTTAAAACTCGTTTGGCACCGATGCCGCGAGCGAAAAAGCGTCAAACAGCCAAATCAAGCCATCTCGTTTTGCGAGCGCTGCACGCATGTAAACTCGATCTCCGAGTGTCAAAAACCTTAATGTTGTGCAAATGCATCGTTTTGCATCGTCCAAACTCGTTTGGCAACGATACTGCGAGCGAAAATGCGTCAATCAGCCAAATCAAGCTATCGCGTTCTTCGCGCGTGACACTCATGTAAACTCGGTCGCCGAGTATCAAAAACCTTTATTTTGTGCAAATCCATCGTTTTGCATTGTTAAAACTCGTTTGGCACCGATGCTGCGAGCGAAAAAGCGTCAATCAGCCAAATCGAGCCATCGCGTTTTGCGAGCGCTGCACGCATGTAAACTCGGTCTCCGAATGACAAAAACCTTAATTTTGTGCAAATGCATCGTTTTGCATCGTCAAAACTCGTTTGGCAACGATACTGCGAGCGAAAATGCGTCAATCAACCAAATCCAGTTATCGCGTTCTGCGCGCGTGTCACTAATGTAAACTCGATCTCCGAATGTCAAAAACCTTAATTTTGTGCAAATGCATCGTTTTGCATCGTTAGAACTCGTTTGACACCGATGCCGCGAGCGAAAAAGAGTCAAACAGCCAAATCGAGCCATCTTGTTTTGCGAGCGCTGCACGCATGTAATCTCGATCCCCGAATGTCAAAACCCGTAATTTTGTTTAAATGCATCGTATTGCATCGTCAAAACTCGTTTGGCAACGATGCCGCTAGCGAAAATGCGTCAATCAGCCAAATCAAGCTATCGCGTTCTGCGCGCGTGGCACTCATGTAAACTCGGTCGCCGAGTATCAAAAACCTTTATTTTGTGCAAATGCATCGTTTTGCATTGTTAAAACTCGTTTGGCACCGATGCTGCGAGCGAAAAAGCGTCAATCAGCCAAATCGAGCCATCTCGTTTTGCGAGCGCTGCATGCATGTAAACTCGATCTCCGTATGTCAAAAACCTTAATTTTGTGCAAATGCATCGTTTTGCATCGTTAGAACTCGTTTGACACCGATGCCGCGAGCGAAAAAGAGTAAAACAGCCAAATCGAGCCATCTCGTTTTGCGAGCGCTGCACGCATGTAAACTCGATCTCCGAATGTCAAAAACCTTTATTTTGTGCAAATGCATCGTTTTACATCGTTAAAACTCGTTTGGCACCGATGCCGCGAGCGAAAAAGCATCAAACAGCCAAATCGAGCCATCTCGTTTTGCGAGCGCTCGACGCATGTAAACTCGATCTCCGAATGTCAAAAACCTTAATTTTGTGCAAATGCATCGTTTTGCATCGTTAGAACTCGTTTGACACCGATGCCGCGAGCGAAAAAGAGTATAACAGCCAAATCGAGCCATCTCGTTTTGCGAGCGCTGCACTCATGTAAACTCGATCTCCGAATGTTAAAAACCTTAATTTTGTGCAAATGCATCGTTTTGCATCGTTAGAACTCGTTTGACACCGATGCCGCGAGCGAAAAAGAGTCAAACAGCCAAATCGAGCCATCTTGTTTTGCGAGCGCTGCACGCATGTAAACTCGATCTCCGAATGTCAAAAACCTTAATTTTGTGCAAATGCATCGTTTTGCATCGTTAGAACTCGTTTGACACCGATGCCGCGAGCGAAAAAGCGTAAAACAGCCAAATCGAGCCATCTCGTTTTGCGAGCGCTGCACGCATGTAAACTCGATCTCCGAATGTCAAAAACCTTTATTTTGTGCAAATGCATCGTTTTACATCGTTAAAACTCGTTTGGCACCGATGCCGCGAGCGAAAAAGCGTCAAACAGCCAAATCAAGCCATCTCGTTTTGCGAGCGCTGCACGCATGTAATCTCGATCCCCGAATGTCAAAACCCGTAATTTTGTTGAAATGCATCGTTTTGCATCGTCAAAACTCGTTTGGCAACGATACTGCGAGCGAAAATGCGTCAATCAGCCAAATTCAGCTATCACGTTCTGCACGCGTTGCACTCATGCAAACTCGGTCGCCGAGTATCAAAAACCTTTATTTTGTGCAAATGCATCGTTTTGCTTTGTTAAAACTCGTTTGGCACCGATGCTCCGAGCGAAAAAGCGTCAATCAGCCAAATCGAGCCATCTCGTTTTGCGAGCGCTGCACGCATGTAAACTCGATTTCCGAGTGTCAAAAACCTTAATTTTGTGCAAATGCATCGTTTTGCATCGTCAAAACTCGTTTAGCAACGATACTGCGAGCGAAAATGCCTCAATCAGCCAAATTCAGCTATCACGTTCTGCGCGCGTTGCACTCATGCAAACTCGGTCGCCGAGTATCAAAAACCTGTATTTTGTGCAAATGCATCGTTTTACATCGTTAGAACTCGCTTGGCACCGGTGCCGCAAGTGGAAAAGCGTCAGACAGCCAAATCGAGCCATCTCGTTTTGCGAGCGCTCGACGCATGTAAACTCGATCTCCGAATGTCAAAAACCTTCATTTTGTGCAAATGCATCGTTTTGCATCGTTAGAACTCGTTTGACACCGATGCCGCGAGCGAAAAAGAGTATAACAGCCTAATCGAGCCATCTCGTTTTGCGAGCGCTGCACTCATGTAAACTCGATCTCCGAATGTCAAAAACCTTATTTTTGTGCAAATGCATCGTTTTGCATCGTTAGAACTCGTTTGACACCGATGCCGCGAGCGATAAAGAGTCAAACAGCCAAATCGAGCCATCTTGTTTTGCGAGCGCTGCACACATGTAATCTCGATCCCTGAATGTCAAAACCCGTAATTTTGTTGAAATGCATCGTTTTGCATCGTCAAAACTCGTTTGGCAACGATGCCGCTAGCGAAAATGCGTCAATCAGCCAAATCAAGCTATCGCGTTCTGCGCGCGTGGCACTCGTGTAAACTCGGTCGCCGAGTATCAAAAACCTTTATTTTGTGCAAATGCATCGTTTTGCATTGTTAAAACTCGTTTGGCACCGATGCTCCGAGCGAAAAAGCGTCAATCAGCCAAATCGAGCCATCTCGTTTTGCGAGCGCTGCACGCATGTAAACTCGATCTCCGAATGTCAAAAACCTTAATTTTGTGCAAATGCATCGTTTTGCATCGTTAGAACTCGTTTGACACCGATGCTGCGAGCGAAAAAGCGTAAAACAGCCAAATCGAGCCATCTCATTTTGCGAGCGCTGCACGCATGTAAACTCGATCTCCGAATGTCAAAAACCTTTATTTTGTGCAAATGCATCGTTTTACATCGTTAAAACTCGTTTGGCACCGATGCCGCGAGCGAAAAAGCGTCAAACAGCCAAATCAAGCCATCTCGTTTTGCGAGCGCTGCACGCATGTAATCTCGATCCCCGAGTGTCAAAAACCTTAATTTTGTGCCAATGCATCGTTTTGCATCGTCAAAACTCGTTTAGCAACGATACTGCGAGCGAAAATGCCTCAATCAGGCAAATTCAGCTATCACGTTCTGCGCGCGTTGCACTCATGCAAACTCGGTCGCCGAGTATCAAAAACCTGTATTTTGTGCAAATGCATCGTTTTACATCGTTAGAACTCGCTTGGCACCGGTGCCGCAAGTGGAAAAGCGTCAGACAGCCAAATCGAGCCATCTCGTTTTGCGAGCGCTCGACGCATGTAAACTTGATCTCCGAATGTCAAAAACCTTAATTTTGTGCAAATGCATCGTTTTGCATCGTTAGAACTCGTTTGACACCGATGCCGCGAGCGAAAAAGAGTATAACAGCCAAATCGAGCCATCTCGTTTTGCGAGCGCTGCACTCATGTAAACTCGATCTCCGAATGTCAAAAACCTTAATTTTGTGCAAATGCATCGTTTTGCATCGTTAGAACTCGTTTGACACCGATGCCGCGAGCGAAAAAGAGTCAAACAGCCAAATCGAGCCATCTTGTTTTGCGAGCGCTGCACGCATGTAATCTCGATCCCTGAATGTCAAAACCCGTAATTTTGTTGAAATGCATCGTTTTGCATCGTCAAAACTCGTTTGGCAACGATGCCGCTAGCGAAAATGCGTCAATCAGCCAAATCAAGCTATCGCGTTCTGCGCGCGTGGCACTCGTGTAAACTCGGTCGCCGAGTATCAAAAACCTTTATTTTGTGCAAATGCATCGTTTTGCATTGTTAAAACTCGTTTGGCACCGATGCTCCGAGCGAAAAAGCGTCAATCAGCCAAATCGAGCCATCTCGTTTTGCGAGCGCTGCACGCATGTAAACTCGATCTCCGAATGTCAAAAACCTTAATTTTGTGCAAATGCATCGTTTTGCATCGTTAGAACTTGTTTGACACCGATGCCGCGAGCGAAAAAGAGTCAAACAGCCAAATCGATCCATCTTGTTTTGCGAGCGCTGCACGCATGTAATCTCGATCCCCGAATGTCAAAAACCGTAGTTTTGTTTAAATGCATCGTTTTGCATCGTCAAAACTCGTTTGGCAACGATGCCGCTAGCGAAAATGCGTCAATCAGCCAAATCAAGCTATCGCGTTCTGCGCGTGTGGCACTCCTGTAAACTCGGTCGCCGAGTATCAAAAACCTTAATTTTGTGCAAATGCATCGTTTTGCATCGTTAGAACTCGTTTGACACCGATGCCGCGAGCGAAAAAGAGTAAAACAGCCAAATCGAGCCATCTCGTTTTGCGAGCGCTGCACGCATGTAAACTCGATCTCCGAATGTCAAAAACCTTTATTTTGTGCAAATGCATCGTTTTACATCGTTAAAACTCGTTTGGCACCGATGCCGCGAGCGAAAAAGCGTCAATCAGCCAAATCAAACCATCTCGTTTTGCGAGCGCTGCACGCATGTAAACTCGATCTCCGAGTGTCAAAAACCTTAATTTTGTGCAAATGCATCGTTTTGCATCGTCAAAACTCGTTTAGCAACGATACTGCGAGCGAAAATGCCTCAATCAGCCAAATTCAGCTATCACGTTCTGCGCGCGTTGCACTCATGCAAACTCGGTCGCCGAGTATCAAAAACCTGTATTTTGTGCAAATGCATCGTTTTACATCGTTAGAACTCGCTTGGCACCGATGCCGCGAGTGGAAAAGCGTCAGACATCCAAATAGAGCCATCTCGATTTGCGAGCGCTCGACGCATGTAAACTCGATCTCCGAATGTCAAAAACCTTAATTTTGTGCAAATGCATCGTTTTGCATCGTTAGAAATCGTTTGACACCGATGCCGCGAGCGAAAAAGAGTATAACAGCCAAATCGAGCCATCTCGTTTTGCGAGCGCTGCACGCATGTAAACTCGATCTCCGAATGTCAAAAACCATTATTTTGTGCAAATGCATCGTTTTACATCGTTAAAACTCGTTTGGCACCGATGCCGCGAGCGAAAAAGCGTCAAACAGCCAAATCAAGCCATCTCGTTTTGCGAGCGCTGCACGCATGTAAACTCGATCTCCGAGTGTCAAAAACCTTAATGTTGTGCAAATGCATCGTTTTGCATCGTCAAAACTCGTTTGGCAACGATACTGCGAGCGAAAATGCGTCAATCAGCCAAATCAAGCTATCGCGTTCTTCGCGCGTGGCACTCATGTAAACTCGGTCGCCGAGTATCAAAAACCTTTATTTTGTGCAAATCCATCGTTTTGCATTGTTAAAACTCGTTTGGCACCGATGCTGCGATCGAAAAAGCGTCAATCAGCCAAATCGAGCCATCGCGTTTTGCGAGCGCTGCACGCATGTAAACTCGATCTCCGAATGTCAAAAACCTTTATTTTGTGCAAATGCATCGTTTTGCATCGTTAAAACTCGTTTGGCACCGATGTCGCGAGCAAAAAAGCATCAGTCAGCCAAATCGAGCCATCTCGTTTTGCGAGCGCTGCACGCATGTAAACTCGGTCTCCGAGTGACAAAAACCTTAATTTTGTGCAAATGCATCGTTTGGCATTGTTAAAACTCGTTTGCCACTGATGCACGACCAAAAAAGCGTCTAACAGCCAAATCGAGCTATCGCGTTTTGCACGCGTGGCACTTATGTAGACTCGGTCGCCGAGTATCAAAAACCTTTATTTTGTGCAAATGCATCGTTTTACATCGTTAGAACTCGTTTGGCACCGATGCCGCGAGTGGAAAAGCGTCAAACAGCCAAATAGAGCCATCTCGATTTGCGAGCGCTGGACGTATGTAAACTCGATCTCCGAATGTCAAAAACCTTAATTTTGTGCAAATGCATCGTTTTGCATCGTTAGAAATCGTTTGACACCGATGCCGCGAGCGAAAAAGAGTATAACAGCCAAATCGAGCCATCTCGTTTTGCGAGTGCTGCACGCATGTAAACTCGATCTCCGAATGTCAAAAACCATTATTTTGTGCAAATGCATCGTTTTACATCGTTAAAACTCGTTTGGCACCGATGCCGCGAGCGAAAAAGCGTCAAACAGCCAAATCAAGCCATCTCGTTTTGCGAGCGCTGCACGCATGTAAACTCGATCTCCGAGTGTCAAAAACCTTAATGTTGTGCAAATGCATCGTTTTGCATCGTCCAAACTCGTTTGGCAACGATACTGCGAGCGAAAATGCGTCAATCAGCCAAATCAAGCTATCGCGTTCTTCGCGCGTGACACTCATGTAAACTCGGTCGCCGAGTATCAAAAACCTTTATTTTGTGCAAATCCATCGTTTTGCATTGTTAAAACTCGTTTGGCACCGATGCTGCGAGCGAAAAAGCGTCAATCAGCCAAATCGAGCCATCGCGTTTTGCGAGCGCTGCACGCATGTAAACTCGGTCTCCGAATGACAAAAACCTTAATTTTGTGCAAATGCATCGTTTTGCATCGTCAAAACTCGTTTGGCAACGATACTGCGAGCGAAAATGCGTCAATCAACCAAATCCAGTTATCGCGTTCTGCGCGCGTGTCACTAATGTAAACTCGATCTCCGAATGTCAAAAACCTTAATTTTGTGCAAATGCATCGTTTTGCATCGTTAGAACTCGTTTGACACCGATGCCGCGAGCGAAAAAGAGTCAAACAGCCAAATCGAGCCATCTTGTTTTGCGAGCGCTGCACGCATGTAATCTCGATCCCCGAATGTCAAAACCCGTAATTTTGTTTAAATGCATCGTATTGCATCGTCAAAACTCGTTTGGCAACGATGCCGCTAGCGAAAATGCGTCAATCAGCCAAATCAAGCTATCGCGTTCTGCGCGCGTGGCACTCATGTAAACTCGGTCGCCGAGTATCAAAAACCTTTATTTTGTGCAAATGCATCGTTTTGCACTGTTAAAACTCGTTTGGCACCGATGCTGCGAGCGAAAAAGCGTCAATCAGCCAAATCGAGCCATCTCGTTTTGCGAGCGCTGCATGCATGTAAACTCGATCTCCGTATGTCAAAAACCTTAATTTTGTGCAAATGCATCGTTTTGCATCGTTAGAACTCGTTTGACACCGATGCCGCGAGCGAAAAAGAGTAAAACAGCCAAATCGAGCCATCTCGTTTTGCGAGCGCTGCACGCATGTAAACTCGATCTCCGAATGTCAAAAACCTTTATTTTGTGCAAATGCATCGTTTTACATCGTTAAAACTCGTTTGGCACCGATGCCGCGAGCGAAAAAGCATCAAACAGCCAAATCGAGCCATCTCGTTTTGCGAGCGCTCGACGCATGTAAACTCGATCTCCGAATGTCAAAAACCTTAATTTTGTGCAAATGCATCGTTTTGCATCGTTAGAACTCGTTTGACACCGATGCCGCGAGCGAAAAAGAGTATAACAGCCAAATCGAGCCATCTCGTTTTGCGAGCGCTGCACTCATGTAAACTCGATCTCCGAATGTCAAAAACCTTAATTTTGTGCAAATGCATCGTTTTGCATCGTTAGAACTCGTTTGACACCGATGCCGCGAGCGAAAAAGAGTCAAACAGCCAAATCGAGCCATCTTGTTTTGCGAGCGCTGCACGAATGTAATCTCGATCCCTGAATGTCAAAACCCGTAATTTTGTTGAAATGCATCGTTTTGCATCGTCAAAACTCGTTTGGCAACGATGCCGCTAGCGAAAATGCGTCAATCAGCCAAATCAAGCTATCGCGTTCTGCGCGCGTGGCACTCGTGTAAACTCGGTCGCCGAGTATCAAAAACCTTTATTTTGTGCAAATGCATCGTTTTGCATTGTTAAAACTCGTTTGGCACCGATGCTCCGAGCGAAAAAGCGTCAATCAGCCAAATCGAGCCATCTCGTTTTGCGAGCGCTGCACGCATGTAAACTCGATCTCCGAATGTCAAAAACCTTAATTTTGTGCAAATGCATCGTTTTGCATCGTTAGAACTCGTTTGACACCGATGCCGCGAGCGAAAAAGCGTAAAACAGCCAAATCGAGCCATCTCGTTTTGCGAGCGCTGCACGCATGTAAACTCGATCTCCGAATGTCAAAAACCTTTATTTTGTGCAAATGCATCGTTTTACATCGTTAAAACTCGTTTGGCACCGATGCCGCGAGCGAAAAAGCGTCAAACAGCCAAATCAAGCCATCTCGTTTTGCGAGCGCTGCACGCATGTAATCTCGATCCCCGAATGTCAAAACCCGTAATTTTGTTGAAATGCATCGTTTTGCATCGTCAAAACTCGTTTGGCAACGATACTGCGAGCGAAAATGCGTCAATCAGCCAAATTCAGCTATCACGTTCTGCACGCGTTGCACTCATGCAAACTCGGTCGCCGAGTATCAAAAACCTTTATTTTGTGCAAATGCATCGTTTTGCATTGTTAAAACTCGTTTGGCACCGACGCTCCGAGCGAAAAAGCGTCAATCAGCCAAATCGAGCCATCTCGTTTTGCGAGCGCTGCACGCATGTAAACTCGATCTCCGAATGTCAAAAACCTTAATTTTGTGCAAATGCATCGTTTTGCATCGTTAGAACTCGTTTGACACCGATGCCGCGAGCGAAAAAGCGTAAAACAGCCAAATCGAGCCATCTCGTTTTGCGAGCGCTGCACGCATGTAAACTCGATCTCCGAATGTCAAAAACCTTTATTTTGTGCAAATGCATCGTTTTACATCGTTAAAACTCGTTTGGCACCGATGCCGCGAGCGAAAAAGCGTCAAACAGCCAAATCAAGCCATCTCGTTTTGCGAGCGCTGCACGCATGTAAACTCGATCTCCGAGTGTCAAAAACCTTAATTTTGTGCAAATGCATCGTTTTGCATCGTCAAAACTCGTTTAGCAACGATACTGCGAGCGAAAATGCCTCAATCAGCCAAATTCAGCTATCACGTTCTGCGCGCGTTGCACTCATGCAAACTCGGTCGCCGAGTATCAAAAACCTGTATTTTGTGCAAATGCATCGTTTTACATCGTTAGAACTCGCTTGGCACCGGTGCCGCAAGTGGAAAAGCGTCAGACAGCCAAATCGAGCCATCTCGTTTTGCGAGCGCTCGACGCATGTAAACTCGATCTCCGAATGTCAAAAACCTTAATTTTGTGCAAATGCATCGTTTTGCATCGTTCGAACTCGTTTGACACCGATGCCGCGAGCGAAAAAGAGTATAACAGCCAAATCGAGCCATCTCGTTTTGCGAGCGCTGCACTCATGTAAACTCGATCTCCGAATGTCAAAAACCTTAATTTTGTGCAAATGCATCGTTTTGCATCGTTAGAACTCGTTTGACACCGATGCCGCGAGCGAAAAAGAGTCAAACAGCCAAATCGAGCCATCTTGTTTTGCGAGCGCTGCACGCATGTAATCTCGATCCCTGAATGTCAAAACCCGTAATTTTGTTGAAATGCATCGTTTTGCATCGTCAAAACTCGTTTGGCAACGATGCCGCTAGCGAAAATGCGTCAATCAGCCAAATCAAGCTATCGCGTTCTGCGCGCGTGGCACTCATGTAAACTCGGTCGCCGAGTATCAAAAACCTTTATTTTGTGCAAATGCATCGTTTTGCATTGTTAAAACTCGTTTGGCACCGATGCTGCGAGCGAAAAAGCGTCAATCAGCCAAATCGAGCCATCTCGTTTTGCGAGCGCTGCATGCATGTAAACTCGATCTCCGTATGTCAAAAACCTTAATTTTGTGCAAATGCATCGTTTTGCATCGTTAGAACTCGTTTGACACCGATGCCGCGAGCGAAAAAGAGTAAAACAGCCAAATCGAGCCATCTCGTTTTGCGAGCGCTGCACGCATGTAAACTCGATCTCCGAATGTCAAAAACCTTTATTTTGTGCAAATGCATCGTTTTACATCGTTAAAACTCGTTTGGCACCGATGCCGCGAGCGAAAAAGCATCAAACAGCCAAATCAAGCCATCTCGTTTTGCGAGCGCTGCACGCATGTAAACTCGATCTCCGAGTGTCAAAAACCTTAATTTTGTGCCAATGCATCGTTTTGCATCGTCAAAACTCGTTTAGCAACGATACTGCGAGCGAAAATGCCTCAATCAGGCAAATTCAGCTATCACGTTCTGCGCGCGTTGCACTCATGCAAACTCGGTCGCCGAGTATCAAAAACCTGTATTTTGTGCAAATGCATCGTTTTACATCGTTAGAACTCGCTTGGCACCGGTGCCAAGCGAGTGGAAAAGCGTCAGACAGCCAAATCGAGCCATCTCGTTTTGCGAGCGCTCGACGCATGTAAACTCGATCTCCGAATGTCAAAAACCTTAATTTTGTGCAAATGCATCGTTTTGCATCGTTAGAACTCGTTTGACACCGATGCCGCGAGCGAAAAAGAGTATAACAGCCAAATCGAGCCATCTCGTTTTGCGAGCGCTGCACTCATGTAAACTCGATCTCCGAATGTCAAAAACCTTAATTTTGTGCAAATGCATCGTTTTGCATCGTTAGAACTCGTTTGACACCGATGCCGCGAGCGAAAAAGAGTCAAACAGCCAAATCGAGCCATCTTGTTTTGCGAGCGCTGCACGAATGTAATCTCGATCCCTGAATGTCAAAACCCGTAATTTTGTTGAAATGCATCGTTTTGCATCGTCAAAACTCGTTTGGCAACGATGCCGCTAGCGAAAATGCGTCAATCAGCCAAATCAAGCTATCGCGTTCTGCGCGCGTGGCACTCGTGTAAACTCGGTCGCCGAGTATCAAAAACCTTTATTTTGTGCAAATGCATCGTTTTGCATTGTTAAAACTCGTTTGGCACCGATGCTCCGAGCGAAAAAGCGTCAATCAGCCAAATCGAGCCATCTCGTTTTGCGAGCGCTGCACGCATGTAAACTCGATCTCCGAATGTCAAAAACCTTAATTTTGTGCAAATGCATCGTTTTGCATCGTTAGAACTCGTTTGACACCGATGCCGCGAGCGAAAAAGCGTAAAACAGCCAAATCGAGCCATTTCGTTTTGCGAGCGCTGCACGCATGTAAACTCGATCTCCGAATGTCAAAAACCTTTATTTTGTGCAAATGCATCGTTTTACATCGTTAAAACTCGTTTGGCACCGATGCCGCGAGCGAAAAAGCGTCAAACAGCCAAATCAAGCCATCTCGTTTTGCGAGCGCTGCACGCATGTAATCTCGATCCCCGAATGTCAAAACCCGTAATTTTGTTGAAATGCATCGTTTTGCATCGTCAAAACTCGTTTGGCAACGATACTGCGAGCGAAAATGCGTCAATCAGCCAAATTCAGCTATCACGTTCTGCACGCGTTGCACTCATGCAAACTCGGTCGCCGAGTATCAAAAACGTTTATTTTGTGCAAATGCATCGTTTTGCATTGTTAAAACTCGTTTGGCACCGATGCTCCGAGCGAAAAAGCGTCAATCAGCCAAATCGAGCCATCTCGTTTTGCGAGCGCTGCACGCATGTAAACTCGATCTCCGAATGTCAAAAACCTTAATTTTGTGCAAATGCATCGTTTTGCATCGTTAGAACTCGTTTGACACCGATGCCGCGAGCGAAAAAGCGTAAAACAGCCAAATCGAGCCATCTCGTTTTGCGAGCGCTGCACGCATGTAAACTCGATCTCCGAATGTCAAAAACCTTTATTTTGTGCAAATGCATCGTTTTACATCGTTAAAACTCGTTTGGCACCGATGCCGCGAGCGAAAAAGCGTCAAACAGCCAAATGAAGCCATCTCGTTTTGCGAGCGCTGCACGCATGTAAACTCGATCTCCGAGTGTCAAAAACCTTAATTTTGTGCAAATGCATCGTTTTGCATCGTCAAAACTCGTTTAGCAACGATACTGCGAGCGAAAATGCCTCAATCAGCCAAATTCAGCTATCACGTTCTGCGCGCGTTGCACTCATGCAAACTCGGTCGCCGAGTATCAAAAACCTGTATTTTGTGCAAATGCATCGTTTTACATCGTTAGAACTCGCTTGGCACCGATGCCGCGAGTGGAAAAGCGTCAAACAGCCAAATAGAGCCATCTCGATTTGCGAGCGCTGGACGTATGTAAACTCGATCTCCGAATGTCAAAAACCTTAATTTTGTGCAAATGCATCGTTTTGCATCGTTAGAAATCGTTTGACACCGATGCCGCGAGCGAAAAAGAGTATAACAGCCAAATCGAGCCATCTCGTTTTGCGAGTGCTGCACGCATGTAAACTCGATCTCCGAATGTCAAAAACCATTATTTTGTGCAAATGCATCGTTTTACATCGTTAAAACTCGTTTGGCACCGATGCTCCGAGCGAAAAAGCGTCAATCAGCCAAATCGAGCCATCTCGTTTTGCGAGCGCTGCACGCATGTAAACTCGATCTCCGAATGTCAAAAACCTTAATTTTGTGCAAATGCATCGTTTTGCATCGTTAGAACTCGTTTGACACCGATGCCGCGAGCGAAAAAGCGTAAAACAGCCAAATCGAGCCATCTCGTTTTGCGAGCGCTGCACGCATGTAAACTCGATCTCCGAATGTCAAAAACCTTTATTTTGTGCAAATGCATCGTTTTACATCGTTAGAACTCGTTTGGCACCGATGCCGCGAGTGGAAAAGCGTCAAACAGCCAAATAGAGCCATCTCGATTTGCGAGCGCTGGACGTATGTAAACTCGATCTCCGAATGTCAAAAACCTTAATTTTGTGCAAATGCATCGTTTTGCATCGTTAGAACTTGTTTGACACCGATGCCGCGAGCGAAAAAGAGTCAAACAGCCAAATCGAGCCATCTTGTTTTGCGAGCGCTGCACGCATGTAATCTCGATCCCCGAATGTCAAAAACCGTAATTTTGTTTAAATGCATCGTTTTGCATCGTCAAAACTCGTTTGGCAACGATGCCGCTAGCGAAAATGCGTCAATCAGCCAAATCAAGCTATCGCGTTCTGCGCGCGTGGCACTCCTGTAAACTCGGTCGCCGAGTATCAAAAACCTTAATTTTGTGCAAATGCATCGTTTTGCATCGTTAGAACTCGTTTGACACCGATGCCGCGAGCGAAAAAGAGTAAAACAGCCAAATCGAGCCATCTCGTTTTGCGAGCGCTGCACGCATGTAAACTCGATCTCCGAATGTCAAAAACCTTTATTTTGTGCAAATGCATCGTTTTACATCGTTAAAACTCGTTTGGCACCGATGCCGCGAGCGAAAAAGCGTCAAACAGCCAAATCAAGCCATCTCGTTTTGCGAGCGCTGCACGCATGTAAACTCGATCTCCGAGTGTCAAAAACCTTAATTTTGTGCAAATGCATCGTTTTGCATCGTCAAAACTCGTTTAGCAACGATACTGCGAGCGAAAATGCCTCAATCAGCCAAATTCAGCTATCACGTTCTGCGCGCGTTGCACTCATGCAAACTCGGTCGCCGAGTATCAAAAACCTGTATTTTGTGCAAATGCATCGTTTTACATCGTTAGAACTCGCTTGGCACCGATGCCGCGAGTGGAAAAGCGTCAGACATCCAAATCGAGCCGTCTCGTTTTGCGAGCGCTCGACGCATGTAAACTCGATCTCCGAATGTCAAAAACCTTAATTTTGTGCAAATGCATCGTTTTGCATCGTTAGAAATCGTTTGACACCGATGCCGCGAGCGAAAAAGAGTATAACAGCCAAATCGAGCCATCTCGTTTTGCGAGCGCTGCACGCATGTAAACTCGATCTCCGAATGTCAAAAACCATTATTTTGTGCAAATGCATCGTTTTACATCGTTAAAACTCGTTTGGCACCGATGCCGCGAGCGAAAAAGCGTCAAACAGCCAAATCAAGCCATCTCGTTTTGCGAGCGCTGCACGCATGTAATCTCGATCCCCGAATGTCAAAAACCTTAATTTTGTGCAAATGCATCGTTTTGCATCGTCAAAACTCGTTTAGCAACGATACTGCGAGCGAAAATGCCTCAATCAGCCAAATTCAGCTATCACGTTCTGCGCGCGTTGCACTCATGCAAACTCGGTCGCCGAGTATCAAAAACCTTTATTTTGTGCAAATGCATCGTTTTGCATTGTTAAAACTCGTTTGGCACCGATGCTCCGAGCGAAAAAGCGTCAATCAGCCAAATCGAGCCATCTCGTTTTGCGAGCGCTGCACGCATGTAAACTCGATCTCCGAATGTCAAAAACCTTAATTTTGTGCAAATGCATCGTTTTGCATCGTTAGAACTCGTTTGACACCGATGCCGCGAGCGAAAAAGCGTAAAACAGCCAAATCGAGCCATCTCGTTTTGCGAGCGCTGCACGCATGTAAACTCGATCTCCGTATGTCAAAAACCTTAATTTTGTGCAAATGCATCGTTTTGCATCGTTAGAACTCGTTTGACACCGATGCCGCGAGCGAAAAAGAGTAAAACAGCCAAATCGAGCCATCTCGTTTTGCGAGCGCTGCACGCATGTAAACTCGATCTCCGAATGTCAAAAACCTTTATTTTGTGCAAATGCATCGTTTTACATCGTTAAAACTCGTTTGGCACCGATGCCGCGAGCGAAAAAGCATCAAACAGCCAAATCAAGCCATCTCGTTTTGCGAGCGCTGCACGCATGTAAACTCGATCTCCGAGTGTCAAAAACCTTAATTTTGTGCCAATGCATCGTTTTGCATCGTCAAAACTCGTTTAGCAACGATACTGCGAGCGAAAATGCCTCAATCAGGCAAATTCAGCTATCACGTTCTGCGCGCGTTGCACTCATGCAAACTCGGTCGCCGAGTATCAAAAACCTGTATTTTGTGCAAATGCATCGTTTTACATCGTTAGAACTCGCTTGGCACCGGTGCCAAGCGAGTGGAAAAGCGTCAGACAGCCAAATCGAGCCATCTCGTTTTGCGAGCGCTCGACGCATGTAAACTCGATCTCCGAATGTCAAAAACCTTAATTTTGTGCAAATGCATCGTTTTGCATCGTTAGAACTCGTTTGACACCGATGCCGCGAGCGAAAAAGAGTATAACAGCCAAATCGAGCCATCTCGTTTTGCGAGCGCTGCACTCATGTAAACTCGATCTCCGAATGTCAAAAACCTTAATTTTGTGCAAATGCATCGTTTTGCATCGTTAGAACTCGTTTGACACCGATGCCGCGAGCGAAAAAGAGTCAAACAGCCAAATCGAGCCATCTTGTTTTGCGAGCGCTGCACGAATGTAATCTCGATCCCTGAATGTCAAAACCCGTAATTTTGTTGAAATGCATCGTTTTGCATCGTCAAAACTCGTTTGGCAACGATGCCGCTAGCGAAAATGCGTCAATCAGCCAAATCAAGCTATCGCGTTCTGCGCGCGTGGCACTCGTGTAAACTCGGTCGCCGAGTATCAAAAACCTTTATTTTGTGCAAATGCATCGTTTTGCATTGTTAAAACTCGTTTGGCACCGATGCTCCGAGCGAAAAAGCGTCAATCAGCCAAATCGAGCCATCTCGTTTTGCGAGCGCTGCACGCATGTAAACTCGATCTCCGAATGTCAAAAACCTTAATTTTGTGCAAATGCATCGTTTTGCATCGTTAGAACTCGTTTGACACCGATGCCGCGAGCGAAAAAGCGTAAAACAGCCAAATCGAGCCATTTCGTTTTGCGAGCGCTGCACGCATGTAAACTCGATCTCCGAATGTCAAAAACCTTTATTTTGTGCAAATGCATCGTTTTACATCGTTAAATCTCGTTTGGCACCGATGCCGCGAGCGAAAAAGCGTCAAACAGCCAAATCAAGCCATCTCGTTTTGCGAGCGCTGCACGCATGTAATCTCGATCCCCGAATGTCAAAACCCGTAATTTTGTTGAAATGCATCGTTTTGCATCGTCAAAACTCGTTTGGCAACGATACTGCGAGCGAAAATGCGTCAATCAGCCAAATTCAGCTATCACGTTCTGCACGCGTTGCACTCATGCAAACTCGGTCGCCGAGTATCAAAAACGTTTATTTTGTGCAAATGCATCGTTTTGCATTGTTAAAACTCGTTTGGCACCGATGCTCCGAGCGAAAAAGCGTCAATCAGCCAAATCGAGCCATCTCGTTTTGCGAGCGCTGCACGCATGTAAACTCGATCTCCGAATGTCAAAAACCTTAATTTTGTGCAAATGCATCGTTTTGCATCGTTAGAACTCGTTTGACACCGATGCCGCGAGCGAAAAAGCGTAAAACAGCCAAATCGAGCCATCTCGTTTTGCGAGCGCTGCACGCATGTAAACTCGATCTCCGAATGTCAAAAACCTTTATTTTGTGCAAATGCATCGTTTTACATCGTTAAAACTCGTTTGGCACCGATGCCGCGAGCGAAAAAGCGTCAAACAGCCAAATGAAGCCATCTCGTTTTGCGAGCGCTGCACGCATGTAAACTCGATCTCCGAGTGTCAAAAACCTTAATTTTGTGCAAATGCATCGTTTTGCATCGTCAAAACTCGTTTAGCAACGATACTGCGAGCGAAAATGCCTCAATCAGCCAAATTCAGCTATCACGTTCTGCGCGCGTTGCACTCATGCAAACTCGGTCGCCGAGTATCAAAAACCTGTATTTTGTGCAAATGCATCGTTTTACATCGTTAGAACTCGCTTGGCACCGATGCCGCGAGTGGAAAAGCGTCAAACAGCCAAATAGAGCCATCTCGATTTGCGAGCGCTGGACGTATGTAAACTCGATCTCCGAATGTCAAAAACCTTAATTTTGTGCAAATGCATCGTTTTGCATCGTTAGAAATCGTTTGACACCGATGCCGCGAGCGAAAAAGAGTATAACAGCCAAATCGAGCCATCTCGTTTTGCGAGTGCTGCACGCATGTAAACTCGATCTCCGAATGTCAAAAACCATTATTTTGTGCAAATGCATCGTTTTACATCGTTAAAACTCGTTTGGCACCGATGCCGCGAGCGAAAAAGCGTCAAACAGCCAAATCAAGCCATCTCGTTTTGCGAGCGCTGCACGCATGTAAACTCGATCTCCGAGTGTCAAAAACCTTAATGTTGTGCAAATGCATCGTTTTGCATCGTCAAAACTCGTTTGGCAACGATACTGCGAGCGAAAATGCGTCAATCAGCCAAATCAAGCTATCGCGTTCTTCGCGCGTGGCACTCATGTAAACTCGGTCGCCGAGTATCAAAAACCTTTATTTTGTGCAAATCCATCGTTTTGCATTGTTAAAACTCGTTTGGCACCGATGCTGCGAGCGAAAAAGCGTCAATCAGCCAAATCGAGCCATCGCGTTTTGCGAGCGCTGCACGCATGTAAACTCGGTCTCCGAATGACAAAAACCTTAATTTTGTGCAAATGCATCGTTTTGCATCGTCAATACTCGTTTGGCAACGATACTGCGAGCGAAAATGCGTCAATCAACCAAATCCAGTTATCGCGTTCTGCGCGCGTGTCACTAATGTAAACTCGATCTCCGAATGTCAAAAACCTTAATTTTGTGCAAATGCATCGTTTTGCATCGTTAGAACTCGTTTGACACCGATGCCGCGAGCGAAAAAGAGTCAAACAGCCAAATCGAGCCATCTTGTTTTGCGAGCGCTGCACGCATGTAATCTCGATCCCCGAATGTCAAAACCCGTAATTTTGTTTAAATGCATCGTATTGCATCGTCAAAACTCGTTTGGCAACGATGCCGCTAGCGAAAATGCGTCAATCAGCCAAATCAAGCTATCGCGTTCTGCGCGCGTGGCACTCATGTAAACTCGGTCGCCGAGTATCAAAAACCTTTATTTTGTGCAAATGCATCGTTTTGCATTGTTAAAACTCGTTTGGCACCGATGCTGCGAGCGAAAAAGCGTCAATCAGCCAAATCGAGCCATCTCGTTTTGCGAGCGCTGCATGCATGTAAACTCGATCTCCGTATGTCAAAAACCTTAATTTTGTGCAAATGCATCGTTTTGCATCGTTAGAACTCGTTTGACACCGATGCCGCGAGCGAAAAAGAGTAAAACAGCCAAATCGAGCCATCTCGTTTTGCGAGCGCTGCACGCATGTAAACTCGATCTCCGAATGTCAAAAACCTTTATTTTGTGCAAATGCATCGTTTTACATCGTTAAAACTCGTTTGGCACCGATGCCGCGAGCGAAAAAGCATCAAACAGCCAAATCAAGCCATCTCGTTTTGCGAGCGCTGCACGCATGTAAACTCGATCTCCGAGTGTCAAAAACCTTAATTTTGTGCCAATGCATCGTTTTGCATCGTCAAAACTCGTTTAGCAACGATACTGCGAGCGAAAATGCCTCAATCAGGCAAATTCAGCTATCACGTTCTGCGCGCGTTGCACTCATGCAAACTCGGTCGCCGAGTATCAAAAACCTGTATTTTGTGCAAATGCATCGTTTTACATCGTTAGAACTCGCTTGGCACCGGTGCCGCAAGTGGAAAAGCGTCAGACAGCCAAATCGAGCCATCTCGTTTTGCGAGCGCTCGACGCATGTAAACTCGATCTCCGAATGTCAAAAACCTTAATTTTGTGCAAATGCATCGTTTTGCATCGTTAGAACTCGTTTGACACCGATGCCGCGAGCGAAAAAGAGTATAACAGCCAAATCGAGCCATCTCGTTTTGCGAGCGCTGCACTCATGTAAACTCGATCTCCGAATGTCAAAAACCTTAATTTTGTGCAAATGCATCGTTTTGCATCGTTAGAACTCGTTTGACACCGATGCCGCGAGCGAAAAAGAGTCAAACAGCCAAATCGAGCTATCTTGTTTTGCGAGCGCTGCACGCATGTAATCTCGATCCCTGAATGTCAAAACCCGTAATTTTGTTGAAATGCATCGTTTTGCATCGTCAAAACTCGTTTGGCAACGATGCCGCTAGCGAAAATGCGTCAATCAGCCAAATCAAGCTATCGCGTTCTGCGCGCGTGGCACTCGTGTAAACTCGGTCGCCGAGTATCAAAAACCTTTATTTTGTGCAAATGCATCGTTTTGCATTGTTAAAACTCGTTTGGCACCGATGCTCCGTGCGAAAAAGCGTCAATCAGCCAAATCGAGCCATCTCGTTTTGCGAGCGCTGCACGCATGTAAACTCGATCTCCGAATGTCAAAAACCTTAATTTTGTGCAAATGCATCGTTTTGCATCGTTAGAACTCGTTTGACACCGATGCCGCGAGCGAAAAAGCGTAAAACAGCCAAATCGAGCCATCTCGTTTTGCGAGCGCTGCACGCATGTAAACTCGATCTCCGAATGTCAAAAACCTTTATTTTGTGCAAATGCATCGTTTTACATCGTTAGAACTCGTTTGGCACCGATGCCGCGAGTGGAAAAGCGTCAAACAGCCAAATAGAGCCATCTCGATTTGCGAGCGCTGGACGTATGTAAACTCGATCTCCGAATGTCAAAAACCTTAATTTTGTGCAAATGCATCGTTTTGCATCGTTAGAACTTGTTTGACACCGATGCCGCGAGCGAAAAAGAGTCAAACAGCCAAATCGAGCCATCTTGTTTTGCGAGCGCTGCACGCATGTAATCTCGATCCCCGAATGTCAAAAACCGTAATTTTGTTTAAATGCATCGTTTTGCATCGTCAAAACTCGTTTGGCAACGATGCCGCTAGCGAAAATGCGTCAATCAGCCAAATCAAGCTATCGCGTTCTGCGCGCGTGGCACTCCTGTAAACTCGGTCGCCGAGTATCAAAAACCTTAATTTTGTGCAAATGCATCGTTTTGCATCGTTAGAACTCGTTTGACACCGATGCCGCGAGCGAAAAAGAGTAAAACAGCCAAATCGAGCCATCTCGTTTTGCGAGCGCTGCACGCATGTAAACTCGATCTCCGAATGTCAAAAACCTTTATTTTGTGCAAATGCATCGTTTTACATCGTTAAAACTCGTTTGGCACCGATGCCGCGAGCGAAAAAGCGTCAAACAGCCAAATCAAGCCATCTCGTTTTGCGAGCGCTGCACGCATGTAAACTCGATCTCCGAGTGTCAAAAACCTTAATTTTGTGCAAATGCATCGTTTTGCATCGTCAAAACTCGTTTAGCAACGATACTGCGAGCGAAAATGCCTCAATCAGCAAAATTCAGCTATCACGTTCTGCGCGCGTTGCACTCATGCAAACTCGGTCGCCGAGTATCAAAAACCTGTATTTTGTGCAAATGCATCGTTTTACATCGTTAGAACTCGCTTGGCACCGATGCCGCGAGTGGAAAAGCGTCAGACATCCAAATCGAGCCATCTCGTTTTGCGAGCGCTCGACGCATGTAAACTCGATCTCCGAATGTCAAAAACCTTAATTTTGTGCAAATGCATCGTTTTGCATCGTTAGAAATCGTTTGACACCGATGCCGCGAGCGAAAAAGAGTATAACAGCCAAATCGAGCCATCTCGTTTTGCGAGCGCTGCACGCATGTAAACTCGATCTCCGAATGTCAAAAACCATTATTTTGTGCAAATGCATCGTTTTACATCGTTAAAACTCGTTTGGCACCGATGCCGCGAGCGAAAAAGCGTCAAACAGCCAAATCAAGCCATCTCGTTTTGCGAGCGCTGCACGCATGTAATCTCGATCCCCGAATGTCAAAAACCTTAATTTTGTGCAAATGCATCGTTTTGCATCGTCAAAACTCGTTTAGCAACGATACTGCGAGCGAAAATGCCTCAATCAGCCAAATTCAGCTATCACGTTCTGCGCGCGTTGCACTCATGCAAACTCGGTCGCCGAGTATCAAAAACCTGTATTTTGTGCAAATGCATCGTTTTACATCGTTAGAACTCGTTTGGCACCGATGCCGCGAGCGAAAAAGAGTCAAACAGCCAAATCGAGCCATCTTGTTTTGCGAGCGCTGCACGCATGTAATCTCGATCCCCGAATGTCAAAACCCGTAATTTTGTTTAAATGCATCGTATTGCATCGTCAAAACTCGTTTGGCAACGATGCCGCTAGCGAAAATGCGTCAATCAGCCAAATCAAGCTATCGCGTTCTGCGCGCGTGGCACTCATGTAAACTCGGTCGCCGAGTATCAAAAACCTTTATTTTGTGCAAATGCATCGTTTTGCATTGTTAAAACTCGTTTGGCACCGATGCTGCGAGCGAAAAAGCGTCAATCAGCCAAATCGAGCCATCTCGTTTTGCGAGCGCTGCATGCATGTAAACTCGATCTCCGTATGTCAAAAACCTTAATTTTGTGCAAATGCATCGTTTTGCATCGTTAGAACTCGTTTGACACCGATGCCGCGAGCGAAAAAGAGTAAAACAGCCAAATCGAGCCATCTCGTTTTGCGAGCGCTGCACGCATGTAAACTCGATCTCCGAATGTCAAAAACCTTTATTTTGTGCAAATGCATCGTTTTACATCGTTAAAACTCGTTTGGCACCGATGCCGCGAGCGAAAAAGCATCAAACAGCCAAATCAAGCCATCTCGTTTTGCGAGCGCTGCACGCATGTAAACTCGATCTCCGAGTGTCAAAAACCTTAATTTTGTGCCAATGCATCGTTTTGCATCGTCAAAACTCGTTTAGCAACGATACTGCGAGCGAAAATGCCTCAATCAGGCAAATTCAGCTATCACGTTCTGCGCGCGTTGCACTCATGCAAACTCGGTCGCCGAGTATCAAAAACCTGTATTTTGTGCAAATGCTTCGTTTTACATCGTTAGAACTCGCTTGGCACCGGTGCCGCAAGTGGAAAAGCGTCAGACAGCCAAATCGAGCCATCTCGTTTTGCGAGCGCTCGACGCATGTAAACTCGATCTCCGAATGTCAAAAACCTTAATTTTGTGCAAATGCATCGTTTTGCATCGTTAGAACTCGTTTGACACCGATGCCGCGAGCGAAAAAGAGTATAACAGCCAAATCGAGCCATCTCGTTTTGCGAGCGCTGCACTCATGTAAACTCGATCTCCGAATGTCAAAAACCTTAATTTTGTGCAAATGCATCGTTTTGCATCGTTAGAACTCGTTTGACACCGATGCCGCGAGCGAAAAAGAGTCAAACAGCCAAATCGAGCCATCTTGTTTTGCGAGCGCTGCACGCATGTAATCTCGATCCCTGAATGTCAAAACCCGTAATTTTGTTGAAATGCATCGTTTTGCATCGTCAAAACTCGTTTGGCAACGATGCCGCTAGCGAAAATGCGTCAATCAGCCAAATCAAGCTATCGCGTTCTGCGCGCGTGGCACTCGTGTAAACTCGGTCGCCGAGTATCAAAAACCTTTATTTTGTGCAAATGCATCGTTTTGCATTGTTAAAACTCGTTTGGCACCGATGCTCCGAGCGAAAAAGCGTCAATCAGCCAAATCGAGCCATCTCGTTTTGCGAGCGCTGCACGCATGTAAACTCGATCTCCGAATGTCAAAAACCTTAATTTTGTGCAAATGCATCGTTTTGCATCGTTAGAACTCGTTTGACACCGATGCCGCGAGCGAAAAAGCGTAAAACAGCCAAATCGAGCCATCTCGTTTTGCGAGCGCTGCACGCATGTAAACTCGATCTCCGAATGTCAAAAACCTTAATTTTGTGCAAATGCATCGTTTTGCATCGTTAGAACTCGTTTGACACCGATGCCGCGAGCGAAAAAGCGTAAAACAGCCAAATCGAGCCATCTCGTTTTGCGAGCGCTGCACGCATGTAAAATCGATCTCCGAATGTCAAAAACCTTTATTTTGTGCAAATGCATCGTTTTACATCGTTAAAACTTGTTTGGCACCGATGCCGCGAGCGAAAAAGCGTCAAACAGTCAAATCAAGCCATCTCGTTTTGCGAGCGCTGCACGCATGTAATCTCGATCCCCGAATGTCAAAACCCGTAATTTTGTTGAAATGCATCGTTTTGCATCGTCAAAACTCGTTTGGCAACGATACTGCGAGCGAAAATGCGTCAATCAGCCAAATTCAGCTATCACGTTCTGCACGCGTTGCACTCATGCAAACTCGGTCGCCGAGTATCAAAAACCTTTATTTTGTGCAAATGCATCGTTTTGCATTGTTAAAACTCGTTTGGCACCGATGCTCCGAGCGAAAAAGCGTCAATCAGCCAAATCGAGCCATCTCGTTTTGCGAGCGCTGCACGCATGTAAACGCGATCTCCGTATGTCAAAAACCTTAATTTTGTGCAAATGCATCGTTTTGCATCGTTAGAAATCGTTTGACACCGATGCCGCGAGCGAAAAAGAGTAAAACAGCCAAATCGAGCCATCTCGTTTTGCGAGCGCTGCACGCATGTAAAGTCGATCTCCGAATGTCAAAAACCTTTAATTTGTGCAAATGCATCGTTTTGCATCGTTAAAACTCGTTTGGCACCGATGTCGCGAGCAAAAAAGCATCAGTCAGCCAAATCGAGCCATCTCGTTTTGCGAGCGCTACACGCATGTAAACTCGGTCTCCGAGTGACAAAAACCTTAATTTTGTGCAAATGCATCGTTTGGCATCGTTAAAACTCGTTTGCCACCGATGCACGACCAAAAAAGCGTCTAACAGCCAAATCGAGCTATCGCGTTTTGCACGCGTGGCACTTATGAAGACTCGGTCGCCGAGTATCAAAAACCTTTATTTTGTGCAAATGCATCGTTTTACATCGTTAGAACTCGTTTGGCACCGATGCCGCGAGTGGAAAAGCGTCAAACAGCCAAATAGAGCCATCTCGATTTGCGAGCGCTGGACGTATGTAAACTCGATCTCCGAATGTCAAAAACCTTAATTTTGTGCAAATGCATCGTTTTGCATCGTTAGAACTTGTTTGACACCGATGCCGCGAGCGAAAAAGAGTCAAACAGCCAAATCGAGCCATCTTGTTTTGCGAGCGCTGCACGCATGTAATCTCGATCCCCGAATGTCAAAAACCGTAATTTTGTTTAAATGCATCGTTTTGCATCGTCAAAACTCGTTTGGCAACGATGCCGCTAGCGAAAATGCGTCAATCAGCCAAATCAAGCTATCGCGTTCTGCGCGCGTGGCACTCCTGTAAACTCGGTCGCCGAGTATCAAAAACCTTAATTTTGTGCAAATGCATCGTTTTGCATCGTTAGAACTCGTTTGACACCGATGCCGCGAGCGAAAAAGAGTAAAACAGCCAAATCGAGCCATCTCGTTTTGCGAGCGCTGCACGCATGTAAACTCGATCTCCGAATGTCAAAAACCTTTATTTTGTGCAAATGCATCGTTTTACATCGTTAAAACTCGTTTGGCACCGATGCCGCGAGCGAAAAAGCGTCAAACAGCCAAATCAAGCCATCTCGTTTTGCGAGCGCTGCACGCATGTAAACTCGATCTCCGAGTGTCAAAAACCTTAATTTTGTGCAAATGCATCGTTTTGCATCGTCAAAACTCGTTTAGCAACGATACTGCGAGCGAAAATGCCTCAATCAGCCAAATTCAGCTATCACGTTCTGCGCGCGTTGCACTCATGCAAACTCGGTCGCCGAGTATCAAAAACCTGTATTTTGTGCAAATGCATCGTTTTACATCGTTAGAACTCGCTTGGCACCGATGCCGCGAGTGGAAAAGCGTCAGACATCCAAATCGAGCCATCTCGTTTTGCGAGCGCTCGACGCATGTAAACTCGATCTCCGAATGTCAAAAACCTTAATTTTGTGCAAATGCATCGTTTTGCATCGTTAGAAATCGTTTGACACCGATGCCGCGAGCGAAAAAGAGTATAACAGCCAAATCGAGCCATCTCGTTTTGCGAGCGCTGCACGCATGTAAACTCGATCTCCGAATGTCAAAAACCATTATTTTGTGCAAATGCATCGTTTTACATCGTTAAAACTCGTTTGGCACCGATGCCGCGAGCGAAAAAGCGTCAAACAGCCAAATCAAGCCATCTCGTTTTGCGAGCGCTGCACGCATGTAATCTCGATCCCCGAATGTCAAAACCCGTAATTTTGTTGAAATGCATCGTTTTGCATCGTCAAAACTCGTTTGGCAACGATACTGCGAGCGAAAATGCGTCAATCAGCCAAATTCAGCTATCACGTTCTGCACGCGTTGCACTCATGCAAACTCGGTCGCCGAGTATCAAAAACCTTTATTTTGTGCAAATGCATCGTTTTGCATTGTTAAAACTCGTTTGGCACCGATGCTCCGAGCGAAAAAGCGTCAATCAGCCAAATCGAGCCATCTCGTTTTGCGAGCGCTGCACGCATGTAAACGCGATCTCCGTATGTCAAAAACCTTAATTTTGTGCAAATGCATCGTTTTGCATCGTTAGAAATCGTTTGACACCGATGCCGCGAGCGAAAAAGAGTAAAACAGCCAAATCGAGCCATCTCGTTTTGCGAGCGCTGCACGCATGTAAAGTCGATCTCCGAATGTCAAAAACCTTTAATTTGTGCAAATGCATCGTTTTGCATCGTTAAAACTCGTTTGGCACCGATGTCGCGAGCAAAAAAGCATCAGTCAGCCAAATCGAGCCATCTCGTTTTGCGAGCGCTACACGCATGTAAACTCGGTCTCCGAGTGACAAAAACCTTAATTTTGTGCAAATGCATCGTTTGGCATCGTTAAAACTCATTTGCCACCGATGCACGACCAAAAAAGCGTCTAACAGCCAAATCGAGCTATCGCGTTTTGCACGCGTGGCACTTATGAAGACTCGGTCGCCGAGTATCAAAAACCTTTATTTTGTGCAAATGCATCGTTTTACATCGTTAGAACTCGTTTGGCACCGATGCCGCGAGTGGAAAAGCGTCAAACAGCCAAATAGAGCCATCTCGATTTGCGAGCGCTGGACGTATGTAAACTCGATCTCCGAATGTCAAAAAACTTAATTTTGTGCAAATGCATCGTTTTGCATCGTTAGAACTTGTTTGACACCGATGCCGCGAGCGAAAAAGAGTCAAACAGCCAAATCGAGCCATCTTGTTTTGCGAGCGCTGCACGCATGTAATCTCGATCCCCGAATGTCAAAAACCGTAATTTTGTTTAAATGCATCGTTTTGCATCGTCAAAACTCGTTTGGCAACGATGCCGCTAGCGAAAATGCGTCAATCAGCCAAATCAAGCTATCGCGTTCTGCGCGCGTGGCACTCCTGTAAACTCGGTCGCCGAGTATCAAAAACCTTAATTTTGTGCAAATGCATCGTTTTGCATCGTTAGAACTCGTTTGACACCGATGCCGCGAGCGAAAAAGAGTAAAACAGCCAAATCGAGCCATCTCGTTTTGCGAGCGCTGCACGCATGTAAACTCGATCTCCGAATGTCAAAAACCTTTATTTTGTGAAAATGCATCGTTTTACATCGTTAAAACTCGTTTGGCACCGATGCCGCGAGCGAAAAAGCGTCAAACAGCCAAATCAAGCCATCTCGTTTTGCGAGCGCTGCACGCATGTAAACTCGATCTCCGAGTGTCAAAAACCTTAATTTTGTGCAAATGCATCGTTTTGCATCGTCAAAACTCGTTTAGCAACGATACTGCGAGCGAAAATGCCTCAATCAGCCAAATTCAGCTATCACGTTCTGCGCGCGTTGCACTCATGCAAACTCGGTCGCCGAGTATCAAAAACCTGTATTTTGTGCAAATGCATTGTTTTACATCGTTAGAACTCGCTTGGCACCGATGCCGCGAGTGGAAAAGCGTCAGACATCCAAATCGAGCCATCTCGTTTTGCGAGCGCTCGACGCATGTAAACTCGATCTCCGAATGTCAAAAACCTTAATTTTGTGCAAATGCATCGTTTTGCATCGTTAGAAATCGTTTGACACCGATGCCGCGAGCGAAAAAGAGTTTAACAGCCAAATCGAGCCATCTCGTTTTGCGAGCGCTGCACGCATGTAAACTCGATCTCCGAATGTCAAAAACCATTATTTTGTGCAAATGCATCGTTTTACATCGTTAAAACTCGTTTGGCACCGATGCCGCGAGCGAAAAAGCGTCAAACAGCCAAATCAAGCCATCTCGTTTTGCGAGCGCTGCACGCATGTAAACTCGATCTCCCAGTGTCAAAAACCTTAATGTTGTGCAAATGCATCGTTTTGCATCGTCAAAACTCGTTTGGCAACGATACTGCGAGCGAAAATGCGTCAATCAGCCAAATCAAGCTATCGCGTTCTTCGCGCGTGGCACTCATGTAAACTCCGTCGTCGACGAGCGCGCACCCCGTGTTTTCCCGCTGCTCGAATGGCGAACGACTCGCTGTGTTCCTTACGGCCAAAAGTTGTTCGTGTTCTTTGCCAAGGGACAACGATTTTTATTTATTCTTAGGGTCTTTTTTTTTAAGTCCCAAAGTTTTTCGATACGATTGCATTATTTGGAGTGCAATGAGGTGAAATTATTTTTGGTTTGAGGTTGGACAACTTTTCAAACCTTGAGACCCAAAATATGAACATCAGAACCTTTTCGAATCAACTAAAACTATTTTTTTATATCCAGTTCAATCCTAACGTCGCCCATTTTCACCGCCCAAACCCGCATTGAAAATTAATTAAATCCTCGCGCCGTCCACCCGGAAAATCAGATAAGCGTCGAGAGTCACGTGACCCGAGAGTTCTAGTCGTAATCACACCGCAACGGCGATGGCGCCGCCGCGAGCCGGTCGGTAATTGGACGTCGCCATCGCTGGTCATTCGATCCACGGACCACGCAGGGCGACACCCTCTTTTCGTTTCTCCGGCTTCCTCGGGCCGGTCGCTACGTATACGGCGAACGTTGCTGCGGCGCTCGGCCGCACGCTTCGGTCACCGGAGAAGGAATGAAGGATATAAGGATTACGTCGTAGTTCATCGATACGGTCATACGATTCGCGCGTCTCGTTGGGCCTCGGGGCAATCGTTTCGCTCGTTTCACTCGACGAGCTCGACGAGTCCCACGATCCTCACGATCCGCGCGGGGCGCCCGAACAGCCACCTCGGGGTTGTTCGCACCGCGCCGGGCAGGTGCGACGCTTCTCGCGACTCCGCCCCTTCGTTACCGGTTGGACTCGCGGCGAGGGTTGATATCCGAACCCGGCACGAGTACATGCAACACACTCCGCCCTGCAACGCGACGATATCTCCCCCCTGTCCCCCCTACCCCCTCATGAGGGGAGGGGAAAGGTTGCACACCTTCCTTCCTTCTTTTCCAACACGATATCACCGTCGCCATTTCGATTAGGCAGCCATCTTGATATCCTCGGTTTTTCGCGCCGGTTTTATTTGTTCGCGGATTTAAATTGTACTTTAAATTAATGCGAATATGAATTCGAATGAATATCAATTTTTTATTTTTTTTTTGTTGAGGAAGACTTTATGAATGTAATTAATAAATGATAAATTGTGACAATTATTTTCTAATACAAAAGCTGTAAGAAATGTATAATTCTTGTTTTTTCAATGAGTTGGAAGTGAATTAATTTTCCTAGAATTATTCAACGGCGTCTAACGTCTTCGAGACACCATTTAC
>OZ035862.1:8282223-8329207 GCA_964034905.1 Itoplectis maculator
TGGCACTCATGTAGACTCGGTCGCCGAGTATCGAAAATTTGTATTTTGTGCAAATGCATCGTTTTACATCGTTAAAACTCGTTTGGCACCGATGCCGCGAGCGAAAAAGCGTCAAACAGCCAAATCAAGCCATCTCGCTTTGCAAGCGCTGCACGCATGTTAACTCGATCTCCGAATGTCAAAAACCTTAATTTTGTGAAAATGCATCGTTTTGCATCGTTAAAACTCGTTTGCCACCGATGCACGGGCAAAAAAGCGTTTAACAGCCAAATCGAGCTATCGCGTGTTGCACGCGTGGCACTTATGTAGACTCGGTCGCCGAGTATCAAAAACCTTTATTTTGTGCAAATGCATCGTTTTACATCGTTAGAACTCGTTTGGCAACGATGCCGCTAGCGAAAATCCGTCAATCAGCCAAATCAAGCTATCTCGTTTTGCGAGCGCTGCACGCATGTAAACTCGATCTCCGAATGTCAAAAACCTTTATTTTGTGCAAATGCATCGTTTTGCATCGTTAAAACTCGTTTGGCAACGATGCCGCTAACGAAAATGCGTCAATCAGCCAAATCAAGCTATCGCGTTCTGCGCGCGTGGCACTCATGTAAACTCGGTCGCCGAGTATCAAAAACCTGTATTTTGTGCAAATGCATCATTTTACATCGTTAGAACTCGTTTGGCACCGATGCCGCGAGCAAAAAAGCGTCAGTCAGCCAAATCGAGCCATCGAGTTTTGCGAGCGCTGCACGCATATAAACTCGGTCTCCGAATGACAAAAACCTTAATTTTGTGCAAATGAATCGTTTTGCATCGTTAAAACTCGTTTGCCACCGATGCACGAGCAAAAAAGCGTTTAACAGCCAATTCGAGCTATCGCGTGTTGCACGCGTGGCACTTATGTAGACTCGGTCGCCGAGTATCAAAAACCTTTATTTTATGCAAATGCATCGTTTTACATCATTAAAACTCGTTTGGCACCGATGCCGAGAGCGAAAAAGCGTCAAACAGCCAAATCAAGCCATCTAGTTTTGCGGGCGCTGCACGCATGTTAACTCGATCTCCGAATGTCAAAACCCTTAATTTTGTTTAATTGCATCGTTTTGCATTGTTAGAACTCGTCTGCCATCGATGCACCAGCAAAAAAGTGTCTAAAAGCCAATCGAGCTATCGCGTTTTGCACGAGTGGCACTCATGTAGACTCGGTCGCAGAGTATCAAAAACCTTTATTTCGTGCAAATGCATCGTTTTACATCGTTAAAACTCGTTTGGCACCGATGCTGCGAGCGAAAAAGCGTCAAACATCCAAATCCAGCTATCACGTTCTGCGCGCGTTGCACTCATGCAAACTCGGTTGCCGAGTATCAAAAACGTTTATTTTGTGCAAATGCATCGTTTTGCATCGTTAAAACTCGTTGGCACCGATGCCGCGAGCGAAAAAGCATCAGTCAGCCAAATCGAGCCATCGCGTTTTACGAGCGCTGCACGCATGTAAACTCGGTCTCCGAATGACAAAAACCTTAATTTTGTGCAAATGCATCGTTTTGCATCGTTAAAACTCGTTTGGCAACGATGCCGCTAACGAAAATGCGTCAAACAGCCAATCAAGCTATCGCGATCTGCGCCGGTAGCACTCATGTAAACTCGATCGCCGAGTATCAAAACCTTTATTTTGTTCAAATGCATCGTTTTGCATCGTTAAAACTCGTTTGGCACCGATGCCGCGAGCGAAAAAGCGTCAGTCAGCCAAATTGAGCCATCGCGTTTTTGCACGAGTGGCACTCATGTGTAGACTCGGTCGCCGAGTATCAAAAACCTTTATTTTGTGCAAATGCATCGTTTTACATCGTTAGAACTCGTTTGGCGCCGATGCGGCGAGTGGAAAAGCGTCAAACAGCCAAATCGAGTTATCTCGTTTTGCGAGCGCTGCACGCATGTAAACTCGATCTCCGAATGTCAAAAACCTTTATTTTGTGCAAATGCATCGTTTTACATCGTTAAAACTCGCTTAGCACCGATGCCGCGAGCGAAAAAGCGTCAAACAGCCAAATCAAGCCATCTCGTTTTGCGAGCGCTGCACGCATGTAAACTCGATTTCCGAGTGTCAAAAACCTTAATTTTGTGCAAATGCATCGTTTTGCATCGTCAAATCTCGTTTGGCAACGATGCCGCTAACCAAAATGCGCCAATCAGCCAAATCAAGCTATCGCGTTCTCCGCGCGTAGCACGGAGAACGCGATAGCTCGCGTAAACTCGGTCGCCGAGTATCAAAAACCTTTATATTGTGCAAATGCATCGTTTTGCATCGTTAAAACTCGTTTGGCACCGATGCCGCGAGCGAAAAAGCGTCAGTCAGCCAAATCGAGCCATTGCGTTTTGGGAGCGCTGCACGCATGTAAACTCGGTCTCCGAATGACAAAAACCTTCATTTTGTGCAAATGCATCGTTTTGCATCTTCAAAATTCGTTTGGCACCGATGCCGCGAGCGAAAAAGCGTCAGTCAGCCAAATCGAGCCATCGCGTTTTGCGAGCGCTGCACGCGTGTAAACTCGGTCTCCGAATGACAAAAACCTTAACTTGTGCAAATGCATCATTTGCATCGTCAAAACTCGTTTGGCATCGATGCCGTTAGCGAAAATGCGTCAATCAGCCAAATCAAGCTATCGAGTTCTGCGCGCGTGGCACTCATGCAAACTCGGTCGCCGAGTATCAAAAACCTTTATTTTGTGCAAATGCATCGTTTTACATCGTTAAAACTCGTTGGGAACCGATGCCACGAGCAAAAGAGCGTCTAACAGGAAAATCGAGCTATCGCGTTTTGCGTGCGTGGCACTCATGTAGACTCGGTCGCCGAGTATCGAAAATCTGTATTTTGTGCAAATGCATCGTTTTACATCGTTAAAACTCGTTTGGCACCGATGCCGCGAGCGAAAAAGCGTCAAACAGCCAAATCAAGCCATCTCGCTTTGCAAGCGCTGCACGCATGTTAACTCGATCTCCGAATGTCAAAAACCTTAATTTTGTGAAAATGCATCGTTTTGCATCGTTAAAACTCGTTTGCCACCGATGCACGGGCAAAAAAGCGTTTAACAGCCAAATCGAGCTATCGCGTGTTGCACGCGTGGCACTTATGTAGACTCGGTCGCCGAGTATCAAAAACCTTTATTTTGTGCAAATGCATCGTTTTACATCGTTAGAACTCGTTTGGCAACGATGCCGCGAGCGAAAAAGCGTCAGTCAGCCAAATCGAGCCATTGCGTTTTGCGAGCGCTGCACGCATGTAAACTCGGTCTCCGAATGACAAAAATCTTCATTTTGTGCAAATGCATCGTTTTGCATCTTCAAACTTCGTTTGGCACCGATGCCGCGAGCGAAAAAGCGTCAGTCAGCCAAATCAAGCCATCTAGTTTTGCGAGCGCTGCACGCATGTTAACTCGATCTCCGAATGTCAAAACCTTTAATTTTGTTTAATTGCATCGTTTTGCATCGTTAGAACTCGTTTGCCATCGATGCACCAGCAAAAAAGTGTCTAAAAGCCAAATCGAGCCATCGCGTTTTGCACGAGTGGCACTCATGTAGACTCGGTCGCCGAGTATCAAAAACCTTTATTTCGTGCAAATGCATCGTTTTACATCGTTAAAACTCGTTTGGCACCTATGCCGCGAGCGAAAAAGCGTCAAACATCCAAAACCAGCTATCACGTTCTGCGCGCGTTGCACTCATGCAAACTCGGTCGCCGAGTATCAAAAACCTTAATTTTGTGCAAATGCATCGTTTTGCATCGTCAAATCTCGTTTGGCAACGATGCCGCTAACGAAAATGCGCCAATCAGCCAAATCAAGCTATCGCGTTCTCCGCGCGTAGCACGGAGAACGCGATAGCTCGCGTAAACTCGGTCGCCGAGTATCAAAAACCTTTATATTGTGCAAATGCATCGTTTTGCATCGTTAAAACTCGTTTGGCACCGATGCCGCGAGCGAAAAAGCGTCAGTCAGCCAAATCGAGCCATCGCGTTTTGCGAGCGCTGCACGCGTGTAAACTCGGTCTCCGAATGACAAAAACCTAAACTTGTGCAAATGCATCATTTGCATCGTCAAAACTCGTTTGGCATCGATGCCGTTAGCGAAAATGCGTCAATCAGCCAAATCAAGCTATCGCGTTCTGCGCGCGTGGCACTCATGCAAACTCGGTCGCCGAGTATCAAAAACCTTTATTTTGTGCAAATGCATCGTTTTACATCGTAAAAACTCGTTGGGAACCGATGCCACGAGCAAAAGAGCGTCTAACAGGAAAATCGAGCTATCGCGTTTTGCGTGCGTGGCACTCATGTAGACTCGGTCGCCGAGTATCGAAAATTTGTATTTTGTGCAAATGCATCGTTTTACATCGTTAAAACTCGTTTGGCACCGATGCCGCGAGCGAAAAAGCGTCAAACAGCCAAATCAAGCCATCTCGCTTTGCAAGCGCTGCACGCATGTTAACTCGATCTCCGAATGTCAAAAACCTTAATTTTGTGAAAATGCATCGTTTTGCATCGTTAAAACTCGTTTGCCACCGATGCACGGGCAAAAAAGCGTTTAACAGCCAAATCGAGCTATCGCGTGTTGCACGCGTGGCACTTATGTAGACTCGGTCGCCGAGTATCAAAAACCTTTATTTTGTGCAAATGCATCGTTTTACATCGTTAGAACTCGTTTGGCAACGATGCCGCTAGCGAAAATGCGTCAATCAGCCAAATCAAGCTATCTCGTTTTGCGAGCGCTGCACGCATGTAAACTCGATCTCCGAATGTCAAAAACCTTTATTTTGTGCAAATGCATCGTTTTGCATCGTTAAAACTCGTTTGGCAACGATGCCGCTAACGAAAATGCGTCAATCAGCCAAATCAAGCTATCGCGTTCTGCGCGCGTGGCACTCATGTAAACTCGGTCGCAGAGTATCAAAAACCTGTATTTTGTGCAAATGCATCATTTTACATCGTTAGAACTCGTTTGGCACCGATGCCGCGAGCAAAAAAGCGCCAGTCAGCCAAATCGAGCCATCGAGTTTTGCGAGCGCTGCACGCATATAAACTCGGTCTCCGAATGACAAAAACCTTAATTTTGTGCAAATGCATCGTTTTGCATCGTCAAAACTCGTTTGGCAACGATATTGCGAGCGAAAAAGCGTCAAACAGCCAAATCAAGCCAGCTCGTTTTGCGAGCGCTGCACGCATGTTAACTCGATCTCCGAATGTCAAAAACCTTAATTTTGTGCAAATGAATCGTTTTGCATCGTTAAAACTCGTTTGCCACCGATGCACGAGCAAAAAAGCGTTTAACAGCCAATTCGAGCTATCGCGTGTTGCACGCGTGGCACTTATGTAGACTCGGTCGCCGAGTATCAAAAACCTTTATTTTATGCAAATGCATCGTTTTACATCATTAAAACTCGTTTGGCACCGATGCCGAGAGCGAAAAAGCGTCAAACAGCCAAATCAAGCCATCTAGTTTTGCGGGCGCTGCACGCATGTTAACTCGATCTCCGAATGTCAAAACCCTTAATTTTGTTTAATTGCATCGTTTTGCATTGTTAGAACTCGTCTGCCATCGATGCACCAGCAAAAAAGTGTCTAAAAGCCAAATCGAGCTATCGCGTTTTGCACGAGTGGCACTCATGTAGACTCGGTCGCAGAGTATCAAAAACCTTTATTTCGTGCAAATGCATCGTTTTACATCGTTAAAACTCGTTTGGCACCGATGCTGCGAGCGAAAAAGCGTCAAACATCCAAATCCAGCTATCACGTTCTGCGCGCGTTGCACTCATGCAAACTCGGTTGCCGAGTATCAAAAACGTTTATTTTGTGCAAATGCATCGTTTTGCATCGTTAAAACTCGTTTGGCACCGATGCCGCGAGCGAAAAAGCATCAGTCAGCCAAATCGAGCCATCGCGTTTTACGAGCGCTGCACGCATGTAAACTCGGTCTCCGAATGACAAAAACCTTAATTTTGTGCAAATGCATCGTTTTGCATCGTTAAAACTCGTTTGGCAACGATGCCGCTAACGAAAATGCGTCAAACAGCCAAATCAAGCTATCGCGATCTGCGCCGGTAGCACTCATGTAAACTCGATCGCCGAGTATCAAAAACCTTTATTTTGTTCAAATGCATCGTTTTGCATCGTTAAAACTCGTTTGGCACCGATGCCGCGAGCGAAAAAGCGTCAGTCAGCCAAATTGAGCCATCGCGTTTTGCACGAGTGGCACTCATGTAGACTCGGTCGCCGAGTATCAAAAACCTTTATTTTGTGCAAATGCATCGTTTTACATCGTTAGAACTCGTTTGGCGCCGATGCGGCGAGTGGAAAAGCGTCAAACAGCCAAATCGAGTTATCTCGTTTTGCGAGCGCTGCACGCATGTAAACTCGATCTCCGAATGTCAAAAACCTTTATTTTGTGCAAATGCATCGTTTTACATCGTTAAAACTCGCTTAGCACCGATGCCGCGAGCGAAAAAGCGTCAAACAGCCAAATCAAGCCATCTCGTTTTGCGAGCGCTGCACGCATGTAAACTCGATTTCCGAGTGTCAAAAACCTTAATTTTGTGCAAATGCATCGTTTTGCATCGTCAAATCTCGTTTGGCAACGATGCCGCTAACCAAAATGCGCCAATCAGCCAAATCAAGCTATCGCGTTCTCCGCGCGTAGCACGGAGAACGCGATAGCTCGCGTAAACTCGGTCGCCGAGTATCAAAAACCTTTATATTGTGCAAATGCATCGTTTTGCATCGTTAAAACTCGTTTGGCACCGATGCCGCGAGCGAAAAAGCGTCAGTCAGCCAAATCGAGCCATTGCGTTTTGGGAGCGCTGCACGCATGTAAACTCGGTCTCCGAATGACAAAAACCTTCATTTTGTGCAAATGCATCGTTTTGCATCTTCAAAATTCGTTTGGCACCGATGCCGCGAGCGAAAAAGCGTCAGTCAGCCAAATCGAGCCATCGCGTTTTGCGAGCGCTGCACGCGTGTAAACTCGGTCTCCGAATGACAAAAACCTTAACTTGTGCAAATGCATCATTTGCATCGTCAAAACTCGTTTGGCATCGATGCCGTTAGCGAAAATGCGTCAATCAGCCAAATCAAGCTATCGAGTTCTGCGCGCGTGGCACTCATGCAAACTCGGTCGCCGAGTATCAAAAACCTTTATTTTGTGCAAATCCATCGTTTTACATCGTTAAAACTCGTTGGGAACCGATGCCACGAGCAAAAGAGCGTCTAACAGGAAAATCGAGCTATCGCGTTTTGCGTGCGTGGCACTCATGTAGACTCGGTCGCCGAGTATCGAAAATCTGTATTTTGTGCAAATGCATCGTTTTACATCGTTAAAACTCGTTTGGCACCGATGCCGCGAGCGAAAAAGCGTCAAACAGCCAAATCAAGCCATCTCGCTTTGCAAGCGCTGCACGCATGTTAACTCGATCTCCGAATGTCAAAAACCTTAATTTTGTGAAAATGCATCGTTTTGCATCGTTAAAACTCGTTTGCCACCGATGCACGGGCAAAAAAGCGTTTAACAGCCAAATCGAGCTATCGCGTGTTGCACGCGTGGCACTTATGTAGACTCGGTCGCCGAGTATCAAAAACCTTTATTTTGTGCAAATGCATCGTTTTACATCGTTAGAACTCGTTTGGCAACGATGCCGCTAGCGAAAATGCGTCAATCAGCCAAATCAAGCTATCTCGTTTTGCGAGCGCTGCACGCATGTAATCTCGATCTCCGAATGTCAAAAACCTTTATTTTGTGCAAATGCATCGTTTTACATCGTTAAAACTCGTTTGGCACCGATGCCGCGAGCGAAAAAGCGTCAGTCAGCCAAATCGAGCCATTGCGTTTTGCGAGCGCTGCACGCATGTAAACTCGGTCTCCGAATGACAAAAATCTTCATTTTGTGCAAATGCATCGTTTTGCATCTTCAAACTTCGTTTGGCACCGATGCCGCGAGCGAAAAAGCGTCAGTCAGCCAAATCAAGCCATCTAGTTTTGCGAGCGCTGCACGCATGTTAACTCGATCTCCGAATGTCAAAACCTTTAATTTTGTTTAATTGCATCGTTTTGCATCGTTAGAACTCGTTTGCCATCGATGCACCAGCAAAAAAGTGTCTAAAAGCCAAATCGAGCCATCGCGTTTTGCACGAGTGGCACTCATGTAGACTCGGTCGCCGAGTATCAAAAACCTTTATTTCGTGCAAATGCATCGTTTTACATCGTTAAAACTCGTTTGGCACCTATGCCGCGAGCGAAAAAGCGTCAAACATCCAAAACCAGCTATCACGTTCTGCGCGCGTTGCACTCATGCAAACTCGGTCGCCGAGTATCAAAAACCTTAATTTTGTGCAAATGCATCGTTTTGCATCGTCAAATCTCGTTTGGCAACGATGCCGCTAACGAAAATGCGCCAATCAGCCAAATCAAGCTATCGCGTTCTCCGCGCGTAGCACTCATGTAAACTCGGTCGCCGAGTATCAAAAACCTTTATATTGTGCAAATGCATCGTTTTGCATCGTTAAAACTCGTTTGGCACCGATGCCGCGAGCGAAAAAGCGTCAGTCAGCCAAATCGAGCCATTGCGTTTTGGGAGCGCTGCACGCATGTAAACTCGGTCTCCGAATGAAAAAAACCTTCATTTTGTGCAAATGCATCGTTTTGCATCTTCAAAATTCGTTTGGCACCGATGCCGCGAGCGAAAAAGCGTCAGTCAGCCAAATCGAGCCATCGCGTTTTGCGAGCGCTGCACGCGTGTAAACTCGGTCTCCGAATGACAAAAACCTTAATTTTGTGCAAATGCATCGTTTTGCATCGTCAAAACTCGTTTGGCAACGATGCCGCTAGCGAAAATGCGTCAATCAGCTAAATCAAGCTATCGCGTTCTGCGCGCGTGGCACTCATGTAAACTCGGTCGCCGAGTATCAAAAACCTTTATTTTGTGCAAATGCATCGTTTTGCATCGTTAGAACTCGTTTGCCACCGATGCACGAACAAAAAAGCGTCTAACAGCCAAATCGAGCTGTTGCGTTTTGCAGGAGTGGCACTCATGTAGACTCGGTCGCCGAATATCAAAAACCTTTGTTTTATGCAAATGCATCGTTTTACATCGTTAAAACTCGTTTGGCACCGATGCCGAGAGCGAAAAAGCGTCAAACAGCCAAATCAAGTTATCTAGTTTTGCGAGCGCTGCACGCATGTTAACTCGATCTCCGAATGTCAAAACCCTTAATTTTGTTTAATTGCATCGTTTTGCATCGTTAGAACTCGTTTGCCATCGATGCACCAGCAAAAAAGTGTCTAAAAGCCAAATCGAGCCATCGCGTTTTGCACGAGTGGCACTCATGTAGACTCGGTCGCCGAGTATCAAAAACCTTTATTTTGTGCAAATGCATCGTTTTACATCGTTAAAACTCGTTTGGCACCGATGCCGCGAGCGAAAAAGCGTCAAACAGCCAAATCAAGCCATCTAGTTTTGCGAGCGCTGCACGCATGTTAACTCGATCTCCGAATGTCAAAACCCTTCATTTTCTTTAATGGCATCGTTTTGCATCGTTAGAACTCGTTTGCCATCGATGCACCAGCAAAAAAGCGTCTAACAGCCAAATCGAGCCATCGCGTTTTGCACGAGTGGCACTCATGTAGACTCGGTCGCCGAGTATCAAAAACCTTTATTTCGTGCAAATGCATCGTTTTACATCGTTAAAACTCGTTTGGCACCTATGCCGCGAGCGAAAAAGCGTCAAACATCCAAAACCAGCTATCACGTTCTGCGCGCGTTGCACTCATGCAAACTCGGTCGCCGAGTATCAAAAACCTTAATTTTGTGCAAATGCATCGTTTTGCATCGTCAAATCTCGTTTGGCAACGATGCCGCTAACGAAAATGCGCCAATCAGCCAAATCAAGCTATCGCGTTCTCCGCGCGTAGCACTCATGTAAACTCGGTCGCCGAGTATCAAAAACCTTTATATTGTGCAAATGCATCGTTTTGCATCGTTAAAACTCGTTTGGCACCGATGCCGCGAGCGAAAAAGCGTCAGTCAGCCAAATCGAGCCATTGCGTTTTGGGAGCGCTGCACGCATGTAAACTCGGTCTCCGAATGACAAAAACCTTCATTTTGTGCAAATGCATCGTTTTGCATCTTCAAAATTCGTTTGGCACCGATGCCGCGAGCGAAAAAGCGTCAGTCAGCCAAATCGAGCCATCGCGTTTTGCGAGCGCTGCACGCGTGTAAACTCGGTCTCCGAATGACAAAAACCTTAACTTGTGCAAATGCATCATTTGCATCGTCAAAACTCGTTTGGCATCGATGCCGTTAGCGAAAATGCGTCAATCAGCCAAATCAAGCTATCGAGTTCTGCGCGCGTGGCACTCATGCAAACTCGGTCGCCGAGTATCAAAAACCTTTATTTTGTGCAAATGCATCGTTTTACATCGTTAAAACTCGTTGGGAACCGATGCCACGAGCAAAAGAGCGTCTAACAGGAAAATCGAGCTATCGCGTTTTGCGTGCGTGGCACTCATGTAGACTCGGTCGCCGAGTATCGAAAATCTGTATTTTGTGCAAATGCATCGTTTTACATCGTTAAAACTCGTTTGGCACCGATGCCGCGAGCGAAAAAGCGTCAAACAGCCAAATCAAGCCATCTCGCTTTGCAAGCGCTGCACGCATGTTAACTCGATCTCCGAATGTCAAAAACCTTAATTTTGTGAAAATGCATCGTTTTGCATCGTTAAAACTCGTTTGCCACCGATGCACGGGCAAAAAAGCGTTTAACAGCCAAATCGAGCTATCGCGTGTTGCACGCGTGGCACTTATGTAGACTCGGTCGCCGAGTATCAAAAACCTTTATTTTGTGCAAATGCATCGTTTTACATCGTTAGAACTCGTTTGGCAACGATGCCGCGAGCGAAAAAGCGTCAGTCAGCCAAATCGAGCCATTGCGTTTTGCGAGCGCTGCACGCATGTAAACTCGGTCTCCGAATGACAAAAATCTTCATTTTGTGCAAATGCATCGTTTTGCATCTTCAAACTTCGTTTGGCACCGATGCCGCGAGCGAAAAAGCGTCAGTCAGCCAAATCAAGCCATCTAGTTTTGCGAGCGCTGCACGCATGTTAACTCGATCTCCGAATGTCAAAACCTTTAATTTTGTTTAATTGCATCGTTTTGCATCGTTAGAACTCGTTTGCCATCGATGCACCAGCAAAAAAGTGTCTAAAAGCCAAATCGAGCCATCGCGTTTTGCACGAGTGGCACTCATGTAGACTCGGTCGCCGAGTATCAAAAACCTTTATTTCGTGCAAATGCATCGTTTTACATCGTTAAAACTCGTTTGGCACCTATGCCGCGAGCGAAAAAGCGTCAAACATCCAAAACCAGCTATCACGTTCTGCGCGCGTTGCACTCATGCAAACTCGGTCGCCGAGTATCAAAAACCTTAATTTTGTGCAAATGCATCGTTTTGCATCGTCAAATCTCGTTTGGCAACGATGCCGCTAACGAAAATGCGCCAATCAGCCAAATCAAGCTATCGCGTTCTCCGCGCGTAGCACGGAGAACGCGATAGCTCGCGTAAACTCGGTCGCCGAGTATCAAAAACCTTTATATTGTGCAAATGCATCGTTTTGCATCGTTAAAACTCGTTTGGCACCGATGCCGCGAGCGAAAAAGCGTCAGTCAGCCAAATCGAGCCATCGCGTTTTGCGAGCGCTGCACGCGTGTAAACTCGGTCTCCGAATGACAAAAACCTAAACTTGTGCAAATGCATCATTTGCATCGTCAAAACTCGTTTGGCATCGATGCCGTTAGCGAAAATGCGTCAATCAGCCAAATCAAGCTATCGCGTTCTGCGCGCGTGGCACTCATGCAAACTCGGTCGCCGAGTATCAAAAACCTTTATTTTGTGCAAATGCATCGTTTTACATCGTAAAAACTCGTTGGGAACCGATGCCACGAGCAAAAGAGCGTCTAACAGGAAAATCGAGCTATCGCGTTTTGCGTGCGTGGCACTCATGTAGACTCGGTCGCCGAGTATCGAAAATTTGTATTTTGTGCAAATGCATCGTTTTACATCGTTAAAACTCGTTTGGCACCGATGCCGCGAGCGAAAAAGCGTCAAACAGCCAAATCAAGCCATCTCGCTTTTCAAGCGCTGCACGCATGTTAACTCGATCTCCGAATGTCAAAAACCTTAATTTTGTGAAAATGCATCGTTTTGCATCGTTAAAACTCGTTTGCCACCGATGCACGGGCAAAAAAGCGTTTAACAGCCAAATCGAGCTATCGCGTGTTGCACGCGTGGCACTTATGTAGACTCGGTCGCCGAGTATCAAAAACCTTTATTTTGTGCAAATGCATCGTTTTACATCGTTAGAACTCGTTTGGCAACGATGCCGCTAGCGAAAATGCGTCAATCAGCCAAATCAAGCTATCTCGTTTTGCGAGCGCTGCACGCATGTAAACTCGATCTCCGAATGTCAAAAACCTTTATTTTGTGCAAATGCATCGTTTTGCATCGTTAAAACTCGTTTGGCAACGATGCCGCTAACGAAAATGCGTCAATCAGCCAAATCAAGCTATCGCGTTCTGCGCGCGTGGCACTCATGTAAACTCGGTCGCAGAGTATCAAAAACCTGTATTTTGTGCAAATGCATCATTTTACATCGTTAGAACTCGTTTGGCACCGATGCCGCGAGCAAAAAGCGCCAGTCAGCCAAATCGAGCCATCGAGTTTTGCGAGCGCTGCACGCATATAAACTCGGTCTCCGAATGACAAAAACCTTAATTTTGTGCAAATGCATCGTTTTGCATCGTCAAAACTCGTTTGGCAACGATATTGCGAGCGAAAAAGCGTCAAACAGCCAAATCAAGCCAGCTCGTTTTGCGAGCGCTGCACGCATGTTAACTCGATCTCCGAATGTCAAAAACCTTAATTTTGTGCAAATGAATCGTTTTGCATCGTTAAAACTCGTTTGCCACCGATGCACGAGCAAAAAAGCGTTTAACAGCCAATTCGAGCTATCGCGTGTTGCACGCGTGGCACTTATGTAGACTCGGTCGCCGAGTATCAAAAACCTTTATTTTATGCAAATGCATCGTTTTACATCATTAAAACTCGTTTGGCACCGATGCCGAGAGCGAAAAAGCGTCAAACAGCCAAATCAAGCCATCTAGTTTTGCGGGCGCTGCACGCATGTTAACTCGATCTCCGAATGTCAAAACCCTTAATTTTGTTTAATTGCATCGTTTTGCATTGTTAGAACTCGTCTGCCATCGATGCACCAGCAAAAAAGTGTCTAAAAGCCAAATCGAGCTATCGCGTTTTGCACGAGTGGCACTCATGTAGACTCGGTCGCAGAGTATCAAAAACCTTTATTTCGTGCAAATGCATCGTTTTACATCGTTAAAACTCGTTTGGCACCGATGCTGCGAGCGAAAAAGCGTCAAACATCCAAATCCAGCTATCACGTTCTGCGCGCGTTGCACTCATGCAAACTCGGTTGCCGAGTATCAAAAACGTTTATTTTGTGCAAATGCATCGTTTTGCATCGTTAAAACTCGTTTGGCACCGATGCCGCGAGCGAAAAAGCATCAGTCAGCCAAATCGAGCCATCGCGTTTTACGAGCGCTGCACGCATGTAAACTCGGTCTCCGAATGACAAAAACCTTAATTTTGTGCAAATGCATCGTTTTGCATCGTTAAAACTCGTTTGGCAACGATGCCGCTAACGAAAATGCGTCAAACAGCCAAATCAAGCTATCGCGATCTGCGCCGGTAGCACTCATGTAAACTCGATCGCCGAGTATCAAAAACCTTTATTTTGTTCAAATGCATCGTTTTGCATCGTTAAAACTCGTTTGGCACCGATGCCGCGAGCGAAAAAGCGTCAGTCAGCCAAATTGAGCCATCGCGTTTTGCACGAGTGGCACTCATGTAGACTCGGTCGCCGAGTATCAAAAACCTTTATTTTGTGCAAATGCATCGTTTTACATCGTTAGAACTCGTTTGGCGCCGATGCGGCGAGTGGAAAAGCGTCAAACAGCCAAATCGAGTTATCTCGTTTTGCGAGCGCTGCACGCATGTAAACTCGATCTCCGAATGTCAAAAACCTTTATTTTGTGCAAATGCATCGTTTTACATCGTTAAAACTCGCTTAGCACCGATGCCGCGAGCGAAAAAGCGTCAAACAGCCAAATCAAGCCATCTCGTTTTGCGAGCGCTGCACGCATGTAAACTCGATTTCCGAGTGTCAAAAACCTTAATTTTGTGCAAATGCATCGTTTTGCATCGTCAAATCTCGTTTGGCAACGATGCCGCTAACCAAAATGCGCCAATCAGCCAAATCAAGCTATCGCGTTCTCCGCGCGTAGCACGGAGAACGCGATAGCTCGCGTAAACTCGGTCGCCGAGTATCAAAAACCTTTATATTGTGCAAATGCATCGTTTTGCATCGTTAAAACTCGTTTGGCACCGATGCCGCGAGCGAAAAAGCGTCAGTCAGCCAAATCGAGCCATTGCGTTTTGGGAGCGCTGCACGCATGTAAACTCGGTCTCCGAATGACAAAAACCTTCATTTTGTGCAAATGCATCGTTTTGCATCTTCAAAATTCGTTTGGCACCGATGCCGCGAGCGAAAAAGCGTCAGTCAGCCAAATCGAGCCATCGCGTTTTGCGAGCGCTGCACGCGTGTAAACTCGGTCTCCGAATGACAAAAACCTAAACTTGTGCAAATGCATCATTTGCATCGTCAAAACTCGTTTGGCATCGATGCCGTTAGCGAAAATGCGTCAATCAGCCAAATCAAGCTATCGCGTTCTGCGCGCGTGGCACTCATGCAAACTCGGTCGCCGAGTATCAAAAACCTTTATTTTGTGCAAATGCATCGTTTTACATCGTTAAAACTCGTTGGGAACCGATGCCACGAGCAAAAGAGCGTCTAACAGGAAAATCGAGCTATCGCGTTTTGCGTGCGTGGCACTCATGTAGACTCGGTCGCCGAGTATCGAAAATTTGTATTTTGTGCAAATGCATCGTTTTGCATCGTTAAAACTCGTTTGGCACCGATGCCGCGAGCGAAAAAGCGTCAAACAGCCAAATCAAGCCATCTCGCTTTGCAAGCGCTGCACGCATGTTAACTCGATCTCCGAATGTCAAAAACCTTAATTTTGTGAAAATGCATCGTTTTGCATCGTTAAAACTCGTTTGCCACCGATGCACGGGCAAAAAAGCGTTTAACAGCCAAATCGAGCTATCGCGTGTTGCACGCGTGGCACTTATGTAGACTCGGTCGCCGAGTATCAAAAACCTTTATTTTGTGCAAATGCATCGTTTTACATCGTTAGAACTCGTTTGGCAACGATGCCGCTAGCGAAAATCCGTCAATCAGCCAAATCAAGCTATCTCGTTTTGCGAGCGCTGCACGCATGTAAACTCGATCTCCGAATGTCAAAAACCTTTATTTTGTGCAAATGCATCGTTTTGCATCGTTAAAACTCGTTTGGCAACGATGCCGCTAACGAAAATGCGTCAATCAGCCAAATCAAGCTATCGCGTTCTGCGCGCGTGGCACTCATGTAAACTCGGTCGCCGAGTATCAAAAACCTGTATTTTGTGCAAATGCATCATTTTACATCGTTAGAACTCGTTTGGCACCGATGCCGCGAGCAAAAAAGCGTCAGTCAGCCAAATCGAGCCATCGAGTTTTGCGAGCGCTGCACGCATATAAACTCGGTCTCCGAATGACAAAAACCTTAATTTTGTGCAAATGCATCGTTTTGCATCGTCAAAACTCGTTTGGCAACGATATTGCGAGCGAAAAAGCGTCAAACAGCCAAATCAAGCCAGCTCGTTTTGCGAGCGCTGCACGCATGTTAACTCGATCTCCGAATGTCAAAAACCTTAATTTTGTGCAAATGAATCGTTTTGCATCGTTAAAACTCGTTTGCCACCGATGCACGAGCAAAAAAGCGTTTAACAGCCAATTCGAGCTATCGCGTGTTGCACGCGTGGCACTTATGTAGACTCGGTCGCCGAGTATCAAAAACCTTTATTTTATGCAAATGCATCGTTTTACATCATTAAAACTCGTTTGGCACCGATGCCGAGAGCGAAAAAGCGTCAAACAGCCAAATCAAGCCATCTAGTTTTGCGGGCGCTGCACGCATGTTAACTCGATCTCCGAATGTCAAAACCCTTAATTTTGTTTAATTGCATCGTTTTGCATTGTTAGAACTCGTCTGCCATCGATGCACCAGCAAAAAAGTGTCTAAAAGCCAAATCGAGCTATCGCGTTTTGCACGAGTGGCACTCATGTAGACTCGGTCGCAGAGTATCAAAAACCTTTATTTCGTGCAAATGCATCGTTTTACATCGTTAAAACTCGTTTGGCACCGATGCTGCGAGCGAAAAAGCGTCAAACATCCAAATCCAGCTATCACGTTCTGCGCGCGTTGCACTCATGCAAACTCGGTCGCCGAGTATCAAAAACGTTTATTTTGTGCAAATGCATCGTTTTGCATCGTTAAAACTCGTTTGGCACCGATGCCGCGAGCGAAAAAGCATCAGTCAGCCAAATCGAGCCATCGCGTTTTACGAGCGCTGCACGCATGTAAACTCGGTCTCCGAATGACAAAAACCTTAATTTTGTGCAAATGCATCGTTTTGCATCGTTAAAACTCGTTTGGCAACGATGCCGCTAACGAAAATGCGTCAAACAGCCAAATCAAGCTATCGTGTTCTGCGCGCGTAGCACTCATGTAAACTCGGTCGCCGAGTATCAAAAACCTTTATATTGTGCAAATGCATCGTTTTGCATCGTTAAAACTCGTTTGGCACCGATGCCGCGAGCGAAAAAGCGTCAAACAGCCAAATCAAGCCATCTAGTTTTGCGAGCGCTGCACGCATGTTAACTCGATCTCCGAATGTCAAAACCCTTAATTTTGTTTAATTGCATCGTTTTGCATCGTTAGAACTCGTTTGCCATCGATGCACCAGCAAAAAAGTGTCTAAAAGCCAAATCGAGCCATCGCGTTTTGCACGAGTAGCACTCATGTAGACTCGGTCGCCGAGTATCAAAAACCTTTATTTCGTGCAAATGCATCGTTTTACGTTCGTTAAAACTCGTTTGGCACCTATGCCGCGAGCGAAAAAGCGTCAAACATCCAAATCCAGCTATCACGTTCTGCGCGCATTGCACTCATGCAAACTCGGTCGCCGAGTATCAAAAACCTTTATTTTGTGCATATGCATCGTTTTACATCGTTAAAACTCGTTTGGCACCGATGCCGCGAGCGAAAAAGCGTCAAACAGCCAAATCAAGCCATCTAGTTTTGCGGGCGCTGCACGCATGTTAACTCGATCTCCGAATGTCAAAACCCTTCATTTTGTTTAATTGCATCGTTTTGCATCGTTAGAACTCGTTTGCCACCGATGCACGGGCAAAAAAGCGTTTAACAGCCAAATCGAGCTATCGCGTGTTGCACGCGTAGCACTTATGTAGACTCGGTCGCCGAGTATCAAAAACCTTTATTTTATGCAAATGCATCGTTTTACATCATTAAAACTCGTTTGGCACCGATGCCGAGAGCGAAAAAGCGTCAAACAGCCAAATCAAGCCATCTAGTTTTGCGGGCGCTGCACGCATGTTAACTCGATCTCCGAATGTCAAAACCCTTAATTTTGTTTAATTGCATCGTTTTGCATTGTTAGAACTCGTCTGCCATCGATGCACCAGCAAAAAAGTGTCTAAAAGCCAAATCGAGCTATCGCGTTTTGCACGAGTGGCACTCATGTAGACTCGGTCGCAGAGTATCAAAAACCTTTATTTCGTGCAAATGCATCGTTTTACATCGTTAAAACTCGTTTGGCACCGATGCTGCGAGCGAAAAAGCGTCAAACATCCAAATCCAGCTATCACGTTCTGCGCGCGTTGCACTCATGCAAACTCGGTCGCCGAGTATCAAAAACGTTTATTTTGTGCAAATGCATCGTTTTGCATCGTTAAAACTCGTTTGGCACCGATGCCGCGAGCGAAAAAGCATCAGTCAGCCAAATCGAGCCATCGCGTTTTACGAGCGCTGCACGCATGTAAACTCGGTCTCCGAATGACAAAAACCTTAATTTTGTGCAAATGCATCGTTTTGCATCGTTAAAACTCGTTTGGCAACGATGCCGCTAACGAAAATGCGTCAAACAGCCAAATCAAGCTATCGCGTTCTGCGCGCGTAGCACTCATGTAAACTCGGTCGCCGAGTATCAAAAACCTTTATATTGTGCAAATGCATCGTTTTGCATCGTTAAAACTCGTTTGGCACCGATGCCGCGAGCGAAAAAGCGTCAAACAGCCAAATCAAGCCATATAGTTTTGCGAGCGCTGCACGCATGTTAACTCGATCTCCGAATGTCAAAACCCTTAATTTTGTTTAATTGCATCGTTTTGCATCGTTAGAACTCGTTTGCCATCGATGCACCAGCAAAAAAGTGTCTAAAAGCCAAATCGAGCCATCGCGTTTTGCACGAGTAGCACTCATGTAGACTCGGTCGCCGAGTATCAAAAACCTTTATTTCGTGCAAATGCATCGTTTTACATCGTTAAAACTCGTTTGGCACCTATGCCGCGAGCGAAAAAGCGTCAAACATCCAAATCCAGCTGTCACGTTCTGCGCGCGTTGCACTCATGCAAACTCGGTCGCCGAGTATCAAAAACCTTAATTTTGTGCAAATGCATCGTTTTGCATCGTTAAAACTCGTTTGCCGCCGATGCACGAGCAAAAAAGCGTCTAACAGGCGAATCGAGCTATCGCGTGTTGCACGCGTGGCACTTATGTAGACTCGGTCGCCGAGTATCAAAAACCTTTATTTTGTGCAAATGCATCGTTTTACATCGTTAAAACTCGTTTGGCACCGATGCCGCGAGCGAAAAAGCGTCAAACAGCCAAATCAAGCCATCTAGTTTTGCGAGCGCTGCACGCATGTTAACTCGATCTCCGAATGTCAAAACCCTTCATTTTGTTTAATTGCATCGTTTTGCATCGTTAGAACTCGTTTGCCATCGATGCACCAGCAAAAAAAAGTCTAAAAGCCAAATCGAGCTATCGCGTTTTGCACGAGTGGCACTCATGTAGACTCGGTCGCAGAGTATCAAAAACCTTTATTTCGTGCAAATGCATCGTTTTACATCGTTAAAACTCGTTTGGCACCGATGCTGCGAGCGAAAAAGCGTCAAACATCCAAATCCAGCTATCACGTTCTGCGCGCGTTGCACTCATGCAAACTCGGTCGCCGAGTATCAAAAACGTTTATTTTGTGCAAATGCATCGTTTTGCATCGTTAAAACTCGTTTGGCACCGATGCCGCGAGCGAAAAAGCATCAGTCAGCCAAATCGAGCCATCGCGTTTTACGAGCGCTGCACGCATGTAAACTCGGTCTCCGAATGACAAAAACCTTAATTTTGTGCAAATGCATCGTTTTGCATCGTTAAAACTCGTTTGGCAACGATGCCGCTAACGAAAATGCGTCAAACAGCCAAATCAAGCTATCGCGTTCTGCGCGCGTAACACTCATGTAAACTCGGTCGCCGAGTATCAAAAACCTTTATATTGTGCAAATGCATCGTTTTGCATCGTTAAAACTCGTTTGGCACCGATGCCGCGAGCGAAAAAGCGTCAAACAGCCAAATCAAGCCATCTAGTTTTGCGAGCGCTGCACGCATGTTAACTCGATCTCCGAATGTCAAAACCCTTAATTTTGTTTAATTGCATCGTTTTGCATCGTTAGAACTCGTTTGCCATCGATGCACCAGCAAAAAAGTGTCTAAAAGCCAAATCGAGCCATCGCGTTTTGCACGAGTAGCACTCATGTAGACTCGGTCGCCGAGTATCAAAAACCTTTATTTCGTGCAAATGCATCGTTTTACATCGTTAAAACTCGTTTGGCACCTATGCCGCGAGCGAAAAAGCGTCAAACATCCAAATCCAGCTGTCACGTTCTGCGCGCGTTGCACTCATGCAAACTCGGTCGCCGAGTATCAAAAACCTTAATTTTGTGCAAATGCATCGTTTTGCATCGTTAAAACTCGTTTGCCGCCGATGCACGAGCAAAAAAGCGTCTAACAGGCAAATCGAGCTATCGCGTGTTGCACGCGTGGCACTTATGTAGACTCGGTCGCCGAGTATCAAAAACCTTTATTTTGTGCAAATGCATCGTTTTACATCGTTAAAACTCGTTTGGCACCGATGCCGCGAGCGAAAAAGCGTCAAACAGCCAAATCAAGCCATCTAGTTTTGCGAGCGCTGCACGCATGTTAACTCGATCTCCGAATGTCAAAACCCTTCATTTTGTTTAATTGCATCGTTTTGCATCGTTAGAACTCGTTTGCCATCGATGCACCAGCAAAAAAGCGTCTAACAGCCAAATCGAGCCATCGCGTTTTGCACGAGTGGCACTCATGTAGACTCGGTCGCCGAGTATCAAAAACCTTTATTTCGTGCAAATGCATCGTTTTACGTTCGTTAAAACTCGTTTGGCACCTATGCCGCGAGCGAAAAAGCGTCAAACATCCAAATCCAGCTATCACGTTCTGCGCGCATTGCACTCATGCAAACTCGGTCGCCGAGTATCAAAAACCTTTATTTTGTGCATATGCATCGTTTTACATCGTTAAAACTCGTTTGGCACCGATGCCGCGAGCGAAAAAGCGTCAAACAGCCAAATCAAGCCATCTAGTTTTGCGAGCGCTGCACGCATGTTAACTCGATCTCCGAATGTCAAAACACTTCATTTTGTTTAATTGCATCGTTTTGCATCGTTAGAACTCGTTTGCCATCGATGCACCAGCAAAAAAGCGTCTAACAGCCAAATCGAGCTATCGCGTTTTGCACGAGTGGCACTCATGTAGACTCGGTCGCCGAGTATCAAAAACCTTTATTTTGTGCAAATGCATCATTTTACATCGTTAAAACTCGTTTGGCACCGATGCCGCGAGCGAAAAAGCGTCAGTCAGCCAAATCGAGCCATCGCGTTTTGCGAGCGCTGCACGCATGTAAACTAGGTCTTCGAATGACAAAAACCTTAATTTTCTGCAAATGCATCGTTTCGCATCGTCAAAACTCGTTTGGCAACGATACTGCGAGCAAAAAAGCGTCAAACAGTCAAATCGAGCCATCTCGTTTTGCGAGCGCTGCACGCATGTAATCTCGATCTCCGAATGTCAAAAGCCTTAATTTTGTTGAAATGCATCGTTTTTCATCGTGAAAACTCGTTTTGCAATGATGCCGCTAGCGAAAATGCGTCAATCAGCCAAATCAAGCTATCGCGTTCTGCGCGCGTGGCACTCATGTAAACTCGGTCGCCGAGTATCGAAAACCTTTTTTTTGTGCAAATGCATCGTTTTGCATTGTTAAAACTCGTTTGGCACCGATGCTGCGAGCGAAAAAGCGTCAATCAGCCAAATCGAGCCATCTCGTTTTGCGAGCGCTGCACGCATGTAAACTCGATCTCCGAATGTAAAAACCTTAGTTTTGTGCAAATGCATCGTTTTGCATCGTTAGAACTCGATTGACACCGATGCCGCGAGCGAAAAAGAGTAAAACAGCCAAATCGAGCCATCTCGTTTTGCGAGCGCTGCACGCATGTAAACTCGATCTCCGAATGTCAAAAACCTTTATTTTGTGCAAATGCAACGTTTTACATCGTTAAAACTCGTTTGGCACCGATGCCGCGAGCGAAAAAGCGTCAAACAGCCAAATCAAGCCATCTCGTTTTGCGAGCGCTGCACGCATGTAAACTCGATTTCCGAGTGTCAAAAACCTTAATTTTGTGCAAATGCATCGTTTTGCATCGTCAAATCTCGTTTGGCAACGATGCCGCTAACGAAAATGCGCCAATCAGCCAAATCAAGCTATCGCGTTCTCCGCGCGTAGCACGGAGAACGCGATAGCTCGCGTAAACTCGGTCGCCGAGTATCAAAAACCTTTATATTGTGCAAATGCATCGTTTTGCATCGTTAAAACTCGTTTGGCACCGATGCCGCGAGCGAAAAAGCGTCAGTCAGCCAAATCGAGCCATCGCGTTTTGCGAGCGCTGCACGCGTGTAAACTCGGTCTCCGAATGACAAAAACCTAAACTTGTGCAAATGCATCATTTGCATCGTCAAAACTCGTTTGGCATCGATGCCGTTAGCGAAAATGCGTCAATCAGCCAAATCAAGCTATCGCGTTCTGCGCGCGTGGCACTCATGCAAACTCGGTCGCCGAGTATCAAAAACCTTTATTTTGTGCAAATGCATCGTTTTACATCGTAAAAACTCGTTGGGAACCGATGCCACGAGCAAAAGAGCGTCTAACAGGAAAATCGAGCTATCGCGTTTTGCGTGCGTGGCACTCATGTAGACTCGGTCGCCGAGTATCGAAAATTTGTATTTTGTGCAAATGCATCGTTTTACATCGTTAAAACTCGTTTGGCACCGATGCCGCGAGCGAAAAAGCGTCAAACAGCCAAATCAAGCCATCTCGCTTTGCAAGCGCTGCACGCATGTTAACTCGATCTCCGAATGTCAAAAACCTTAATTTTGTGAAAATGCATCGTTTTGCATCGTTAAAACTCGTTTGCCACCGATGCACGGGCAAAAAAGCGTTTAACAGCCAAATCGAGCTATCGCGTGTTGCACGCGTGGCACTTATGTAGACTCGGTCGCCGAGTATCAAAAACCTTTATTTTGTGCAAATGCATCGTTTTACATCGTTAGAACTCGTTTGGCAACGATGCCGCTAGCGAAAATGCGTCAATCAGCCAAATCAAGCTATCTCGTTTTGCGAGCGCTGCACGCATGTAAACTCGATCTCCGAATGTCAAAAACCTTTATTTTGTGCAAATGCATCGTTTTGCATCGTTAAAACTCGTTTGGCAACGATGCCGCTAACGAAAATGCGTCAATCAGCCAAATCAAGCTATCGCGTTCTGCGCGCGTGGCACTCATGTAAACTCGGTCGCAGAGTATCAAAAACCTGTATTTTGTGCAAATGCATCATTTTACATCGTTAGAACTCGTTTGGCACCGATGCCGCGAGCAAAAAAGCGGCAGTCAGCCAAATCGAGCCATCGAGTTTTGCGAGCGCTGCACGCATATAAACTCGGTCTCCGAATGACAAAAACCTTAATTTTGTGCAAATGCATCGTTTTGCATCGTCAAAACTCGTTTGGCAACGATATTGCGAGCGAAAAAGCGTCAAACAGCCAAATCAAGCCAGCTCGTTTTGCGAGCGCTGCACGCATGTTAACTCGATCTCCGAATGTCAAAAACCTTAATTTTGTGCAAATGAATCGTTTTGCATCGTTAAAACTCGTTTGCCACCGATGCACGAGCAAAAAAGCGTTTAACAGCCAATTCGAGCTATCGCGTGTTGCACGCGTGGCACTTATGTAGACTCGGTCGCCGAGTATCAAAAACCTTTATTTTATGCAAATGCATCGTTTTACATCATTAAAACTCGTTTGGCACCGATGCCGAGAGCGAAAAAGCGTCAAACAGCCAAATCAAGCCATCTAGTTTTGCGGGCGCTGCACGCATGTTAACTCGATCTCCGAATGTCAAAACCCTTAATTTTGTTTAATTGCATCGTTTTGCATTGTTAGAACTCGTCTGCCATCGATGCACCAGCAAAAAAGTGTCTAAAAGCCAAATCGAGCTATCGCGTTTTGCACGAGTGGCACTCATGTAGACTCGGTCGCAGAGTATCAAAAACCTTTATTTCGTGCAAATGCATCGTTTTACATCGTTAAAACTCGTTTGGCACCGATGCTGCGAGCGAAAAAGCGTCAAACATCCAAATCCAGCTATCACGTTCTGCGCGCGTTGCACTCATGCAAACTCGGTTGCCGAGTATCAAAAACGTTTATTTTGTGCAAATGCATCGTTTTGCATCGTTAAAACTCGTTTGGCACCGATGCCGCGAGCGAAAAAGCATCAGTCAGCCAAATCGAGCCATCGCGTTTTACGAGCGCTGCACGCATGTAAACTCGGTCTCCGAATGACAAAAACCTTAATTTTGTGCAAATGCATCGTTTTGCATCGTTAAAACTCGTTTGGCAACGATGCCGCTAACGAAAATGCGTCAAACAGCCAAATCAAGCTATCGCGATCTGCGCCGGTAGCACTCATGCAAACTCGGTCGCCGAGTATCAAAAACGTTTATTTTGTGCAAATGCATCGTTTTGCATCGTTAAAACTCGTTTGGCACCGATGCCGCGAGCGAAAAAGCATCAGTCAGCCAAATCGAGCCATCGCGTTTTACGAGCGCTGCACGCATGTAAACTCGGTCTCCGAATGACAAAAACCTTAATTTTGTGCAAATGCATCGTTTTGCATCGTTAAAACTCGTTTGGCAACGATGCCGCTAACGAAAATGCGTCAAACAGCCAAATCAAGCTATCGCGTTCTGCGCGCGTAACACTCATGTAAACTCGGTCGCCGAGTATCAAAAACCTTTATATTGTGCAAATGCATCGTTTTGCATCGTTAAAACTCGTTTGGCACCGATGCCGCGAGCGAAAAAGCGTCAAACAGCCAAATCAAGCCATCTAGTTTTGCGAGCGCTGCACGCATGTTAACTCGATCTCCGAATGTCAAAACCCTTAATTTTGTTTAATTGCATCGTTTTGCATCGTTAGAACTCGTTTGCCATCGATGCACCAGCAAAAAAGTGTCTAAAAGCCAAATCGAGCCATCGCGTTTTGCACGAGTAGCACTCATGTAGACTCGGTCGCCGAGTATCAAAAACCTTTATTTCGTGCAAATGCATCGTTTTACATCGTTAAAACTCGTTTGGCACCTATGCCGCGAGCGAAAAAGCGTCAAACATCCAAATCCAGCTGTCACGTTCTGCGCGCGTTGCACTCATGCAAACTCGGTCGCCGAGTATCAAAAACCTTAATTTTGTGCAAATGCATCGTTTTGCATCGTTAAAACTCGTTTGCCGCCGATGCACGAGCAAAAAAGCGTCTAACAGGCAAATCGAGCTATCGCGTGTTGCACGCGTGGCACTTATGTAGACTCGGTCGCCGAGTATCAAAAACCTTTATTTTGTGCAAATGCATCGTTTTACATCGTTAAAACTCGTTTGGCACCGATGCCGCGAGCGAAAAAGCGTCAAACAGCCAAATCAAGCCATCTAGTTTTGCGAGCGCTGCACGCATGTTAACTCGATCTCCGAATGTCAAAACCCTTCATTTTGTTTAATTGCATCGTTTTGCATCGTTAGAACTCGTTTGCCATCGATGCACCAGCAAAAAAGCGTCTAACAGCCAAATCGAGCCATCGCGTTTTGCACGAGTGGCACTCATGTAGACTCGGTCGCCGAGTATCAAAAACCTTTATTTCGTGCAAATGCATCGTTTTACGTTCGTTAAAACTCGTTTGGCACCTATGCCGCGAGCGAAAAAGCGTCAAACATCCAAATCCAGCTATCACGTTCTGCGCGCATTGCACTCATGCAAACTCGGTCGCCGAGTATCAAAAACCTTTATTTTGTGCATATGCATCGTTTTACATCGTTAAAACTCGTTTGGCACCGATGCCGCGAGCGAAAAAGCGTCAAACAGCCAAATCAAGCCATCTAGTTTTGCGAGCGCTGCACGCATGTTAACTCGATCTCCGAATGTCAAAACACTTCATTTTGTTTAATTGCATCGTTTTGCATCGTTAGAACTCGTTTGCCATCGATGCACCAGCAAAAAAGCGTCTAACAGCCAAATCGAGCTATCGCGTTTTGCACGAGTGGCACTCATGTAGACTCGGTCGCCGAGTATCAAAAACCTTTATTTTGTGCAAATGCATCATTTTACATCGTTAAAACTCGTTTGGCACCGATGCCGCGAGCGAAAAAGCGTCAGTCAGCCAAATCGAGCCATCGCGTTTTGCGAGCGCTGCACGCATGTAAACTAGGTCTTCGAATGACAAAAACCTTAATTTTCTGCAAATGCATCGTTTCGCATCGTCAAAACTCGTTTGGCAACGATACTGCGAGCAAAAAAGCGTCAAACAGTCAAATCGAGCCATCTCGTTTTGCGAGCGCTGCACGCATGTAATCTCGATCTCCGAATGTCAAAAGCCTTAATTTTGTTGAAATGCATCGTTTTTCATCGTGAAAACTCGTTTTGCAATGATGCCGCTAGCGAAAATGCGTCAATCAGCCAAATCAAGCTATCGCGTTCTGCGCGCGTGGCACTCATGTAAACTCGGTCGCCGAGTATCGAAAACCTTTTTTTTGTGCAAATGCATCGTTTTGCATTGTTAAAACTCGTTTGGCACCGATGCTGCGAGCGAAAAAGCGTCAATCAGCCAAATCGAGCCATCTCGTTTTGCGAGCGCTGCACGCATGTAAACTCGATCTCCGAATGTAAAAACCTTAGTTTTGTGCAAATGCATCGTTTTGCATCGTTAGAACTCGATTGACACCGATGCCGCGAGCGAAAAAGAGTAAAACAGCCAAATCGAGCCATCTCGTTTTGCGAGCGCTGCACGCATGTAAACTCGATCTCCGAATGTCAAAAACCTTTATTTTGTGCAAATGCAACGTTTTACATCGTTAAAACTCGTTTGGCACCGATGCCGCGAGCGAAAAAGCGTCAAACAGCCAAATCAAGCCATCTCGTTTTGCGAGCGCTGCACGCATGTAAACTCGATTCCCGAGTGTCAAAAACCTTAATTTTGTGCAAATGCATCGTTTTGCATCGTCAAATCTCGTTTGGCAACGATGCCGCTAACGAAAATGCGCCAATCAGCCAAATCAAGCTATCGCGTTCTCCGCGCGTAGCACGGAGAACGCGATAGCTCGCGTAAACTCGGTCGCCGAGTATCAAAAACCTTTATATTGTGCAAATGCATCGTTTTGCATCGTTAAAACTCGTTTGGCACCGATGCCGCGAGCGAAAAAGCGTCAGTCAGCCAAATCGAGCCATCGCGTTTTGCGAGCGCTGCACGCGTGTAAACTCGGTCTCCGAATGACAAAAACCTAAACTTGTGCAAATGCATCATTTGCATCGTCAAAACTCGTTTGGCATCGATGCCGTTAGCGAAAATGCGTCAATCAGCCAAATCAAGCTATCGCGTTCTGCGCGCGTGGCACTCATGCAAACTCGGTCGCCGAGTATCAAAAACCTTTATTTTGTGCAAATGCATCGTTTTACATCGTAAAAACTCGTTGGGAACCGATGCCACGAGCAAAAGAGCGTCTAACAGGAAAATCGAGCTATCGCGTTTTGCGTGCGTGGCACTCATGTAGACTCGGTCGCCGAATATCGAAAATTTGTATTTTGTGCAAATGCATCGTTTTACATCGTTAAAACTCGTTTGGCACCGATGCCGCGAGCGAAAAAGCGTCAAACAGCCAAATCAAGCCATCTCGCTTTGCAAGCGCTGCACGCATGTTAACTCGATCTCCGAATGTCAAAAACCTTAATTTTGTGAAAATGCATCGTTTTGCATCGTTAAAACTCGTTTGCCACCGATGCACGGGCAAAAAAGCGTTTAACAGCCAAATCGAGCTATCGCGTGTTGCACGCGTGGCACTTATGTAGACTCGGTCGCCGAGTATCAAAAACCTTTATTTTGTGCAAATGCATCGTTTTACATCGTTAGAACTCGTTTGGCAACGATGCCGCTAGCGAAAATGCGTCAATCAGCCAAATCAAGCTATCTCGTTTTGCGAGCGCTGCACGCATGTAAACTCGATCTCCGAATGTCAAAAACCTTTATTTTGTGCAAATGCATCGTTTTGCATCGTTAAAACTCGTTTGGCAACGATGCCGCTAACGAAAATGCGTCAATCAGCCAAATCAAGCTATCGCGTTCTGCGCGCGTGGCACTCATGTAAACTCGGTCGCAGAGTATCAAAAACCTGTATTTTGTGCAAATGCATCATTTTACATCGTTAGAACTCGTTTGGCACCGATGCCGCGAGCAAAAAAGCGGCAGTCAGCCAAATCGAGCCATCGAGTTTTGCGAGCGCTGCACGCATATAAACTCGGTCTCCGAATGACAAAAACCTTAATTTTGTGCAAATGCATCGTTTTGCATCGTCAAAACTCGTTTGGCAACGATATTGCGAGCGAAAAAGCGTCAAACAGCCAAATCAAGCCAGCTCGTTTTGCGAGCGCTGCACGCATGTTAACTCGATCTCCGAATGTCAAAAACCTTAATTTTGTGCAAATGAATCGTTTTGCATCGTTAAAACTCGTTTGCCACCGATGCACGAGCAAAAAAGCGTTTAACAGCCAATTCGAGCTATCGCGTGTTGCACGCGTGGCACTTATGTAGACTCGGTCGCCGAGTATCAAAAACCTTTATTTTATGCAAATGCATCGTTTTACATCATTAAAACTCGTTTGGCACCGATGCCGAGAGCGAAAAAGCGTCAAACAGCCAAATCAAGCCATCTAGTTTTGCGGGCGCTGCACGCATGTTAACTCGATCTCCGAATGTCAAAACCCTTAATTTTGTTTAATTGCATCGTTTTGCATTGTTAGAACTCGTCTGCCATCGATGCACCAGCAAAAAAGTGTCTAAAAGCCAAATCGAGCTATCGCGTTTTGCACGAGTGGCACTCATGTAGACTCGGTCGCAGAGTATCAAAAACCTTTATTTCGTGCAAATGCATCGTTTTACATCGTTAAAACTCGTTTGGCACCGATGCTGCGAGCGAAAAAGCGTCAAACATCCAAATCCAGCTATCACGTTCTGCGCGCGTTGCACTCATGCAAACTCGGTTGCCGAGTATCAAAAACGTTTATTTTGTGCAAATGCATCGTTTTGCATCGTTAAAACTCGTTTGGCACCGATGCCGCGAGCGAAAAAGCATCAGTCAGCCAAATCGAGCCATCGCGTTTTACGAGCGCTGCACGCATGTAAACTCGGTCTCCGAATGACAAAAACCTTAATTTTGTGCAAATGCATCGTTTTGCATCGTTAAAACTCGTTTGGCAACGATGCCGCTAACGAAAATGCGTCAAACAGCCAAATCAAGCTATCGCGATCTGCGCCGGTAGCACTCATGTAAACTCGATCGCCGAGTATCAAAAACCTTTATTTTGTTCAAATGCATCGTTTTGCATCGTTAAAACTCGTTTGGCACCGATGCCGCGAGCGAAAAAGCGTCAGTCAGCCAAATTGAGCCATCGCGTTTTGCACGAGTGGCACTCATGTAGACTCGGTCGCCGAGTATCAAAAACCTTTATTTTGTGCAAATGCATCGTTTTACATCGTTAGAACTCGTTTGGCGCCGATGCGGCGAGTGGAAAAGCGTCAAACAGCCAAATCGAGTTATCTCGTTTTGCGAGCGCTGCACGCATGTAAACTCGATCTCCGAATGTCAAAAACCTTTATTTTGTGCAAATGCATCGTTTTACATCGTTAAAACTCGCTTAGCACCGATGCCGCGAGCGAAAAAGCGTCAAACAGCCAAATCAAGCCATCTCGTTTTGCGAGCGCTGCACGCATGTAAACTCGATTTCCGAGTGTCAAAAACCTTAATTTTGTGCAAATGCATCGTTTTGCATCGTCAAATCTCGTTTGGCAACGATGCCGCTAACCAAAATGCGCCAATCAGCCAAATCAAGCTATCGCGTTCTCCGCGCGTAGCACGGAGAACGCGATAGCTCGCGTAAACTCGGTCGCCGAGTATCAAAAACCTTTATATTGTGCAAATGCATCGTTTTGCATCGTTAAAACTCGTTTGGCACCGATGCCGCGAGCGAAAAAGCGTCAGTCAGCCAAATCGAGCCATTGCGTTTTGGGAGCGCTGCACGCATGTAAACTCGGTCTCCGAATGACAAAAACCTTCATTTTGTGCAAATGCATCGTTTTGCATCTTCAAAATTCGTTTGGCACCGATGCCGCGAGCGAAAAAGCGTCAGTCAGCCAAATCGAGCCATCGCGTTTTGCGAGCGCTGCACGCGTGTAAACTCGGTCTCCGAATGACAAAAACCTTAACTTGTGCAAATGCATCATTTGCATCGTCAAAACTCGTTTGGCATCGATGCCGTTAGCGAAAATGCGTCAATCAGCCAAATCAAGCTATCGAGTTCTGCGCGCGTGGCACTCATGCAAACTCGGTCGCCGAGTATCAAAAACCTTTATTTTGTGCAAATGCATCGTTTTACATCGTTAAAACTCGTTGGGAACCGATGCCACGAGCAAAAGAGCGTCTAACAGGAAAATCGAGCTATCGCGTTTTGCGTGCGTGGCACTCATGTAGACTCGGTCGCCGAGTATCGAAAATCTGTATTTTGTGCAAATGCATCTGTTACGTCCCGACGAACCCTCACCCCTAAAACTAGGCAACGCTCCGAGCACCGGTGTATGCCCCGAAAAAGGGCCCTGCAGTCGGTGGTCGCCGAGAGGGGATAGCTTAGCGTAAGAGTGGAGGTGGCAGTCCCTTCGTTAGGGGAGGCGAGGCCCACGAGACCTCGAGCTAATTAGGGAGCAGAACTCTGCCCTCTCCATCCCTTGGAAGCTGGCTTCTCCGGCACCAAGACGAAGAAAATTCGAATTAAGGGAGACGGGAGTTTTTCCAACCAATGGAAATTAGGGAAAACTGCCCTCTCTCTGCGGCGCGTAAGACATAAGCCGCTCCGTCTAGTATTTAAGCCAATGTTCAGTGTATTTTTAGTCAGTAAGAATTTTTCTGCTCGAATACAATCATCTCCTCTGGGAGCCAACGATACCACAAAAAAAGGACTTGTAAGTTTTCAACGAAAACCCCGAACGAATGCATAAAGTTGCATTCGTTCAAAACTCAAAAACCTTATTTCTTCCTTTTAAATACTTAGAACGAATGCGTCCAGCTGCATTCGTCCTAAAATCTAAGTCCTGAAATTCCTTCTACCTTTAGAGTGACTGCGTTCAGCTGCAGTCATTCACTTCCTGCAGACTAACGCTTTTTCTCGCAGACTGTCCAGTCCTAAACGCTTACCGAATGCATTCAGTTGCATTCGTCTAAGTTTAATAACAATTGGCGGTACGCGGTGGAGCGGAGTCACATACGTATAGTCCCGATTCCTTCCAAGATATTCAGTTTTTATATATTTTACTACAATCAATTTTAAATGGGAAAGCAACGACGAGGAGGTAGAAAGTATCAACTCCGGAAATTAGCAGCAAAGCATTTAGGAATCCCCCATCCCATACAAAATCAGGAGGTTCGTGCCTATTATAGTGCCGAGCATTTGGCAGCAAATAATATTTTCCCCAAAACAGTATCGGAAATTATTGAAAATCCGGAACCAGAATACAACATTTTTGCAGTCGAGATTTCAGGGGAAAATTCAGAGAAAACCGACAAGGTTGTAGAGTCAAGCACGGAGGTAAATAAAAACAAAACTCCAGGAGTAAATTCATTGAAGTTAATTCCGATTGAGTACAGCCACAGGATTTGTAAGTCCAAATACATTCCAGTCAAGGACCCTCGATTTAAATTCTATAATAAAATCGAGTCTCGACTCCAGCGGTTTAAAGTCAATGATTCTCTGTAATCAAACGTTCACGCCCAGATCCCGGATTAATTAGCTTCGGCTAAGGTCCAAAAATTGGGCATCTCAATATTTTGTGTTACCCCGGACGTAACATACCTTTTTGGTGACAGCGGTGGGATAGTTAGGAACGTTTGATCTATAATGCCAGTTGGCCACACCCCGCAAAAACCTACCAGTAGTCAAACCGGTGGTAAAAGTGAATCTGAAGATCCAGAACCTCATACCTCTGTCCAATCTACTTCGAGAAATCCCGAAGAAATTCAAATTCCCGATCCGCCACAACAAGCACTCGACATGCCGTTAGGAAATTCTCAGATCGTGTCGCTAAAAGACGCGGTCGAAGTAGTATTAAAATTCGACGGGAAAAATATTCCCGTATACCAATTTGTTGAAAGTTGCGAGGAAGCATTAGTTATGTTACCTCAAAATGCAGAGCAAAACTTGGTAAAATTGATTCGGACAAAAATCGTCGGGGAAGCAAAAAAATCAATTCAGGGTCATAAATTCGAGAGACTCAGCGCGTTGTCGACCTTTTTAAAACAATTATATTCTCCCGCGAAAACCGTGAACCAGATACGGCGCGAGCTTGGTAGTCTGATTCAAAACGAAAAAGAAGACGTAATAGAATACGTTAATCGCGTGCGAGAAATAGGTAATCATATAGTCGAAGCTTACAAAAGTCAAAACGCTGACGGTACAATCACGGACGAAGAGACAAATTCAATAGAAAAAGAATGTGTCGAATGTTTTCTCGACGGTCTTAAAACTGAAATTCAACTAAGAATGAGGATTTCCTACGACACTTTGACTGACGCTGCGACGGACGCCATTAAGATAGACAGAAAACAGACCGCGATTGCCGACTTGAGGAAAACGCAGCGCGTAGAAAAACCCGCTCCCCGCCGGGAGACAGTGAACACAGTCAGCAGTAAGGGCGCTGTGACGTGCCAGATCTGTCAGCGCCCGGGCCATTCGGCCCTTGTGTGCTGGCATAGGCAGGCGGGCGCTGGGCCCTCGAGAGTAGGCAATAAACCGCCGACTCAAGAGGCCAGCGTACCACCGCCCAAGCTGCAACCCGCGACGACAGACGCACCGAAATCCTGTCGGTACTGCAAAAAACTCGGACACACGATAGACGAGTGCAGGAAGCGGGAGTATAATAATAAACAGAGGGCACAGGGAAACTCCAGCGGTCTCCCGAAGTCCGGGCCATCGCAGGAGACTCAGAGAAACACAGCCCAACAAAAGACGATGCTCATAAAGCAAAAACAAGACTCAGACGAGTCCGAATAGCTAACGTGAAATTACGACGACGCTACCGACCACCGACCATTCAAATAGAATCCGAGAATTTAGCCCCACAAATCGAGCTGTTAATTGACACTGGTTCCGAGCCCAATCTAGTGAAGAAGGCTTACGTTGCACCGGGAAGTATAATCGATAAACAGAATATTCTCGAACTGCACGGAATAACGGCGGACTCTGTAGAAACCTTAGGGTCTTTTACAGTGGACATCTTAGGAAGTCCCGTCGTTTTTCACATCGTGACAGACGATTTCCCGGTCAGGCAAGCTGGTATTTTGGGCAACGAATTTTTCGAAAGATACAAGGCTGCAATCGATTACAAGGGGTACTGTTTGAACTGGAAAGATAAAGAAATAAAATTCTCAAGTCCCGAAATAATAACAGTTCCAGCCCGATCCGTCTCGACATTTTACGTTAGAGTAAGAAACGATGCAATCACGGATGGGTATCTCCCAAAATACAATATCGGAGAGAACATTTATTTCGGAAGAGCGCTCGTCAGAAATTTGCACGGTGTAGCCTATACCAAAATCTTCAATTCACGGGACGAAGAAATCTTCATCGAAGTCCCAACACTTGCTCTTCAAGAATTTGACGAGCTACCCAAATTAAACTCAAAATCATCGGACTCCGCGAAAATTGCGGATTCCACAAAATCCACAGAATCTCCAAAATCAAAATCTTCTAAATCTTCTAAATCTTCTAAATCTTCTAAATCTCCTAAATCTTCTAAATCTTCCAAATCAAGCACGCTCTGTTTAGCGATCGCGCAGAATGCCGATCACGACAACCGTGTCGAAAAATTAAAAAGTCTGCTCCGCCTTGAAAGCCTAAGCGCTGAAGAAAGAGAGAGCGTAGACGAACTGCTCCAAGAGAGTGCAGATCATTTTCATATTCCGGGGGAACAATTAGTGTATACCTCTAAAGTTGACCACCCGATTCTAACGGTGGATAACAATCCCATTCACGTCCGACAGTATCGTTATCCACCCATTCATAAAGAAGAAATCACGCGGCAGGTAAAGGAGCTTTATGACGGAAAGATCATAAAAGACTCGCAATCGCCGTATAACAATCCCGTGTGGATTGTTCCAAAAAAACCAGACTCCAAAGGAAATAAACGATGGAGAATGGTTCTCGACTTTCGGGAACTGAACGATAAAACAATTGGTGATTCATATCCTCTGCCCAATATAACTGATATTCTCGATCAGTTAGGCGGAGCAAAATATTTTTCGGTATTCGATTTAGCATCGGGTTTCCACCAAATCCAGCTTAAACCTGACGATAGTCATAAAACGGCTTTTTCAACACCGTTCGGTCATTACGAATTCTCTCGGATGCCCTTCGGGTTGAAAAACGCTACAGCAACTTTCCAAAGATTAATGGACAGTGTTTTAAGCGGATTGCAGGGCACAGAACTTTTCGTGTACCTGGATGATATAGTCATTTACGCGTCTTCACTCCAAGAGCATAAAATCAAGTACCGAAAGTTAATAGCACGACTAGCCGACGCCAATCTAAAACTACAGCCTGACAAATGCGAGTTCCTGAGGAAAGAGGTTGTTTATCTCGGGCACTTGATATCAGAAGACGGTGTTAGACCCGACCCGAAAAAAATCGAGGCTGTTAGAGATTATCCGGTTCCAAGAAATATAAAGACAGTCAGGCAGTTTCTAGGGTTGACCGGGTACTACCGACGTTTTATTAAGGGCTATTCGAAAATCGCGAAACCCATAACGAATTTGCTCAAAAAGGACGCTGTATTTTTATGGGAAGAGAAGGAGCAGGCAGCATTCGAAGAGTTGATTGCAATTCTTTGCACAGAGCCGGTCTTAAAACATCCGGATTTCACAAAACCGTTTCTAATTACCACAGACGCATCGGGATATGCAATCGGAGGCATATTATCGCAGGGAGAAATCGGAAAAGATCTTCCGATCTCCTATGTGTCGCGAACTCTAACCAACACTGAGAAAAACTACGAGGTTTATGAGAAGGAAGCTCTCGCCATAGTTTACGCCGTTAGACAATTTCATCCATACATCTACGGAAGAAAATTTACAATTATCACAGACCATAAACCGTTGATTTGGTTCAAAACCTCTAAGGATCCGACTACTCGAGTCACTAAGTGGAGGTTTAAATTAAAAGATCATGACTATGACATTATTTACAAGGCTGGCAAAATGAATGTAAACGCAGATGCTTTATCTCGGAACCCAGTAGAACAGAAAATTCATGTAGTAAAAAAATCAACAAACACATTTGTCACAACAGCAATCGTGCATGAGGAACCACACTCAAAAGAAACAGCACTCAGAAGAAGCGCACGAAAAAGAAAAGAACCAGATAGGTTACGGGACGAGTTGGATAGACAGAAAGAAGCAGCAGATGAAAAGAAAAAGAGTCAAAAGTCCAAAATCAAATCGAAGGTCTCTCAACAGAAAAATCAACATAAATTAGACGAAATACGAAATCAGTCGAGCGACGAAGACGACACAAATAACGACAGTGACAGTGACGAGACAAGTGAAAAAGAAAACGAAATAACGGTAGAAAAAGAAAATGAAATAGCGGCAGAAAAGGAAAAGGAAATAACGGTGGAAATAGAAAAACACAGTATGGAAGGAAAAGCTCGAAATCTCTTGGATTCAAAGGATCAATTGTTCATGCGTAAAGATAACTTCGCTTATTTCGTTTATACTGATGGAGAACCATGTGACACGGGTTCACTACAGCTCCAACAACGCGGTGAATTTTTGACATTTAAAAATCTAGTAGCGGGAGAAGCACAGGTAAAAGAACAGCAAAATCGAGTTCACATCGCGTTACCAATTCCACATTTCAAAGAAGGACTCTCGAACGTAATGTCAAACATAGAGAAGACATTGCGAAGTCTGGCAGAGGTTTTAAATAAAAGAAATATAAAAACGATTAGCATTGCCAAAACTAACGAAATAGAGACGGTGGAATGGAAAATCATCAGGAATTATCTGTCCGAAATCACCAAAACAATAGACACCAAAATTATTATTTGTACCGGAATAATTCAATACGCCGAACCAAGTAGGCGTATCGAAATAATAAAAGAAATGCATTCATCTGCAATCGGTGGGCATAAAGGTGTAACAAAAACCTACAGTCGAATCAGACAGCGTTATTATTGGGAGAATGTTAAATTAGATGTCCAGCAATTCATCCGCAGCTGTCTTGGTTGTCAGCTGAAAAAGTTAGTTCGAGTAAAAAATAAAAATCCAATGATAATAACGGACACGCCGAGAACTGCTTTCAATAAGGTCGCGATGGATATCGTTGGGCCATTGGCCCGAACCAAAGACGAAAATGAGTACATACTCACCATCCAGGACCAATTGACAAAATACTCGCTAGCTATTCCACTCCCAAACGCGACTGCAATCACAATAGGCAATGCCTTCGTGAAAAGATTTATTTGCATATTTGGAGCACCGAGATCAGTGTTAACTGATCAAGGTAGCAATTTCTTAAGTAAAGTTCTAAAAAGTCTAGCTAAGCAGTTCAAAATCTCACAATTCAAAACCACAGCCTTCCATCCACAATCCAACGGATCCATTGAAAGATCCCATCACGTCCTCGGAGAATATCTGAAACAGTTCGCTAATCAAGATCAGGAATGGGATAACTGGTTGGAACTCGCAACTTTCTCGTATAATACCAGCACCCATGAGGGTACCAGGCATACGCCTTTTGAATTAGTCTTTGGGAAGTTAGCGAGACTTCCATCCAGTGATCCGCCGATCGAAGGAGAAGAATCGACGTACGATGATTATTTAATCAAACTCATTACTCGCTTGCACGAACTCCAGGGTTTGGCTCGGAAAAATCTGATCGATGCAAAAATAAAATCAAAGGGATTTTATGATCGAAAGATCAAACCCCAAACATTAAAAATTGGCGACTTTGTATTTTTACAAAAAGGGCCAAAGCCCGGAAAGCTAGAGGATCATTACACGGGTCCTCATGAAGTCTTAGAGACCAATGAGAAAGGAAATATTAAAATTCAGATTAAAAACAAACCACGAGTCGTCAACATTAATAGATTGCGACTCTCTTATATCAAGCCGTAAAGACAGTAGTTAAAAGCAAATTTTATTTTGTTGTTTTTCAGTAAAATAGAGCAGAGGACAATCCGAACTGGGAGCTAAAGAAAATTATATTTTTAGAGAGACATAGATACTATATTATATTGTTTTAAAAAAATATATATATAGTTATAAATGCAAATAGCAATAATTTAAGATGCGTAAGGGTGCGTTGACCCTGATATTAATTTTATATAGCGTAATTCAGGCAGAGGCCATCATCGGTTATGACTGCGGCTCTTCAAATTTGAACATCACGACTCTCTCTGATCGACGTGGGTGACTGTGACCTTCCAAAGCCAGAGATCATCGCCGATCCTGTCTATATTCAATTATTGCAGTTAAATGAGTTCACCCACAACAAGGTCATACAATGCAAGGTGGAACTTCTCCGAATAATTTATCATTGCGGGATGAGCTCACACGTGTCGATCGTTGCTCACGGACAATTAGAGTACATAACAGATCTCTCGCGTGATGCTTGCCAACAAATGCACATTTCAGGCATTTACAGAATCGGAAACGCACTCATAACCGACGTACGAAAGAATCAAACTGCGACTCTTAGCATAACTTTAGCAGGCTCGATAAAAAGTAACGGTACGTGCCATGGGTCCCAGTACTCGGATCCGTACGGAAGCTGGGACGACGTGGTGGTACAGGGCTCAGTCAAAATCACGTTGACTGAATACGAAGCAACAGTTAATCTAAATACAAACCGCATAAATTTAAGATCTGGTATGACGTGCCTTCTAACGGATCAAAGCTGCATTGATTTTCAAGATGGTCAGACGTTTTGGGATTCGCTACCGGTCGATAACTGCAAATTTAATCGATATGACGTTTTATACGAGGGACTAGCGAAACGAATCAAGGACACTGGCCATGCGTATCCCCAGACGGTCTATACACTGTCGACCAAAGATATAACCTTCGCGTTAACGAAGAAATCAGAACAATTATTATGTGGCTATACGTTAATTCGCACCGAACACCCGAAACTGCTCATTTTTGAAACAAGAAAAGGAGAAACTTTCGCTAAACCAAAACCGATCGCAGTTGAAAATCTAGATATATTCGCGTACGTTAATTCTAAATTTGTTTTTGTGGAAAAACACATCCGTAGTCAAATCACTCAACTGTATCTTGACGTTTTGACCCAACGATGCAACCTGGAGCAACAGGTGTTAAAAAACGCCCTCATCATCGCAACGCAGACGCCTGACGAATTTGCCTTCCATCTGATGAAAAGACCAGGATATATGGCAGTAGTCGCGGGTGAAGTCGTGCACGTAATCAAGTGTATTCCAGTTGAAGTCCGAGTCAGAAGAACTGAAAACTGCTATCATCAACTCCCAGTGACCAGGGGGAATCGCAGCCTCTTTCTATCGCCAAGGACACACATCATCATGGAGGCAGGAGTGGAGATCACGTGTGACGCGTTATTACCAACCCAATATTTCTTAGCTGATTCCTGGTACAAATTATTACCTGGACCAGTACAGAGTTTGCCGCCAACAATCATCAAGCCAATGACCAAACCTACGTGGACTTACACTAATCCTGCATCACTAGCAAACAGTGGCATCTACGCGAAGGCGGATCTTGACAAACTTCGGGACCACATCATGTTTCCCGTCGAGAAGCCCGCGGTTCTAAACACGATCGCCCGAGGAATCTCTGGACAACCAATTCAGTCCCAGGGTCTGGCATTTTCAAATATGCTGGGGGCGGAAGGACTACAAAACCTCGCAGACTCCGTTTGGAACACCATATGGGGTCGCTTCGTCTTCTTTGGAACCGCGAGTGCTGGGATCATCGGCATTATTTTCCTCCTTCGGCTCATCAAACTAATCGTGGACACGATTATTCACGGTTATGCGCTGCATACCGTATATGGTTGGTCATTGGTGCTGATAGGCGCACTCTGGGACTCAGTCACGCATCTCTTACTCCACTTGAAGAGGAATATCAATGGACCACAGACTCGGGCAATTGACACTACGGAATCACACGATTTAGTGGAAATACGCGTGCCGACCACCCGAGACGAACCCTCACCGGAACAACCACCAGCAACTTCGGGCGCATTTTCATTGAGAGGCTAAGAAGACATCGGGACCAGCAGCCGTCAATACTCGAGATACTTTTGAAATTCTTAACATTAGTTTTTCCAAATTTTATACTTAGATTTAATCCAAGGTACATCGGTACCAAATTTTTACTTTTGTTATAATACTCCAAACCAAATAATTACCAAAGTTTAATTAAGAAATTTCATTTAATTCAATATCAAATGTCGCTTTCTAATTTTATACCGACATTTGATTTAAGGCGGGAGGTGTTACGTCCCGACGAACCCTCACCCCTAAAACTAGGCAACCCTCCGAGCACCGGTGTATGCCCCGAAAAAGGGCCCTGCAGTCGGTGGTCGCCGAGAGGGGATAGCTTAGCGTAAGAGTGGAGGTGGCAGTCCCTTCGTTAGGGGAGGCGAGGCCCACGAGACCTCGAGCCAATTAGGGAGCAGAACTCTGCCCTCTCCATCCCTTGGAAGCTGGCTTCTCCGGCACCAAGACGAAGAAAATTCGAATTAAGGGAGACGGGAGTTTTTCCAACCAATGGAAATTAGGGAAAACTGCCCTCTCTCTGCGGCGCGTAAGACAGAAGCCGCTCCGTCTAGTATTTAAGCCAATGTTCAGTGTATTTTTAGTCAGTAAGAATTTTTCTGCTCGAACACAATCATCTCCTCTGGGAGCCAACGATACCACAAAAAAAGGACTTGTAAGTTTTCAACGAAAACCCCGAACGAATGCATAAAGTTGCATTCGTTCAAAACTCAAAAACCTTATTTCTTCCTTTTAAATACTTAGAACGAATGCGTCCAGCTGCATTCGTCCTAAAATCTAAGTCCTGAAATTCCTTCTACCTTTAGAGTGACTGCGTTCAGCTGCAGTCATTCACTTCCTTCAGACTAACGCTTTTTCTCGCAGACTGTCCAGTCCTAAACGCTTACCGAATGCATTCAGTTGCATTCGTCTAAGTTTAATAACAATTGGCGGTACGCGGTGGAGCGGAGTCACATACGTATGGTCCCGATTCCTTCCAAGATATTCAGTTTTTAGGCACTCACGTTTTAAGAAAACGCACCAAGAGTGCCTATTGAATTCGCTGTCCAAGGGTGTAAATACGTTTTTTAAGGAAAATGTTAATATAATTTTATTTTATCCACTACTTTTTAGTTCACATTTCTTATGCATGCTAAAATACATATTCTTGACATAAAATAATAAGGAATTTGCATTACTAAAGACATTTTTTCCTTCAGACAAGATTTTGTGTTACCCGGACGTCCGTATCACTTAGTGGCTCTGGACTGAACAGAGCGAACAAGTTGAAATTTGGAATATTTCTTAGTCTAGCACTGGGAAGTATGCCCATGAAGTGTGTTAATTTTCCAATCATTTTATACAGGAGTTCACTTGAAGAAATTTGGCACTTTTGGTCGTCAAGTTGTATACGGGTCTCAATCTTGGCCATCGATGGAAGAATTTGGCTGAAACTTGCTGCATAATTCTAATTCAACTTAATCTTGATGCACTTTTTTAGTTTTTTTCTTACACACTTTTTAAGTGGTGAATACCTAAGACACTCAAATCATTAAATTGAAAATTGTGTCCGGCTGTCAGTCTTCGCAGTCAATAAAGTAATTTGACTAAAACTTGCAGCGTTCTCATATTTTACCTTAATTCAAATGTATCTTTCCTCATATTAGCCCTTAGATCATTTTAGAATGATGATTACCTACCATAATAGAATCAAAATATTCAATTTTAATTAATTTCACAATTATGATAACAATAATATTTTTCTCTTCAAAATAATTATCCGCTGTACATTCCACATATTATAATGTCAAAATAATTGATTCCGAAATGATTTTTCAATTTTTATATTTATTAATTGCACTGATACAGTTTTATTGTATTATTAATTCATAATTAATATACCAAACTGAAATATGAGTATAAACATAACCTAAACACAAAATTCGTAAAACATATTGACACCTTCTCTACGGAACTATATATGTTTGAAATGTATATATTTCATTAAATTATTCGTTATTTTTTATTCACTGGCACTCATAACTGTATTCACTATTTATTGTCTGGTTTCGTCTGTAAATTTTCACTTGTCACTGCTAATGTTTCTGTCAATTTTATTTACTCATTGTAAATCATCACGTAATTACCATATAACACCTGCATTCATGATTTTATTGATTTCTAACATTTTTTTACACTCAATTATTAAATGAATTAACTACTATAAAAAAAATAGAACCCAACAAATTCAGGTGTTTCACGATTGTCACCTGATTCATAATTCACGCCGCGACCGCAATCGCGCTGACGGCTTGCCGTCACTCGACCAAAAAATACGATTGCCGAACGTACTAAACGCGCGAATTTATAAATGCCGATTGACCGTTCACCCGAATGAGAAAAGATCCGACGAGTCATAATACCGAAATATTTATTAGCCGAACGGTGAAAACGCCGAAAAGTTTTTATGCCGAACGGATGAAAATACCGAATTTCATTTCAACAGAATTGTAATGTTCCCGAATGCACCATTTGCCTGAATGTATCGAACACTCGAAAGTCCGTTCTCCCGAATGGGATTTTGACAGAAAATATTTTTCACTCAAGTAGAGTTCTTCATTACCGATACATGCTTCTAACCATGTCGGTATATTGGAGTTCTAGAATTCGATCTATAGTCGCCTCGTCCACAGATAGTTTTCGTCTCTTAATAAGCTTAATAATCATTACATCATGTGGATATCGACTGGTAAATATTAAGGGGCTGCTGGAATAGATTTTTTTACCGACTGGTCGGTAAAAAAGTACGGTTTCGTAGTTTACGGTTTACGTCGTTATTGTATTACAAAAATGTCTCAAATTGCACAGGATTATAATATCAACATAGGCGCATCAGCGTAGACTCGAATTTTGGGTGAAAACGCTTGAAAAACAAAGAAAATCGTAAATTTGTAAGTCTATCGAAAACCAATATGGCCGCTAGAACTGTCAACTGTCACCTTTTTCGTATTATATAAATATTTCCAGGAATCCCATACGAAAAACGAGAATCTACGCCGATGCGCTTACATTGATATAATAATCTTGTGCAATTTGAGACATTTTTGTAATACAATAACGACGTAAACCATAAACTACGAAACCGTACTTTTTTACCGACCAGTCGGTAAAAAAATCTACTCCAGCAGCCCCTTAAGAGGCGAAAACTATCTGTGAACGAGGCGGCTATAGATTGAATTCTAGAGAACTCCAATATACCGACACAGTTAGCTGCATGTGTCGGTAATGAAGAACTCTACTTAGGTGAACAAGTGAATATTTTTCCACTGCGTACTTGACTTTGGCTATAACTTACAGCGTACTCATATTTTATCTCAATTCAGATATTTCTTCTCTTATATTTGCCATAAGATCATTTTAGAGTGATAATTACCTACATTAATACATTTTAATAAATTAATTTTTATTAATTTGATAATTATTACGAAGGAAATTCAAATAAATATCGTGGACTATTAATCACTAACAAACACTAATTACAAACTATCAAACGATTCCGCGTCACTTGTGTACGAATTCACTGACATTGTTTTTTGGTAAGTTTACCGTTCCAGGATTTTACGGTAATTCCACATCTCTAGTCTCGAGACAAGTCCAAGTACCGTGGAACCTCTCATAGCGTACCAAATGCGGGGACATGTACGCTAAGTGAAGAGCCAATCAGGCACGCGAAACGTTCGTGCCTCTCACTCTCTCTCGCAAAATCGTCCAATCACAGCGCTGGTACGTTTCCCAATGTACGTTATGAGGGTGTGCGCTATAAGAGGTTCCAGTGTAGACAAAACCTACTTTACCGACCGACACGAGACGCTTCAAGACTCTTTTACCGGAGACACCGTGTTTTGACCTCATTTCGATTGACACACATCGATAATATAAATGAATAATGTATATTTTATATTGAATTATTTCTTATTTGCTTATTTTCACTGGATATTATCACTGCATTCGCTGTTTTTTGGTCTGTTTACGTCTCTGAATGTTCACCTGCCACTGTGGCTGATGTATCTCTCGATTTAATTTATTTATCATAAAACAATCGTAGTCACCAAATTACCACTGCGTTCACGGTTTTATTAATTTCTTATATCTTTTTTTTAACGATAACCCTTCTTTACACTTTATTATTAAATGATTCAACTATAATAAGAAAGTAGAACTTAATGACGATTTACGCCTTTTCAAGAGACACGATAGCGTCTCGAGACAAGTCCATTTACCTACCTTACCGACCGAGACGAGACGCTCTAAGACTCTTTTACTGGAGACACCGTGTTTTTTGACGTCATTTCGATTGACACACATAGAGATTTGAAATAACGGTAATTTTTATAACAGTTCAGAAGACCAAGAAATAACCGTCATTTGACGGTTTTGTGACGTAATTTTTTGCCTATTTGGTCGAAGTAAAAATGACGGTCATTTCGACAAGCGTCATGTGACGGTCCAAACGGTTTTGTGACGGTCAAATGACCGTCACAAAATGCATCTCGCCTAATTCGGAAACACGAAAGTAACGGTCACGTGACGGCCACTTTTGTGTCAATTGACGAAATCGAAAAAATGGATAGCATTCTACATAGTAGGGATGGGCGATCTTCGTAGATTAATCGACGTTCGGTGTGGTTTTTTATGAAACATCGACTAAAAAAAATCGAATATCAACCGTCGGTAATTTATCATCACTAATATACCGACCGATAACTCAACATCCTAGGGCCTTGGGTCCTCGTTGTATTTGGTCATTTCTTGTGGCCTCGCTGCCTGCGTTTTGAACGCGATAAATTTATACTCCACATTTTCTATTGACCATTTTATGGGTCATTTTCTATTGATTCGAATGACTTTTTATTTTTTGAAAATGACCGACATTGAACATCACAGAATTATATAGATATGAAAATACCGGTATTTTTATTTTTGGTAAAATAATAATGTAACTACCGTACCTTTACCGTCTTTTATCCACATTTTTAGGTACTCACGTTTTAAAAAAACGCACCAGGAGTGCCTATTGAAATCGCTTTCCTGGGTCTAAATTAGGTTTTAAAGGACAAAAATTGATATATTTCAAATGTATTAACTTTTTTTAGTTTAGATATCTTTAACATAGTAAAATACATATTCTTGACATAAAATAATAAGGAAATTGCATTACTAAAGATATTTTTTACTGCGGACCAGATTTTGTGTTACCCGGACGTCCGTATCACTCAGTGGCTCTGGACTGAACAGACCGAACAAGTTGAAATTTGGAATAGTTCTTAGTCTAGCACTCGAAAGTATGCCCATGAAGTATGGTAATTTTCCAATAATTTTATACCGGAGTTTATTTCAAGAAAATTTGGGTTTTTGGGTCTCAAATTGTGTCCGGAGCCGAATCTCCGCTGTCAACCCAAGAATTTGGCTTAAACCTGCTATAAAATTCTAAAATACCTTAATTCTCATACACTTTTTTTAGTTTTTCCCTTACACTTTTTTTAAGGGGTGAATACCTATCACCAAAATTAAAAAATTACATTTTTAATTACGCATATGTGTACAAGTGAATATTTTCCCACTGCGTACTTGACTTTGGCTATAACTTGCAGCATACTCATATTTTATCGCAATTCAGATGTTTCTGTTCTTATATTTGCCATAAGATCATTTTAGAGTGGTAATTACCTGCATTAATACATTTTAATTAATTAATTTTTTTTTAATTTGGCACTTACGTCAACAAAAAATGTTTTTTTCTGAAAAATCATTACCCGCTGCACATGTTAGAAGTTAGAAGGTCGAAATAATTGATTCCACAATGATTTCTTCATCAGTATATTTATTAATTGCATTAGTACACTTTAATTGTGAAGATAATTTATATTTAATACACCAAACTGAAATATGAGTGAACATAACCTAAACACAATATTCGTAAAACATGTTGACAAGCACATTATTATCAGAACTATACGCTTGACGTGTATATTTTCCATTAAATCATTTGTTATTTGCTAATTTCCGCTGGCACTTATTACTTTTTTCGCTGTTTTTTTGTCTCTTTTCGTCTCTAAATGTTCACCTGTCACTGCAGATGTATCTCTCGATTTTATTTACCTATTCTAAATCACCACGTAATTACCACATAACAACTGCATTCACGGTTTTCTTAATTTCCTAAATGTTTTTTGCAAAACGACAACTTTTATTACACTTAATTATTAAATTAATTAACTATGTTAAAAAAAAATAGAGCCGCAATTGCGTTGACTTTAACTTACTCTGGTAAAAGAGTCAGTTCTCAGTGGTCTGGGCAGAGCTGTGGCGCGCGTGTCGCCTAATAAAAAAAACTTTATATACAATTATCTTACCATAAATTTGTGATTCAACAATAAGATACGTATTCGATAAACGTGCAAACAATAAATGAATAATGAATTATCTTTGAATACAGCATTTCATAATAATTCATGAAAAACAAAAAAAAAAAAAAAAAAAAAAAAAAAAAACGAGCTGTACTGTAGTTGTAAATGACCGGTCATACTTTTTTGTGACCGTAAATTTAGCAAAAAAAAAGTGACCAGTAATTCCACATCTAAATAGTTGGATTTACCATATTTTTACGGTATGTTTATCGAAAAAATTTGTGACGGTAATTCCACAACACCTGATTGCGCGAAAAAAATGACGTCATTTTACGGTAAAAATACGGTAATTTTTTGGTAAGTTTACCGCTTCATGATTTTGCGGTAATTCCACATCTCTAGTCTTGGAGCGTCTCGTCTTCGGTCGGTAAAGTAGGTAAATGTACATATCACGAGACGCTACCGCGTCTCTTGATCAGGCTAAAATTAGAGATGTAAGCAGTTACTGTGACCGGTAATGTAACGGTATTTTTACCGTAAAAATACGGTACGTGACCGTTTCCAAAGCTCTATAAAGTTGACCATACAACTTGAAGGAAAAAATTTGAAAAAAATACTGGTCGATTGGTGGTCGTTTGGTGGTGATTGGTAGATCAATTTCATCGTTTGGAGATCAATTGTTTAATTACAATAATTAAAAAAATAAAAAAGTCCCAAAGTTAGCCAAACATTTTTTTCTTTATTCAAATCGACTCTAATAGGGCTCATTCAATGCGGAATCGTTTGGCGGTTTCGAGTAACGTAATTAAAACATTTGGAGATCCTTAGTTTTCGAGAGAAACTAATCAAATAAAATTCCAGTCGACAGAGACGGATGAAAACATGTGGACAAACGTTTATGGTTGGTAAAGCAGGTATTTCTGAACCGATTTGTAAGACACCTTTTTTCAGGCTGTTCTTCAACTTCCTTCTATTTACGCGATTGTAAACAACATGGCGACGTAGCCGAAATATCCGCGACGGTGCCGACGAAAGTGCATTAGAAAAACACCGGATAGCGTTTTTGACAAAAATACCTGCTTTACCGAACATAAATATTTGTCCACATGTTTTCATCCGGCTCTGTCGAATTTCATTGTATTAGTTTCTCTCGAAAACTAAGGATCTCCAAATGTTTTAATTGCGTTATTCGTAACCGCCAAACGATTCCGCATTGAATGAGCCCTATTAGAGTCGATTTGAATAAAAAAAAAATGTTTGGATAACTTTGGGACTTTTTTAGTTTTTTAATTATTGTAATTAAACAATTGATCTCCAAACGATGAAATTGATTTACCAATCATCACCAAACGACCACCAATCGACCAGTATTTTTTTTTTATTTTTTCCTTAAAGTTGTATGGTCACTTTCATAGTCAACTTTATAGAGCTCGTTTCCAAAATGACCACATCGGTTACAAAATCATATGGTCGTGGTGATTTGAAATTTCACAGCTGTGGC